>SJYF01000037.1:1523818-1540465 GCA_006410515.1 Procapra przewalskii | reverse complement strand
TTCTCATGATGTACTCTGCATAGAAGTTAAATAAGCAGGGTGACAATAAACAGCCTTGACATATTCCTTTTCCTATTTGGAACCAGTCTGTTGTTCCATGTCCAGTTCTTACTGTTGCTTCTTGACCTGCATACAGATTTCTCAGGAAGCAGGTCAAGTGGTCTGGTTTTCCCATCTCTTGAAGAATTTTCCACAGTTTGTTGTGATCCATTCAGTCAAAGGCTTTGGCAAAGTATACACAGCAAAAGTATATATTTTTCTGGAACTCTCCCACTTTTTCCATGATCCAGCGGATGTTAGCAATTTGATCTGTGGTTCCTCTGCCTTTTACACATCCAGCTTGAAAATCTGGTAGTTCACGGTTCATGTACTGCTGAAGCCTGGCTTGAAGAGTTTTGTTTATTGCTTTCCCTTGGTTTATCAGAATTTCACAAAGATGATGAACTAAGGTTTCTTTTTCTGTTTAAATGTTTTCAGCATTATTTTTTAGCATTATCATGAATGTACTTTTAAAAGAATTTTATTTTTAACTGAAGGACAATTGCTTTCAATATTGTCTTGGTTTGTGCCAAGCATCATGAATCAGTCGTAGGTATCATGGGCCCCTTCCCATCCCCCATGCCGCCCACGCCCTCTTATTTATCAGAGAGCCCCGGTTTGGGCATTTTAACACAGTTGTTTTTCCACCTCTTGTCTTTCTTCCTTTCTTGAGGCTCAATTCTTTTTCTCTTTGGCCAAGGGGAGCTTGTTCAAGTCACTGGCGAGCCCTTTTGACGTAGTTTCAAGTCTGTTATAACTTTCTTGGTTTCTGGCACAAGGAGTCCTAACTCCGCGTGCACTTTGTCTGCCCCAGACCTGGAACACGCTGTTACTCCAATGATACTCCAACGGGCCCTAGTTCCTGGCAGCTGCGGAGCACAGTCTAGGTGCTGAGGCTGCCTAATCATACCGGGCCGGTTTTGTCTCTTGGCCTTTTAGTGGACAGAAATAGGCTTTACACTTAATGCTTCAGGAAAAAGTAAACCATGAGTTTATACTGCTATTACCCATTTAACTTGTGGTTACCAGATTTTTACTTAACTTCTTTGATTTTATATTTAAATTTCTTTACTTTTAAGCTGAAAAATCCTGGTTACTAATTACTTCTTTTCTTTAATTTTCATCATGTTTATAAATGTGTATCAGAATAATAATATAGCTATTTGCATATAAATGATTAATCACACTTTTGTGTGCATGTCTGTGAGAAAAATAATACCACAAAATAGCTTTGCCCTTATAGTGTATCCCACTAAGGGTATATTGTCAAATTACTGTGTTTTAAAATCACTTAGGATAATTTCTGGATGTTTGGTTATGCCACAAATCAATATTCATTAGGTTGCTTTGCTTTATTTTGCTTTCATTTTAGGTTTTTTAAAAGACTTTGTTTTATAACTGTGTAAAAGTTAAATTGATAAATCAAGAAATAGCCAGAGAATTTTAGCTTTCATCCTTGCCCCTTAACCTATTTTTTCCTTTGCTTTATGGATGATCGTTTATTGTTAACATTTCCGGTTTATCCTTTCCTTGTCTATCTATACTACAAGCAAATGTATATATATGTATATGTTTATATTAGTGTGATGGTCATTTCTTAGAAAAAATGTAGATCCTCTTCATACTATTCTATGTCTTGTTCCCCGCCCCCACTTAAAGAGATATAGAGCCTGTTACACGGAGTGGAATAAGTCAGAAAGAGAGAAACAAATACCGTATTATGTATTAATACATTCTGAGGGAGATCAGCCCTGGATTTCTTTGGAGGGAATGATGCTGAAGCTGAAACTCCAGTACTTTGGCCACCTCATGCGAAGAGTCGGCTCATTGGAAAGGACTCTGACGCTGGGAGGGACTGGGGGCAGGAGGAGAAGGGCCCGACCGAGGGTGAGATGGCTGGATGGCATCACGGACTCGACGGACGTGAGTCTGAGTGACCTCTGGGAGCTGGTGATGGACAGGGAGGCCTGGGTGCTGCGATTCACGGGGTTGCAAAGAGTCGGACACGACTGAGCGACTGCACTGAACTGATGTGGCGTCTAGAGAAATGGTCCTGATGAGCCCGTTACAGGGAGGGAGTGGAGGTGCAGGTGTGCAGGTCGGACTTGTGGGCGCGGCGGGGGCAGGGAGGGGCTGAGCGGGGAGAGGAGCACACACACTGTCGGGCAGCATCCGCACACGCACTGTCGGCGCGAGGCGCGCTGCCGGGAAGGGTCCTCAGCGCGGGGCCCAGCCCGGTGCTCTGGGATGACGGAGCGGGGCGGGGGTGGGAGGACGGCGGCTGCGGAGGGAAGGGAGATACGGATCATTATGGCTGTTTCCCATCATTGTATGGCGAAAAACAACACAAAATTCTGAAACAATTTTCCTCCAATTAAAACAGAAACAAAATGTATTCTGGAAACCCCTTCACGGCATGTTACTAAGGTGGTCCCTGCTTTTTCAGCCGTCTCTTTGCACTCTGTTACGTGGACGTTCCACTGCTTATTAAATCCCTTCTCTGCAGGGAGCCATTTGTGGTGTTTCCAGTCTCCCACTGTTTCAGACAGGATTGCAATGGCCTTGTCCGTGTGGAGGTTTCATTCGTCCTTGCGTTTTTGCTGCTCTGTCTTCAGGGTCTGTCTCCAGAAGAGGAACTGGAAGATCAAGGGCAGAACCACATGCAACTGCGCTCTGCACCGACAAGTCCCACACGTTACTCTTTTCCTACCAGCAATGTAGAAGCACTCTCCTTTCCCCACCGCTGCACCAACAGATTATCTCTGTCTCCCTGAGAAGGGAATGAAGGTGATGACGTCATGGCAAAATGTCACGTTGTGAGAGCTGACTCCAGAACCGTAGATCTTCCCTAACACCGGACCCCACTAATAATTCACAGTCAACAGAGTGAGTAGCAGCAAGGAGATGGCATTCTTCTCTGCGGGGACCTCGAAGGATCGGCTGCAGCTTCCGGAAAGTGTTCCTCCTGGCTCCGGGGGAACTGGTGTCGGTGTCCGAGTAAGAGGGTAGCGGCCACGTGCGTGACTCAGGCCAGCCCAGAGGAGCTCGTCTGGGCATCAGGGTGCGTGGGTTTAGACCTTGTTAGCTACGCAGAGAGAGAGGCTGTGCAGCTCCGCTTCCACTTTCCAGACTTCCTCGCTCCTCACATTAATACATTCTGGCGGTTTATTTATGACAAGCAATCGTGATACATCAGCTATATCCTGCTAAAGGTGTTAGAATGTTTAAAAGGAAGTCTGTTTGAGGTAAATCCAAGAAGGGGGCCGGGGGAGTCCCAGGTTTGCTGTTTTCCTTCCAATTATTTTATCTTGGCTATTGTATCCTGAGTCAAGAGTAAGCGCCTTGCCTTCAGTTTATCCTGCTTGCATCTTCTCCTGTGAGCCATCTGTTCATGTTCATTGCTTTTCTTTCTAATAGTCTCGTGGCTGCTGACTTAGTCCCTAAGTTGTGTCTGTCTCTTCTGAGCCCATGGACTGTAGCCTGCCAGGCTCCTTTGTCCATGGACTTTTCCAGGCAAGAATGCTAGGGTGGGTTGCTATTTCCTTCTCTAGGGGATCTTCCTGACCCTGGGACTGAACCCATGTCTTCTGCATTGCAGGCAGATTCTTTAGCAACTGAGCCACCGGGGAAGCTCTCTGATAGCCTCAGTTCAGTTCAGTCACTCAGTCGTGTCTGATTCTTTGTGAACCCATGAACTGTAGCACTCCAGGCTTCCCTGTCCATCACCTACTCCTGGAGCTTGCTCACACTCACGTCCATCGACTTGGAGATGCCGTCCAATCTTCTCATCCTCTGTCGTCCCCTTCTCCTTCTGCCTTCAGTTTTTCCCAGCGTCCAAGTCTTTTCCAGTGACTCAGCTCTTTGCATCAAGTGGTCAAAATATTGAAGCTTCAGCCTCAGCATCAGTCCTTCCAATGAATATTCAGGACTGATTTCCTTTAGGATGGACTGGTTGGATCTCCTTGCAGTCCAAGGGACTCTCAAGAGTCTTTTCCAACACCACAGGTCAAAAGCATCAATTCCTCCGCACTCAGCTTTCTTTATGGTCCAACTCTCACATCCATACATGACCACTGGAAAAACCACAGCTTTGACTAGATAGACCTTTGTTGGCAAAGTAATGGCTCTGCTTTATAATATGCTGTCTAGGCTGGTCACAGCTTTTCTTCCAAGGAGCAAGAGTCTTTTAATTTCATGGCTGCAGTCACCATCTGCAGTGATTTTGGACCCCCCCCCCCCAAAATAAAGTCTGCCACTGTTTCCATTGTTTCCCCATTTATTTGCCATGAAGTGATGGACTTGGATGTCATGATCTTTGTTTTTTGAATGTTGAGTTTTAATCCACCTTTTTCACTCTCCTCTTTCTTGTTCATCAAGAGGATCTTTAGTTTCTCTTCACCTTCTGTCATTAGACTGGTGTCATCTGAGTATCTGAGGTTACTGATATTGAATATCAGGTTACTGACATCTCATCTGAATATCAGGTTACTGATATTTCTCCCCTAATTTTTGTACCTCTAATTACTTCTGTTCGTTGTATCATGGTTCCTTAAATTAAAAGATGAAACAGAAATTATATTTATCTCTTAATTTTGTTGTACATATTAAATAATATTAAATATGTAAAATGATTAAAGCAGTGTCTGAAATATATAGGTCTTCTCTGGTGGATCAGATGGTAAAAAAATCCACCTGAAATGCAAGAGATCCCTGTTTGATTCTTGGGTCAGGAAGATCCCCTGGAGAAGGGATAGGCTACCCACTCCGGTATTCTTGGGCTTGCGTGCTGACTCAGATGGTAAAGAAGCTGCCTGCAATGCAGGAGACTGGGTTCGATCCCTGGGTCTGGAAAGATCCCTGGGAAGATTCCCTGGGGGAGGGAATGGCAAGCCACGCCAGTATTTCTTGCCTGAAGAAACCCGTGGACCGAGGAGCCTGGCAGGCTCAGTCCACGGTGTTGCAAAAAGTCAGATGTATCTGAGTGGTTAAGCGTGCCTGCATATGGTTGGATGGCATCACTGACTCAGTGGACATGAGTGTGAGCGAACTCAGGGAGACAGTGAAAGATGGGGAAGGCTGGTGTGCTGCAGTCCATGGGGTCACAAAGAGTTGGATATAACTGAGCAACAACAAATATATGTGTATCTCTATGTGTTCAGTGAAATATTTCAGAGTGAAGCAATTCTTTCCAATAGCGAGCGTTTGCACACCTGCAGTTTGGAGCGCTGAAAGCCACAGTCACTTTCTGAAGAGATCAGTGTTTGCGAAACGCTGACCATGGGTCACCTTTGTAATCTTGCCATCACTTCTGGTTTTCTTTAGTCTTTTTCTTTAAATGAAAAAATTTCTCTTTTTTCTTTTAAGTGTGTGTGTAAAGATATACATATAAATAAATGCAGATTCTATATATAATGTCTTTATATAGCTCTCTGTTACATATGTAAAAATAAAGATATTGGGTTTTTTTAAACCTTAACACCTGAATGCTTTAGACAAGAGCCCCCTTTTCACCATCCCAGGTATCTGATAAGCTTATTTTTAAAGACTTCTTGAGTAGGTTTTATAATCACTCTTAATTATAGCTAGAATGTAAATTTTTTAAAAGTGGGATCTTTGGTCTGATTCACTGATCCATGCATGTTTTGGAATTCTTTCATTCATTCAGCTCTTCTGTCTTTTTCTTCAAGTCCTGCTCTGGGGCTGACATGGGTCCTATCACAGTGTGTTTTAACTGCTGTGGTTTAAAGTAGTGTTCATTCAGTTGTAAAAATGGAAGAATTGGGAATTTGGGGTCTCTTCTAGAAGACTCATGAAAAAATAATTGGATTTTTTTTCCCCACAGCTAGCTGTGTTTCATTCACATTTCCCCCTCACTTCTGGAAGTTTCCCTATAGATAATTTTTGAATCATGAAGTTTTAAATGTTTGCAGTGGGTAACGCTGATGCTATCACAATATAATTAGAAATATAGCAGTGTGGGGCAAAATCCAGCTCGGGTATATTTGGCTTTCGTTTGATCTGCAACTTATATAACCAGCAATAACTCAGTCCCCAAATGCTAAATGTTGCCTATAGTTAGAAAGGCCCACTTTCATAATTGATGGTTAAAATGACTGTTACTGGTGCTTAATGGGCTTCCTTTAGGGACTCTTACCATGAGGAACGTGAAGGCTGCCTGTTTATGGCTTTCAAAGATTCTCCCAAATCATTTTCTTTAAGGAAATAAGGTCGCTGTATAAAGCACAATTCTCTTTTGTTCTGCTTTGCTAAATGACATAGTTTGTAAGTTTCCAAAGTGCCATCTGCATTCTATAATTAGAGCAGTATATTTTTCTTCCAAACATTTGTCAAATTAAGGATCCCAAGGTCTCAGGCATAATTTTTCACATCTTGTGCATAATGCTGGAAGCTTCTGTATATACCAGTTCAAGATGAGGGTAGGCCATTAGTAGGAAAAGCAAGATTAAAAGAAAAAAGAAGTGTTAGCCTTGGGGGAAAATATGTGAGTTAAAGTCACATGGATCAACCATGTACTTTCTTGGGGAGGTCTCTGAATTTCCCTGGCCTTCTGTTATTCTCGGAAAAATGGGAATCATCAGGCAGGGAGGAAAGGTGTGTTGGGACTTCCCTGGTGGCCCAGTCGTTAAGACTTTGTTCTCACAAAGACCCACACCGAGGAGTGGGTGGGGGCTTCATCTCTGGTTGAGGAGTTAAGATCCCACGTGCCTCCTGACCAAAATCCAAATCATAAATCAGAAGCAATACTGTAACAAAATCAATAAAGATTTAAAAAATGGTACAGACTGAAAAAAGAGAGAGAGAGAGAGAGAGGTGGCTTAAAGAGATGAGGGTGCGATCCAACAAACACTTCCCTTAGTCCCTATCATAGGTAAGGTCCTTCCTAAGTGTATGTGAGACCAGAAAATAGGATGCAAGCTTGCCTTTAGGGACTTTGTCGTTTGTTCCGGATGACAGGAATATAGAGATAATTATGTCATAATATAGAGAGGGAGAAAGTGTCAAAATAAACATGGATGGAAGACCAAAAGATAAATTGATAATCATTTCTTCATTAATTCATTCACCAAACATTGATTTTGAACCATAAATGTCTAATAAAACTTGTAATCTCAAAACAAGTCATTTATCCAAATATCAACAATGTAAATGTCGTTTCCTACATGTTTTGTGGGCTTTTCTCAGCCTACATGCCCTTCAATCCCTGTGATGCAATATCTTCACAAGGAGCCTGAGTCCTGGTAGGTGTAGCTGTCAAGGGCATGTTTGAGACTAAAAACAACCCATTTCCTGGAAATTCTCTGCAAAATTCACACGGGTTACCTTTAAAGCTGAAAGAATGCCCACCATACAGTATTAGCAAAAAAAGTTAAGATATAATATTGTTTACAGACCGCTGAATTTCCACAAGTGAGCATGGGTCTGAGAAAGGCTTTAGGCTTGCTGTTTGTTGTCCAGCCCTGCCTCGAGATAGTACATGACTGCAGCGTTTTGCTTCTTTAATATCCTGATGGTAAAGTGTAACATTCATTCATTCATTCATTCAACAAAAGGCTAGATTCAGGCACTCTTGTTGCAAAACTTTCAGCAATTAACAAGATAGAACTCACATCCTAACCAAGGAAGGGGAAAAACATTAAATTCTGTTTTAAAGTGTTCTTGATCGATTGATGGGGCGCTGGGTCTGCGTGGCTGCGCGGCTTTCTCTAGTGGCGGGGCGCAGACACCCCCCCTTGTGGTGTGCATGCTTCCCATTGAGCGGCTTCTCTCGGCGCAGAGCACATGCGGCAGCTGCCCGGCCTTCAATAGCCGCAGCACGTGCGCTCAGTGCTCGTGGCAAACTGGACTGGTTGCTCTGCGACGTGTGGGATCTCCCCAGGCCAGAGATCGAATCCATGTCTGCCTCCTTGGCAGGCGGATTCTTAACCACTGGGCCACCAGGGAAGTCCCGTTAAATGGGGTCGCAAAGAGTCGGACACGACTGAACGACTGAACTGAACTGAAACAAAAAACTGATGATTGCAGGAAGTTGTATGAAAACAAAACATAGGGACTAGAGTAATGGGTAGAGACACATCTTGATAGAGTGATAAGACAGTCTCTCCAAAGGAGTGCATTTTAGGATCTGAATGAGGGAACGAGTGAGCCACGTGAAGATCCACAGAGAAAGCATTGCTTGTAGCATTAGTGACAGGTAACGATGGAATGAACTTGAATTGCTCAAGGAGCACAGTAAAAATGGAGAGTTTGATGAACTGGGCTAAAAAGGTGATGGAGAGGGTAGGGGCAGGAATTTCTAAAATGATTTCTGATTTCAAAAATGCATATCTGGCTCCTGTGTAAAACATGAAACAGGGCAAGAGTACAATGGGAAAGCGGTTCGGGGCTGTTGCTGTTACATCAGAAAGAGAGTGTGATGGTTTGGTGTGGGGGGAAGCCATGGAGCCTGTTTGCTTATGGTGTGCTAGACACTGCGTTCATGCTTNNNNGTTCATGCTTTGAGAATATGGAAACCAGCAGCATTCTGAAAAGGCAACCACTTCACACTTTCCAGGCGAGAAGACTGGCACTTCGGGCCGAACGCTGCACGCAGCCACGCAGTTGGTAGACGGCAGACACTGAGCTGGTCAAATTTCAAAGACATGCTCTTTTCTAAGTAATAATTTCATTTATTTATTCTTGGCTGCACTGGGTCTTTGTTGCTGTTCACAGTCTTTCTCTAGTTGCAGGGAGTGGGGGCTGCTCTGCAGCTGCGGGGCGTGGGCTTCTCACTGCAGCGGCTTTTCCTGTTGTGGAGCGCGGGCCCTAGGAGCATGGGCGTCAGGAGGTGCGGCACACAGGCTCAGTAGACGTACACGGGCTCAGTAGGTGCTGTACACAGGCTCAGCGGTTGCGGCACACAGGCTCCGTCGATGCAGTACACAGGCTCAGTAGGTGTGGTTCACAGGCTCAGTAGCTGCTGTACACAGGCTCAGTAGGTGTGGTTCACAGGCTCAGTAGGTGTGGTACACAGGCTCAGCATCTGTGGTACACAGGCTCAGCAGTTGTGGTACACTGGCTTAGTAGCTGCAGTATTCGGGCTCAGTAGCTGCTGTACACAGGCTCGGTTGGTGTGGTTCACAGGCTCAGCAGGTGTGGTTCACAGGCTCAGCAGCTGAAGCTCACAGGCTCAGTTGCCTTGCAGCATGTGGACTCCTCCTGGACCGGGGATCCAGCTTGCATCCCCTGCACTGGCAGACTCTTGACCACTGCACCCCCAAGGAAATCCCAAAGACTATGATCCTGAGTGTGAGACACCAGAACTTCAAGGAACCGGTTGCGGTAGATTTTCATGCAAGGCATGATGGAGTACGGCTGCAGTCTGAGGACGTGGCAGGCCTGACTCTCTCTCGGGGGAATATTTCGCTCTGCAGGTCTGCCAACAACTGTGAGGGGCCTGAGATTTTATCCTGCTTGCAAGTGAACAGTTTATGTTTGCCTGGAGGAGACATGAGGTTCCCGGGACAGAGACAAAGGACTTTCGTGTAGACAGCAAGTGACCTGAGCTGCTGCTTTGGTTTGGCTCCTGCTGCCCTCCAGGACCCGCAGGGGGTGAGGAAAGGAGGCCTTCCCAGGCCTAAGGGGCTCAGGTGGGTTTGCATTGGTTTGCATTACAGCTGCGGTGCCCTGAACCTGGGGAGTCCACCGCTGTTACAGCCAACTGTGAGCCAGTCTGCTCGCTGTCTGGAGGGGAAGTTACCTCGTCTTTTAAAGTTGCCTGCCATGAACAGAGACCTGAAACGTGACCTGGGTGAAGAGAAGTTGGGGCCTTGCGTTCGTGGCACAGCCACAAGAATATGGAGGGCCCACGGCGGCTGCCCATCCTCCCTAGCCCTCCTCCCCGCCGGGTCTACAGCTCACCCCAGTGGGGACAGAGCCATTTCCTCAGGACTGACACAGAATTTGTCCCCAGTTCAACCCTCACACTGTTTTAGAAAGATCTGGGAGTTGCATCAGAAACCAGTCTTGGGGCAAGAGATTTGAATGCTTTGGGCTGCAAGTAAGGGAATATTGGCACGGAGGTAAAGAATCTGCCTGCCAGTGCAAGAGATTGTGGGTTTGATCCCTGGGTCAGTAACATGCCCTGGAAAAGGAAACGGCAGCCCACTTCAGCGCTCTCGCCTGGGAAAGAGCGGGCAGAGGAGCCTGGTGGGCTGCAGTTCACGGGTCAAAAAGAGTCAGACACAGTGGAGCGACTGAGCACACACGTGCACATAAGGGAATAGCCACCTTTTAGGATCTTATAGGAGGGTTTTGTTTCCTCATAGAAAATGAAGCTCCGGTAAAAGGTGATTTGCTGGTGATGATTCAGTGGCTGAAGAAATACTGGGGTCCTGGGTCCGCGTCCGCATCCCTGCGAGTCTCTAAACTTTCCGCTTGGTGTCAGAGCTGACTCACCTGAGCATGAAGCTCTCCCTCGATCATTCCAGAGCAGGAGGCAGGCAGGGTGCTTCTTTTCCAACACCACCCCCTGGTCAGGGGCAGAATTCACTGCTTCAGGAATCCCCAGGAGACTTCTGGTTAGCTCTCCTTGGTCACACATGGGTCCCATGACCACCCTTTTCCTCCTGAGGGACCCCTGCCAGACATGCGAAGAAAACTGAGGTTCTGTGACTGAGGAGAAAAGGAGGTTTTGTGTTTGATTGTCACACTTGTGCCCCAGCGCGTTTCTGGCGTTTAGACAAGAGCTCTGGGCAAGAAGCACGGACTGGAAATCCCATCATCACTGAAGCAGGTCGTGGCTCTGTGGGTGGGTCCCCAGGGGCAGCAGGAAGGAAGCATTCTGCCTTTCACACCAGCCTGGTTTGGCGATGGCTGCAGAGCCTGCCAATGAATTTGGCAAAGACTCTCCCCTTCAGTGAACTTTAAATAAAGAGCACAAAAGGGGACAAATGGGAATTATTTTGTAATCTGACTGAAGCCTTGCAGGTTCCTGAGTCACTGAATAGAGCGAGGACGAGGACGAGGTCTTCCCAGCATACGCTGTCAGCCGGCGGGAGCAGCAGGGAGCAGAGAGAAGGCTGCTTGTGTGCCTGGAACCTGTCACAGAAATCCCAAACAGGCGAAATGAACGCTGCGCTTCTCAGTGGGCGCCACGGCCGGGACTGGCACCGTCTGTTTGCCTGCAGGTTCAGCCAGCGCTGTTTTCGTCCGTTTTCAATAGCATTCGCCATATTGACGGTCATTTGCAGGCTTTTAAGCTCTGCGCATGGTCCCACAGAAAGAAGCCTCCTTTCTTGCTTCCCTGAGACCTTGTTCAGGAAACACCTGAGCCAAGCAAAAATAATGAATAAATAAAAATGTTAAACTTGTGCATGAATCAGAAAATGTCTTTGGAAATTTCTCCAGGCTTTTACATATCAAGTACTGCCCCCACTGAAATGGCGGTGGCAACATCAGGAGATTTATCGCTATGAACTGGAATCATAATCATGGGGTGTTTTTCACTGAGAATTATTTTACACTATCAGGGCTCTGATAAATTTTTTAACGTTTAAAAAATAACTTCCTGGGTTTTTTCCCTAGAAAAACAGCACATTTATCATTCAAAGAGCTTATTATTGTAATTTACTAGAGGCCTTACGTGTGCTGGAGCTGTGACTATATTTTTATCTGGACAGCTGTGTGTGTGTGTGTGTGTGTGTGTGTGTGTGTGTAGGAAATCTCAAAATGACATCAAGGAGGAATCCTATAGACAACTGGTTCACGTATTGGCCCAAATAATAATATAGTTCCAACCAGATAATCATCATCGTAGATCTGGGGAGCCTGGCAGTTTTGAAGTCAGACTTTGGGGTTTTAATTCCCACCCTGTCATTTGACCTTGGGAAAGTTACTTCAGTTCTCCGAGCCTCAGTTCCTTCATCTGTTGGTTGAGTTAATAACAGCGAATAACAGTAATACTAATAGCGATAACAGTGACGATGACGACGATGGTGCTGAATCTGTTACTGAGTGAGAGGCGCTGTTCTAAGTTCCTCTCAAGTACTGTTGCTGTTGAGTTGCTAAGTCACGTCCAACTCTTTTGCAGCCCCATGGACTGTAGCCCGCCAGGCTCCCCTGTCCATGGATTTTCCAGGCAGGAATACTGGAGTGGGTTGTGTATTCAATTGTTAATTAATTATTAATATTAATAATTATAGAGGCTTGTGAGGATGAGACGTTATGTACCTGATACACTCCTTCATATGCTGTAAATATTTTACAATATGTACAGACCAGTTAGGCATCCAGACCCAGACAAAGAGCCCCGGGGCAAATTGCTTTCTTTTAAAGAAAATATTTAGGTGTATAATTAAACTCAAGGGGGACCCAAGAGATTTTAGGTGATCTTGTGGAAGGCAGAGCAACAGAATGGCTGACCTTTGGAGTGGTGCGTTCCAGGTTAAACAGGTCCTGGAGCCTGAAAGGTGAGCAGTGGGAAGTCGACCTAATCTTAAAGGAAAGAGAAAGGATGAGAGTTGTGGCCTAACTTGAGTGTTATGCCTGACCTTAGATAATTCAAATTCAGCTTAAAAAGTTAAGACAAATAAAACCTGCAGCCTTCGCCGTGGGTCCCGCTGGCTGGGTCTAGCCCTTGACGTGCTGCTGACTCTGAGAAGTGCCCTCCTTCCCGCTCTGGGTGCTCTTCCACTTACCATCGCTCCGCCGTGTGCAGGAGGAGCTATGACTGACATCCTTTATGCAGCCAGCCTTCAGTGTCTGTGGGTTCTTCATCTGCAGATTCAACCAACTGGACTGAAAATATTCAGAGGAAGAAAAAGACCCAGAAAACTCCAAAAAGCAAAGCTTGAATTTGCCAAAAGCCCCAACTTATTTGCATAATATTTGCATGATATTAGGTATTATTAGGAATCTAGAGATGATTTAAAGTGTACTGGAGTATTTTGCTTATTTTGCCCCTATGTATCTTATATCAGGAAAGTACAATTTTTAGAGTGGGACAGTATTAAAATACTGATGCTGGACAAATAGACTGAAATGGCATTTAAAGGTTGCCCACAATCTGAGACAGTGCTAAATTTTTGGACAGACAACTGAAAAAATGCCTGCTAGGAGTGAGTCAGGGCAAAAGGTTGACCTTCCTCTGCTTGGCAAGTTTTTGGTATTCAGTCGTTCAGTCCTGTCTACTCTTTGCGACCCCATGGACTGCAGCCCTCCAGGCTCCTCTGTCCATGGCATCCTCCAGGCAAGAACACTGGAGTGGGTGCTTACATGTAAGGAAAAGATCACGTCTGGTCCCTTTGTATTTCATATTGCCCTGCATAGAATGCTTTGCAAATTTTTTTCCTCATGTATTATCAGCAGGTCCCTTTGAAAAATAAAATAATGCTTAATTCTTAAAAAACAAAAGATTATCCATATGAAAGAAAAGTTATTTGTGAAGCATAAGAAAGCAAAATGAAAAGATAAAGTATACCAGAAGATGCTGCTGCTGCTGCTGCTGCTGCTAAGTCGCTTCAGTCGTCTCTGACTCTGTGTGACCCCAGAGACGGCAGCCCACCAGGCTCCCCCGTCCCTGGGATTCTCCAGGCAAGAACACTGGAGTGGGTTGCCATTTCCTTCTCCGTGTACCGGAAGATACATGTAGGCTATATGCACCATTATATAAACGGGACTTGAACGTTCCTGGAGTTTGGGGTCCACAGGGTCTGGAACCGATCCCCTGAAGTCACTGATGGACTACTGGAAATTCGATACTTGGGGTTTATAGAGGAGGGCAGACTTTCTCTGTAAAAGGCTTGATAGTAAATATTTTAGGCTCAGGGAACTAGACGGTCTCTGCTGCAGCTACTCAGCCATTAACACGTGCGTGTGGCACCCTTCCAACCCACCTTCTTCTTTGCCATCTGTATTTTGCCAGCCTCTCTTCCCGAGCATAGGTGATTTGCTGGCATTTAAATAACTAAATGGCAGCTAGGTTTCGACCCCTGCTTGTCCTGATTTTCAGATGCTGGGTTTACTGCCTGGGCTTCCTACTGGTCTATCCGATAGGTCAGGCCCCACGGCTTTTAATAACTAGAATGCACGTTTACTGACTGCTTACTACGCACCAGGCACTGCCTAAGGGTCTGTGTGCATATTCAATGGTTTAATTCTGATGGTGTTGAGGGAAGAAAGTATTAGTCACTCAGCTGTGCCCAAATCTTTGAGACTCTGTGGACTGCAGCACGCCGGGCTCCTCTGTCCTCCACTGTCTCCCAGCAGACAGGAGTTTCCTCAAATGGTCCACTGAGTCGGTGATGCGATCTAAACATCTCATCCTCTGTCGTCCCCTTCTCCTCCCACCTTCAATCTTTCCCCGCGTCGGGGTTTTTTCCAGGAAGTCGGCTCTTTGCAGCAGGTGGCCAAGGACTGGAGCTTCAGCGTCAGCATCAGTCCTTGCAGTGAATATTCAGGGCTGATTTCTTTCAGGGTCAGAGCACCAGCAGCCTTTCCCCGCCTTGATTTTGCATGCTAAGAACTTTTTACACTTACAACAATGCTATAAGGAGGCACTTTTATTTTTCCCAGGTGATGTTGGAAATGGAGGCAGATTTTGTGCCTCTTCCAGGATCTCGGAGGTGCTGGTGGCTTAGCTGCTGAATTATGTCTGACTCTTTGTGACCCCTGGACTGTAACCCACCAGACTCCCCTGTCCATGGGATTCTCCAGGCAACAATACTGGAGTGGGCTGCCATTTTCCTTTTCAGGGGATCTTTCTGACTCAGGGATTGAACCCAGTTCTCCTTCATTGGAGGAAGATTCTTTATCGACTGAGCCACTAGGGAAGCCCAGGATCTTACTGCTGGTAAATAAATGGTAGAGCCAAGATTTTAAGACTGAAAGTTTGGATCCTGCTCTGTGCTTTTAACAAAGATTTTCTTCTGCCGCTCGCGTCATGTGTTTGCTTTTGATGAGACTAACAAGCTGATCACTTACAGTCAAGGCGATTAGTTCCTCATTTGAATCTATGTCGTTTTATCCATTTTAGAACATCCTTTATTCTCGCCTGCGTTCCCTCTTGAAGGTAACAAAAAGGCTACTTAAAAAAGAGCACTCATAAGGCCAAATTCCTTGATGTGAAATGCTGTGCCATTTGAGGTAATTGTCCCTAATATTTTAGCTTCTAACCCAAAAGTCAGGCTTGCTTTAAATGAAAGGTTAATAACCAGGAATCTCAGCTGCACAGTACATCAAGACAGATAAATGACTACATGAATGGTAATGCAAAATTACAGCCTAGTTTAAGCCCACTGGGTTTGTTCTTGATTCTTGGGCCAACCTTGCCAAAGGTTAAATGGAAAATTAAGGAAAAGACAAGTTTATCTCTTGGCAAATTCATGTTTCACCTTCCTACAGCTTGCAGGACTTGATAGTCATGGCCAACATTTGCAGCAAAACTAGAATTATAACTGGAGAGTTGCAGTCGTTTGCTATTTGACTACAGCCTGATTCAGGGGATAAAAGACACGGACTTAGTCCTATTTCATTAGATAAATTAGATGTAAAATCCCCGGGGAAAGGGTTGGGTCTATTCATGTATATTTGTCTTTTTAGGGCTACTGTGACAAAGTACCACAAATCGGGTGACTTCAAGTAACAGAAACGCACTGAGATAGTTTTGGAGACCAGATGTCTGATATCAAGTCACTGAAGAGTCAGGGTGAATCTCTCCCCGCCTCTCGGCGTCTGGTGTTCGCCTGCAGGCTCTGCTGGTGCTTGGCTTGTGGAGGCGCCACTGTGACTCTGCTTCTACCGTTGTGTGTTTCTCCCTTCTTCCCCAGGAGCGTTTTGGACGCCTGTTTTGGACCATCGGGGGCTCATCTTTCAGTGTGCTATCTTTCTGCATTTTCATACCGCTCATGTAATACTCTTGCCTGGAAAATCCCATGGACGGAGGAGCCTGGGGGGCTGCAGTCCATGGGGTTGCTGAGAGTTGGAAGCGACTGAAGCGACTTAGCAGCAGCAGCAACAGCAGCAGCATGAGGTTCTTGAGGCAGGAATACTGAGGTGGCTCGCCGTTCCCTTCTCCAGGGGACCACATTTGGTCAGAACTCTCCACCAGGACCCGTCTGTCTCGGGTGGCCCCACAGGGCAAGGCTCACAGCTTCACTGAGTCACACAGGGCTGTGACCCATGCGATTGTTTTCCTGTGATTGTGGTTTTCACTTTGGAGGCTGTGGGATCGTAGTTCTTGCTTCTTCTATCTGTCCTCTGATGGATGAGGATAAGAGGTTTGTGCAAGCTTCTGATGGGAGGTGCGGCTGTGGGGAAAGCTGGGTCTTGCTCTGTTGGGCAGGCCACACTCAGGCCGTTGCCATGTAGCTTCTCTGCCTCTACTGCCCTTAGCTTTACCCTGTGTGTGTCTCTGTCTTTGAGCCTCCTCTCTTTTTCTTACAAAACCACCAATCCTGTTGGATATTGAGTCCACCCTAGTTTATTTGGACTCATCTTCACTAATCACATCTACAATGACTGATTTCTAAATAAGGTCACATCTAAGATGTGAGGGGCTAGAACTTCAGCATATCTTTTGGGGGAAAACAAAATTCAACCCATACTGCCAGG
>SJYF01000037.1:1478191-1493084 GCA_006410515.1 Procapra przewalskii | reverse complement strand
ATGGCTGCAGTCACCATCTGCAGTGATTTTGGAGCCCCAAAAAATAAAGTCTGACACTGTTTCCACTGTTTTCCCATCTATTTCCCATGAAGTGATGGGACCAGATGCCATGATCTTCGTTTTGTGAATGTTGACTTTTAAGCCAACTTTTTCACTCTCCTCTTTCACTTTCATCAAGAGGCTTTTTAGTTCTCTTCACTTTCTGCCATAAGGGTGGTGTCATCTGCATATCTGAGGTGATTGATATTTCTCCCAGCAGTCTTGACTCCAGCTTGTGTTTCTTCCAGCCCGGCGTTCCTCATGATGTACTCTGCATATAAGTTAAATAAGCAGGGTGACAATAAACAGCCTTGACATATTCCTTTTCCTATTTGGAACCAGTCTGTTGTTCCATGTCCAGTTCTAACTGTTGCTTCCTGACCTGCATACAGCCACTACAGGTCCCGGGACTTCAGTTGCCCTGGTAAAAATCAGTCAAGCAGTCAAACAAACAAGCAGCAAAGGATCAAAGCTTAGTCTCTGTTTTCGCTCCTTCCCTTATGTCTCACCACCACAGCCAGTCCATCACGAGATGCTGCAAGCTTTGTTTTGGAAGTATAGCTAGAGTCCAGTGACCTCTCACACCGTCTGCCACTACCGCCCTGGCCCGAGCCCCCAGATACTGTCATACCCTCGTGACTTTTCTCCCTCACTGCTCAGACCACCAGAGCCTTTCCTTCGATCCAGAGTGTCCGCCTACTGCCAGCTCCCAGGTCCTGTGCTGATGCAGAATGTTTGCTCTTGCTCTTCCCTCCGCCTGGAATACGGTTCCACCAGGTTATCACCTCCTGGCCGCCTCCTCACCTCCTCCAACCTTCCTGCAAGTGCCGCCTTCTAGGCTCCTGTTGTGTTTCTTCCCTCCTCTCTCCCTGTATCCCTTCCATTTTTCTCTCTAGACTTAGCATCCACTCACCTGCTGATCTGTCCGTAGGTTTTACCTGTTGATTGCCTATATCTCCCAGACAGCGTGTGGAACTCCGTGAGGGCTGGAACCTCTCTCTGTCTTCATTATAGCCGGACCCCAGTGCCTGGAGCAGTTTCCAGCTTGGGGAAGCGCTTGATGAAGGTTTATTGAATGAATGAATGAATCCATCACTGTCTCCTGGTTTAAGAGCATGGGCTCTGACATGAGACTGTTAAAATCCCAATTCAGCAACTGGTTCTGTGAGTTTTGGTGAGATAGTTAATATTAAGAAGCCTCAGTCTCCTGTAAAAATAAGGAGGCTCATAATATCCGCCTAATAGAAGATCCTCATGAAAGGCTTAACACAATGCCTGGCACAGCGGAAACCCTCCCAGTGTTTGTGACCGCCTCCCTCTTAGCACCGGTGCTGCTGGAGGATAATGATGCTTACGTGGTGGTGTTATACCTCGTCTACGGCCGTAGCTCTCATCCTCAGAGAACTCGCTCTTTAGTTAGGAAAACAGATGTAACATCTGTGAAGTAGTTACTGTGCAACCACTGATGCCAGGTTATGGCCAGGGATATTGGCCATCGTAGAGTTTTTCCTGATCCTTAGATGCACGGCAGAAGAGTCAGGAACAGAGAAACTCGTCTGTGCGCAAGTTTGGTTTGAGCAAGCTCATCAGACACGAGCAAAACTCTGTTAATTTGAAGATCTTTTGTTGAGAGCGGGGGAGCTGGCATAAAAGATTTGAAAAGTTGGTTAATTAATGGCCAAATTTTAGGCGGAAATATTTTCTCACCCCTTTCGTTTCTCAGTTTCACTTGACCCAGTCTGCCAGAGACGTTTCATTTTTCATTCAGGGTTTCAGGATGCGGAGATGATCAGGAATCTGCGCGTTAAGTTACATTGCTTACTAACGCTGGACTCGTAGGAATGGAATAAAGTAACCACATGCCATCAGTATGGCCGCTCAGTCGTGTCCGACTCTGCGACCCCTGGACTGTAGCCCCAGGCTCCTCTGTCCGTGGGAGTCTCCAGGCAGGAGTGCTGGAGTGGGGTGCCATGTCCTCCTCCAGGGGCTCTTCCTGACCCAGGAGCAGGACCCGTGTCTCCTGCTTTGGCAGGCGAAGTCTGCCACTGAGCCACCAGGGAAGTCCTGCCCTCAGTGCATGAGTATGTGTACACGCGTGTGCACACAAGCACATGTGATCATTCAGTAAGATCCATGAAGCACCCTTTCCCTTCCTCAAGGGAAAGAGACTTGGAGGCTGGCTTCCTGTAGTGAAACTTATGGTCAGACACTCACCTAAGACTATTTGGCTTCCCAGGTGGCACCAGGGGTAAAGAATCCGCCTGCAGTGCAGGAGACCCAGGTTCCATCCCTGGGTTGGCAAGATACCCTGGAGAAGGAAATGGCAACCCGCTCCAGTGCTCTTGCTGGGAGATCCCACGGACAGAGGAGCCTGGCGGGCTGCAGTCCACGGGGCTGCAAAGAGTCGGACGCGGCCATGCATGCACGCACGTGCACACACACGCAGAGTACTCCGTGTTTCAGCCCCACTGAATCAGCCCCACTGGCTTCATGTCAGAAGTTCTTTCTAGCTGATACTTTAGTCATCTTTATTTGATCGGCCTTGTGGATGGTATGACTAATTATGCAAAAAGTCAGCCTTTGACTATCAGCCCCAAAACTGATTTAAGTGAAGAATGGCCAATTTAGTGATTTTGTGTGTAGACATAAACCAAATTATGGACGTGATCATTTCCCCCACATCTGCCAAAGTATTTTTTAATAATATTCATGAGATGACTAGAAAGATTTATTTTTTAAGCAGTTTTGTGGATTATCTCTGGTATTTTAAGAATTCAGTTTTCATTTGGGGTATATTTGCTTTAATTTATTTCAACATGCATCAGATGTTTCTGCAGTGAATACTCATGTTAAGAAGCTTAGGGAACACCACCCTGAATAAGACCGATATTCGTGGGGAATTGATAGTCTGTTTTGGGGCTGGTGTTATTAACATGAGATTAATATATTCAGTCTAGTTAAGGGAGAATTCATTTGAACAACAGGTCAAATATTGAAGTGAAAAGGTATCTTCAGGCCTTTCCTTGTTTCATTTTCATGAGACGAGGGAGGGGAAATTTGATTTTCCTGTTACTCTAGGACTTTGGTTCTGATTGGGTGGAAATCAAATCTTCAGGGATTCTAAGCCAGGAAGAGATTAGTCGGCCTCCATTCTCCAAACGCCCTGTTTCTGTGAAATTCAAAATAAAACTAATAGTTTAGAAATGCCACAGACACATGTGAATGTGGAAGTTAAAATAGCTTCTTTCTAGAGTGCAGATGGCTGCATTTTGGATGAGGTTTTTCAGAGCAGTCAGCAGGCTGTGTTTATTTTATGAGTGTCCTAAGTCTTTGTCGGTGCCCTGGGTCTCAGAGAATGTAAGTGTTAGCTGTGTGTTATGGATAGGGTGCAAATGATTTCCTCAGGTGATGCTCCATAGCTTTTATGGGATTCTTAGAGAAATCTGGACTTTTGTGTCCCCAAACCGCTCTCCTCCCACCCTGCAGATTTCCAAAACAGTGAAGAACCACTACCTCATTTTTTAAAATTAGAATTTTAGGGACATATTGGTGGTCCAGTGGCTCAGACTCCAAGCTCCCACGGCAGGGGGCCCGGGTTCCACCCCTGTTCAGGGAGCTAGATCCCATATGCCCCAAGACGTGTTCCCGGGCCACGGCTGGAGATCGTGCGTGCTGCAGTGCAGACGGAGATCCTGTGTGCTCCAGCTAAAACGAGGCGCAGCTTAAAAAAGAGTTAAAATGTTAGCTTTTCCATAATCGTAGGTTCACAGGAGGTGCAAGAAATGACGGAGAGACAGCCAGGCCCTTCCCCCAGGCTCTCCCAGGGGTGACGCTTTTCAAGTCCCCAGCATCAGAGTCAGGATGCTGGTATACGTGGAGTCGCAAAGAGTCGGACACGACTGAGTGACTGAACTGAACTGAACTGACTGATACATCGAGGCACGGAGTGTCCGCCCACTGCCCGGGCCTCCCGATTGTCTTTTAAAGCTGCCCCTTCATCTCCCCCACCCCGCCCCCAGCCCTGAAGCTCTGACTACTGTGAATCTGTCTTCCATTTCTCTGGTTTTATCATTCATCATTTCAAAAGGATTATACCAGTGGAGCCATGCAGTCTGGAATGTTTGGAGTTTTTTAAACTCAGTGTAATCCTCTGGAATTGTGGCTGTTGTAGGTTCTGTGGGTAGGGAGGGTTGGTGTTCAGTCGCTCAGTCATGTTCGACTCTCTTCGAACCCATGGACTGCAGCACGCCCGGCTTGCATCTCCTGGAGCTGACCCAGACTCATGTCCATTGAGTTTGGACATGAGTCCACACAACCATCTCATCCTCTGTCGTCCCCTCCTTCTGCCTTCAATCTTTCCGAGCATTAGGGTGTTTTCTGAGTGGCTCTTTGCGTTAGGTGGCCAACGTATCGGAGCTTCCATTTCAACATCAGTCCTTCGAATGAATATTCAGGGTTGATTTCCTTTAGGATGGACTGTTTTGATCTCCTTGATGCCGAAGGGACTCTCAAGAGTCTTCCCTAACACCGCAGTTTAAAAGCAACAGTTCTTTGGTGCTTTGCCTTCTTTCTGGTCCGGCTCTCACATCCATACACGATGACTGGAAAAACCACAGCTTTCACTACAGGGACCTTTGTCGACCAAGTAATGTCTCTGCTTTTTAGTACAATGTCTAGGTTGGTCATAACTTTTCTTCCAAGGAGCAAGCGTCTTTTAATTTCATGGCTGCAGTCACCATCCGCAGTGATTTTGGAGGCCAAGAAAATAAAGCCTGTCACTGGTTCCATTGTTTTCCCATCTGTCTGCCAGGAAGTGATGGGACTGGATGCCATTCCTTTCTCCTTTTGCTGCTAAGCTGTAGTCCAGGGTATGGATGTGCCGTAGTTTGTTTAGCTGTTCAAATACTGAGGGATATCTGGGGGGTTGTTTTCCATTTTAGGCTCTTATGAATAGGTTGATGTAAATGTTTGGGCTTGGGTTTTTGTGTGAATGTAAATTTTCATCGCTCTAGGAAAATGCCTAGGAGTACAGTTGCTGTGTGTATTTGTAAGGAAACCACCGAACTTTTTCACATTTTACATTCACAGCAGCAACACAGGAGTGGTCCCGTCTCTGCAACCTTGCAGCATTTGGGGTTGCCCCAGTTTTTGGCGTGAGTCTCGGCACAGACCTTCTCACGTGTGGTGCTGATCCATCCCTCCTTGTGATGCTGAGCATTTTTCACGTTCCAGTTTGTCAGCTATACTTACATTTTGGGAAAAGTGCCTATTCATGTCTTTTGCCCATTTTCTATTTGGGTTGTTTTTTAACTGTTGAGTTTTGAGAGTTCTTTGTATATTCTTGGTATTAATCCTTTTCAGACATGTGGTTTGCAAATATTTTCTCTTACTCACTATGTAGCTTATCATTCCTATCCTTTTAAAAGGTCTAGCACAGGACAGTCATTTCTAAGTTGATGAATTCCAATTTATCATTTTTTTTCCTTTTCATACTAATGCTTTGCCCAGCCCAATATCCCAACTATTTTTTCCTACTTTTTTCCCTGAATATTTTATAGTTGTACCTTTTACATTTAAGACAATGGTCCACTCTGAGTCCATTTTTATATACAGTGTACATTTTATGTGAAGGTTCCTTTTCTGCCCGTGGGTGTCCAGTTGCTCCAGGACTGCTGGTCGGATCGCTGTCTTTCCCCCGCTGAGCTCGTTTGCGCTGTCTGCTCCTAGCCCTCCGCTCTGTCACGCGGTCTCTGTGCTGTGCCGTGTGTCTCCGTGGTGCCTTGGCATGTGGACATGCGTCTGTGTGTGTAGCTGCTCTGTGTCTTGAAGTAGGATCAACTGGTTCTTCCCACTTTTTCTTTTTTGAAGTTGTTTTTATTCTAAAGTTGAAATGATAAAGCTGAAAATTTGATCAGCATATAGTGGGGAAAAGTTATGTTTATTGAATCAAATGGATATAGTAACTAATATTCCCAATCAGTATTTTTATCAACTTGCTCAGTATTTAAGTGGGTCCGGCTGGGAGGAGGGATAATAGAATAATGTCTTGGCCCACAGTCGGTGCTCAATGAGCATTAAATCCAATGAGTAAAACCCTGAAATATCATTTTGCATATTCAGTTATGAAGCGGACAGAAAGCCTAGCCTCTCATGGGTACGCATACTCAGAAATCCCAAGAAATCCCGAGCTTTGTAAAATTCTGTTGAGCGGCGTTTGGAGGCAGCCCTGCGGCAGCCCTCAGCGCAGGGCACACGTGGGGACGGGCACCGGCTGGCGGGCGCCCGGCTGGAGCAGGAGTGGCCTGGCTCCCCCGTCCTGCTGCTGGCCCTCTGCCGTGACTGACGCGCGTCCCTGCACTTCTCGCGCCCCAGCTTCCGCTGCAGCAAAGATGGAGGTGCCAAGGTCTCACCTGCCTCCCTCCCCCGGAGCCGGAGGTGTGGCCGAGGATGCGGAGAGCCTGCCCGAGCGCACTCCGCATCCCGCACAGTCCCAGCGTGGCCTCCAGTGCCCTCCTGTCGGCCTCCTGAGTGGAAAAGAGCAGAGAAAACTTGGGATGACCCTGTGCTGCTCTGAGCTGGGTCAGCCCACAGAACCAGAGCCGATGACTTGAAAACTTTCTGAACTTGTGATTTACTTTGGATTCACAATGTTGAATTTCTGACCAAAAAAAGAAAAAGAAAGAAAAAAAATAGATCCTCTTTACCTACAACAAAAAATGGCTTTTGCCTGTATCAGTTCTTTTTAATTTACTAGTATTTTATACTATATGTACATGGTTAAAAAATTAGAAAAGCAAAAAAGGATCAAGTGAAGAGGAAAGCTCTCTCCTACTCCAGACTTGTCTCCATTTCCAGGCCATTCTAGGCTGATTCTTGTGTGTTTGTATGGAGATGTTTATGTGTATAGGCATATATAAAAATGCTTGTGTGTGTGTGTAATTTGCTTTGCACGTTGGGGTTCATGTTATTTAGTACCGTTACTCTATCTTTGTTCTTTTACCTTATGTTGGAGCACTTTTCTGAAATGTTTATGGATTTCCAATATCCGCTTGGGCTTCCCTGGTAAAGAATCCGCCTGCAGTGCAGGAGACCCCAGTTCGATTCCTGGCTTGGGAAGATGCCTGGAGAAGGGAAAGGCCACCCACTCCATTATTCTGGCCTAGAGAATTCCATGGACTGCATAGTCCGTGGGGTCACAAAGAGTCGGATACGACTGAGCAACTTTCACTTTATCAATATTTACTTATTTGGCTGTTCCATTTCTTTAATTAGCTCGCACTCCTAATGGACATTTTCATGTCATTTCTAATTGTTGCTAATTAAACAGTGAGGCAGTAAACACCCTTGTGCATACATTCATGAGCATATGCGATGCTCTGTTTCTAAGATAAATTCTAGAACGGAAGCTGCTCTTACAAAATTACGTTCATTTAGAATTTTGGTGAATTCATCTGATTTTCCTTCAAAGAGGGTGTAGCAGGTGTCCTCCCCTGAGAGTGCTCGGAATCGCCCGTTTCTACCAGTCCTCCCGTGAGGCGAGGCTGACTCTGTTTTTCAGCCTTGAAAGGATGCTCCCCTGTGAGGATGCTCCTTCGCTTGGTCCCCCACTCTCCAAATTTATTCTGCTTGCAGCGAACATTACCGAGTAATCCAGTCCAATCCTTTCCTGCCTGTACTTTAACACTCTCTAATGCCTTCTCCTTACCCATAAATATTCTGCAGTGTCCTCAAGACACTCTGTGTAATCTGCACCCGGCCATAACTCATCCCACCCAAACCAGTGCTCAGTCAGCTCACCGTTTCCCTTGGTGCTCAACCAAACCTGCGCACTTGAGTTTCTCGATTGGCTGAGCTCTCCGTCCTCTGTTATTGCCTTTATACGTGCTTTTTCATTGATTAGGAAATTCTTCCACGTGCTTTTATTTTCTGTACTTCTTTCTCACCCTGACAGTCTCAGCTGGAATGTCGCTAACCTGGAGATGCTTTCCCAACACCATCCCACATCTAAATGGTGGGAAAAGCCAGTTGGCACATGTATTCTCTAGTTCAGCTCAGTCGCGCAGTCGTGTCTGGCTCTGCTACCCCAGGGACTGCAGCGCGCCAGGCCTCCCTGTCCATCTCCAACTCCCAGAGCTTGCTCACACTCATGTCCATCGAGTCGGCGATGCCATCCAACCATCTCATCCTCAGTCGTCCCCTTCTCTTCCTGCCCTCAATCTTTTCCAGCATCAGAGTCTTTTCCAATCATCAGCTCTTTGCATTAGGTGGCCAGAGTACTGGAGTTTCAGCTTCAGCATCAATCCTTCCAATGAATATTCAGGGTTGATTTCCTTTGGGATTGACTGGTTTGATCTCCTTGCTGTCCAAGGGTCTCTCAAGAGTCTTCTCCAACACCACAGTTCAAAAGCATCAATTATTTGGTGCTCAGCCTTCTTTATGGTCCAGCTCTCACATCCATACATGACCACTGGAAAAACCATAGCTTTGACTGTAGGTACCTTTGTGGGCAAAGTAATGTCTCTGCTTTTTAATATGCTATCTAGGTTGGTCATAGCTTTTCTTCTGAGGAACAAGCGTATTTATATGTGTGTGTGTGTTTAATTTTTTTTTATTGAAGAATAATTGCTTTACAGAATTCTGCTGTTTTCTGTCAAACCTCAACATGAATCAGCCATAGGCGTCTTTTAATTTCATGGCTGCAGTCACCATCTGCAGTGATTTGGGAACCCCCCAAAATAAAGTCTCTTATTGTTTCCATTGTTTCCCCATCTATTTGCCATGAAGTGATGGGACCAGATCTTAGTTTTCTGAATGCTGAGTTTTAAACCAACTTTTTCACTCTTCTCTTTCACTTTCATAAAGAGGCTCTTTAGTTCTTCTTCCCTTTAAGGGTGGTGCCATCTGCATATCTGAGGTTGTTGATATTCCTCCTGGCAATCTTGATCCCAGCTTGTGCTTCATCCATCATGGCATTCAGCATGATGTACTCTACGTGTAAGTTAAATAAGCAGGGTAACAATATATAGCCTTGACGTAGTCCTTTCCCTATTTGGAACCAGTCTGCTATTCCATGTCCAATTCTCACTGTTGCTTCTTGACCTGCATACACATTTCTCAGGGGGCAGGTCAGGTGATCTGGTATTCCCATCTCTTGAAGAATTTCCCACAGTTTGTTGTGATCCACACAGTCGAAGGCTTTGGTGTAGTCAATAAAGCAGAAGTAGACATTTAAATTAATTAAAATCAAATGAAATTGAAAATCTTCAGTTCCTTACTGGTGCCAGCCACTCTCAGATGCTCAGCGGCGGCACTTCCGTTCGTTCCTGCCGTGAGAGTAGGATAGGCCCATCGTTCCTGAGGATTCTGTTGGGGAGTGCTGCTCCCGTTTCTTCACAGCACTTGTGGCTGTTTTACAAACGTGATTGAGAACTTCCCTGGTAGTCTCATGGTTAAGAATCCGCCTGCCAGTGCAGGGGACACAGGTTCCAGGAGCTAGGACCCCACGTGCTGCGGGCAGCTGAGCCCGTGCATCACAGCTCCGGAACCTGAGCTCCAGGGCCCGCGCCCCACAACAGGAGGGCCCCCGCAGAGAGAGGCCTGAGCACCACAGCTGGGGAGTGGCCCCGCAACTGGGGAAAGCCCGTGCGTCGCACCCAAGACCCCGTGCACGCAAACATAAATGAGTAAACACACAACTTTTAAAAATTGGAAAACATTAATGTTAAGAATGTGTTACCTTAAAAAAAGTATGTGATTGAATGTATTGTTTTGGTGGATTTTCCCCTCATTAGTCTGTGAGCCACACATGGGTACAGCTTATTCTTGTCTTGTTTCCTGCTTTTTTTCTTAGAGTTCAATAAGTATTTGTCGAATGAATGACTCAGTGAATTGAAGAATTCCTCCGAGCTCTTAACTGAATCATTCTGCCATATTGGTGAGAGTCTTTCTGGGAAGGGGCTGGACACTTCATGATTTTATCCACGTCTCCTTCAACATTCCAGTGAGATGCCTTAGCAGGGCCCTGATCCTTCCCCCACCGTCGCCTGGGATTACCTTTTCTCACAGGGCTTGGCATTTCAGCACCCACTGGCCCGCCGTGGGCAGGCTGCCTTGGGTTGGGCTGGGCCATCGTGTTGGCACCGTGTTGCCCCTTCCAGAGCTCCACCGTGTCTTCAGGGTGGAGCCTCTCGCCCCCCTGGAAGTGCTGAGAGTGCTGTAGACAGCTCGTGGGCCAGCCCTGTCCTGATGCCGGAAAGCTGCGTGCCCGACGCCAGGCCCCTTTCCGGGGCGTGTCCTGGCCCAGCATGGGACAGCTCTGCAGGCGGCCAGCTCCCGGGGTGGGGTCTCCATGGGCACAGTGGACAGAACATCACAGCTGCCCTGCAGCTGATGTGGCTTCCAGAGCCGCCCCAGGAGCCCTTCTGGGTGCACATCTGCTTAGCAGGCATCTGTTTCCTGCTAGTAAACTCAGTTTGCAGCTGCAAGCCTGCAGCCCAGTCCCCCAAAGAGGGAGCCAAGACCTGGGCAAGAGTGTGCGTGGCCTGACTTGCTGGCCCATGGCTTCTGCCTGTATTTCACCCAGTGTTCTCAACACCAAAATGGTTCTTTAGTTCACTGTTCATAAAATGGAAGTTTGATGGCTTATTTCATTTCTTATGTTGTTAAAATGCGCCAGTCTCTTCAACAGACTCATCTAATGAGTGAATTAGGAAAATACTGCCACTGGCTCGTCACCCTGCATTTGGACTCGGTAAATTATTAATCCCAACCAAGGTTTTCTCCGAAAGGAAGAAGCTCCAGATAAACAGGAGGCAAGAACTGCATGCCTATTGCTCTATCTTTTCTGCTGGAGAGGCCTGGTTGCAGTTCTCTTTCCTGAGCACCTGTTTGATGGTGATTTAGTCGCTAAGTCATGTCTGACTCTTGCGACCCCATGGACTGCAGCCTGCCAGGCTCCTCTGTCCATAGGATTTTCCGGGCAAGAATAGTGGAGTGGGTTGCCATTTCCACCTGTTTATACCATTATGAAAGAATTCTGATTGTAACTTGTTGTAGCCAGAGGGAAGGAAGATGCTTTTGTCTGTGGGTTTGATTCCGTTTTAATCCTGGACCAGGCATCTGGCCATCAGGTAGCCCACTCAAGGAGAGGAGAAAATTTGATTTTTCTTCAAAACTGGCACTTTCACTGGGCAACTGTGAATTTCCGGAGAACATTTGTAGCATAAATGGAGTTCCAGGAGATATGCTGACTGGCAGATGTTTCGAGATCGATTAAAGATTTAGAAAGAAGTACGTTTCCCCAGGCTACTGGACTACCTTTTAATGAGATTGACAGTTTTACACATGGGACTGAGAAACTTTATCATACAGAAATAAATTTCTGAAGTGAAATCCATTTGAGAGAGATGGATACAAGATAAAGTGTGTGAAGCAGTTCCGACATTTTACTGGCGTTTGACTTTGTAGCTCCTTTTTCAGAGATAGATGAAGCTGGGTCTTTCAAAGATGAAAAAGATCATTTTGTTAGACTAATTTCTCTAATATTAACTCAAAGAATGGGTCAGCTCTCTACCAGTTGAGGTCGTGCATTCTGGAGGATTTGTGATCATGACTTTGGTTGGGCATTAGGCATATGGAGTTAGAAATCAGCAAGTTTTCATTTTGTCTCGTAAAGGTTCAAATGGAGAAAGTCATTGGCATGTTTGAGGAAATGACTGACAAGGAGACTGTAGGTGTCATTAGAAGAATGTATCTTACTATTCTCTGAACGAGAGAAATAGGCAAGGGAAAATTATGTTAAATTTAAGGAACAACATATGAAAAAAGAATAACATCAGTTCAGGCTTTGAAACGAGAGGGAGGAGAAAAGGACTAGGATAATTAGACCTTTGTGGTGTAAAGAGATTTGATGTTAACTTGTTTGATCCCTGTATTTTACTGATAGGGTAACTGAAGCCAAGAGTGATTTCATGACTTCTCATCCCTCAGAAATCATATTTTTAAGCTGTGAAACCTACAATGTGGAATTATCCTGATATATTGTGAAGTGCGCAAAAAAAACAAGTGGCAGAAAAAAGAGAAATTTTGGCCCAGAGGTGTGCACATAAGTTTTTGTGTGTGAGCATAAAAAAGGAAGAAGGGGATAGCTTCTGGTCATACGTCTTGTATAGCGGCTGTGCTTTCCTCTAAAAGTGGGACGCTGAGTGTAAAGTAAGATGGCTGGTCGTTTGCTTTTTAAATTTATGCTTTTAAATTCACTTACCCATTTGTTTATTTTTAGTGAGGCGCCTGTGTACCTTTTGCAGTGCAATAAAAGCATAGTGTCATGACCGTAAGTGGCCAGACCTGGAGGGCAGCGGTTGGAAGGTGACTTTGTTTTCAGTGAACATATTTTACTTCTAAATTAAGAATTCATTCTCTACGTGGCAGGGCATATCCTCCTCTGTTGTCTTATCCTGAAAGACAACATCCAATAGCTTCACTGACTTTTCCTCTCATGCATCTCTTTGGAACACGGAAGAGTCACAGATCCTGTTCATTCCTGTGTGAAGTCATCACGTGGGACCTCCACTGAGTATTTTCTTTTGCAGGAGAGGAAGCTCGGCCATGTGGCTTTCTGCACCCTGGCATAGTCATTATGGCTTTGCCAGAAACATTGTAAGGCATCCTCACAATTCTAATGGAATATATTTCCCTTTAGTGATCACTGTTCATGTTTTGATTAGGACTGTTGAGAGCTCAGGTTTCAGCAACATCTCAGGATCGTAACCTTTACAGGTTGCATGGTCTTTTTGCATGTCATATTAAGTCTATCAAGGGAAGAGCGACAACTCTAGTTTGTCAAGAGAGAAAGATGGGATTTGAACTCTATTCAAATATTTAAGCTTGGCAGGCAGCTTCAGCAGTGAGAGACTGTGGTCCCTTTGGAGAAAAGTGAGAAGGAAGTGGGGTCAGATTTTCAGAACAAATCAAGCTGATTTGGAATTTCAGTGTATCTTGATAATATGTTCACTTCCGATGTTCTGTGTCATTTTGCAAGTGTTGATGTTTGCTCTTAGGTAGCAAAATTACATCCAGTATTTCAGAGCCATGTTTTGGTGAACTGTGTAAATCATGGAGCCCAAATCCTTTGTATAGGATAATAATGGAATGCAAGGAAAAATCATGTCCTTTTGAGCTAGTTTTGTAAAGATTTGTTTCCAAAAGCTATTGAATAGTATCTTTGTAGGTTTTGACCCTCCAGCCAAATAAAGATTTTTCGGTGGAAGAATAAAGACAGCTAATTGCCATGTCAGTGTGGTTGGTTGTAATTTGTAGAAAAGTAGAAATATTGATAGAAATGATTAGGAACTCTGTGAATCAGTATAGTGAATTTTGACCTAACAATAATAGCTGGTTCCAGTATAATTTGATAATAGTAGGGCACTTAATAATAGTTGGGGCCATTAGGCAAAGCTTTGTGTACACATACGGGGCATGAGTTGCGACTCCTGCCCGCATTTCATAAATGAGCAAAGTAAAGGTGAGAGTGGTGGGCAGCACGTTCTAGGCCATGTGGCGCAGCGACAGAGAGCGGGACGGACTTGGCACTGCGCTTGGGCACACCTCCTGGCCTCTTGGAACAGCACTTACGTGACTGAGCAGCTGAACATGTTGGTCTTACTCCCTTTGGAAGGGGAGTGACGATTCTTCAATGCCATTTTGGATTTTCTGCATTCATCATCTTTTTGAATCTAATACTGTAAGGCACGTTTTATTAGCTTTGTTTAAAGTTTCAGGAAAGTCAGGATCAAAGAAGCTCGAAGTTGTCGAGAATGGCAGAAACGGCCAACGGCTGAGCGGTTTCGAGCCTCTCCACTTGGGGTCCCACTGTCGTGATAGTTCTGTTATTCATACCACACGGAGGCAGGCGCACCCAGAAGCTCCACCCGGCGGTGTGCGGACCAGAAAGCGGTGAGTTGCACGCCACTCCCGGAGACTGCGTCTGGGATGCTCTGCTTATCCTGCGTGACTTTACTGCTGCTGAGCCAGTGTTAGTGGAGCGAATGCCAAGTGGGGGGAGTCACCACTTCCATCATATCTGGCCAACGTAAAAGGGCCTTTAGTGTTGCTAAGATCAAGGCACAGAGAGCTGAAGTAATTCACCAGGGCCACACAGACAAGACCCCCGCCCCTGTCCCTGTGGGTCATCACACTGCGTGACTGAGTGCACAGCACCATGGCTGAATCTGGGCTGGAATTCATTCTCAGACCTTGATGATAGACTGCCTTTGTCCTCCTTTTACAGGTGAATGATTTAGGCTTATCCGTTCAGTTCACTTCAGTTCAGTTCAGTCTCTCAGTCGTGTCCGACTCTTTGCGGACCCCATGAATCGCAGCATGCCAGTCCTCCCTGTCCATCACCAACTCCCAGAGTTCACTCAGACTCACGTCCATCGAGTCCGTGATGCCATCCAGCCATCTCATCCTCGGTCGTCCCCTTCTCCTCCTGCCCACAATCCTTCCCAGCATCAGTGTCTTTTCCAATGAGTCAACTCTTTGCATGAGATGGCCAAAGTACTGGAGTTTCAGCTTTAGCATCATTCCTTCCAAAGAAATCCCAGGGCTGATCTTAAAAATGGACTGGTTGGATCTCCTTGCAGTCCAAGGGACTCTCAAGAGTCTTCTCCAACACCACAGTTCAAAAGCATCAATTCTTCAGCGCTCAGCCTTCTTCACTGTCCAACGCTCACATCCATACATGACCACAAGAAAAACCATAGCCTTAACTATACGGATCTTAGTTGGCAAAGTAATGTCTCTGCTTTTGAATATGCTATCTAGGTTGGTCATAACTTTTCTTCCAAGGAGTAAG
>SJYF01000037.1:1450442-1465306 GCA_006410515.1 Procapra przewalskii | reverse complement strand
AGGGATTGGGGGCAGGAGGAGAAGGGGATGACAGAGGATGAGATGGCTGGATGGCATCACCGACTCGATGGATGTGAGTCTGAGTGAACTCCGGGAGATGGTGATGGACAGGGTGGCCTGGCGTGCTGCGATTCATGGGGTCGCAAAGAGTCGGACACGACTGAGTAATTGAACTGAACTGAAGCTACCTTGGCTCCGAGTGGGCTTTCAATAAAGGCTGTTGAACAAGTGAAAAAGATAGTAGATGAATGACTGAATGAAATGTGTGATTCTGAACAAATAAGAGAGGAACTGATGCATAAATATGCTTTGAAGATATGAAAAGCATTAAGTCACTGCAACTCTCATATATAGTGAGTTATATATAGATTCAGTGTTCACAAGCAGAAATTAACTCGAGAAACACCAGTCAAAAATCGTACCTTTAAAACGCTTTAATGATACGTAACATTACTTTCCTATTCGTATTGTAACAAATGATCACAACCTAGTGGTTTAAAAGAACGGAACTTATTTTCTTACAGTTCTGGAGGTCAGAAGTGTCCATTGAGCCTTAAGGGGCCAAAATCGAGGTGTCAGCCGAGCCTCCTCTGGAGGCCTTCAGAAAATGGTCTCCTTGCCTTTTCTAGCTTCGCTCGTACTTCTTGACTCACGGCCCCTTCCTTCATCCTCAAAGACCTTCTCTCCAGCCTGTTTCTGTTGTCACGTCTGCGTTTTCTAACTTTGTCTCTTGCTTGTCTCTTATAAGGAGGCACTTGATTCCTCTGTGCCCACCTGGATACTCCAGCGCGATTTTCAGATGTCAAACCCTTAGCTTAATGAATTCTGGAAGGTGGTCCTGGGCGTCACACAGCGGGCATCTTCAGGGGGCATGTTTGTGTCTGTCGTGGTATATTCTGTTGCTGTCGACGGTTCTTGTTTTGAGATCTTATAATGGAAGGCGTCCTGTCACCGCCACTTCAAATGCAAATTTAGAGAGTTTCGAGCTTGTGTTCTCTTTCGCTTGTTCCATTTCGGAAAGTAAATTCATTTCCCAAGCAGACAAGTCATTTCTTCATGTTGCCTATAAAAAGAGGCGTGGTTCAACCAAGGATAGCATGCCAGGATGGGCTCAGCCCCTCTTGTGGAGACGGTGGTCCCAGAAACGTGTGCTGGCCATCCGGAGACAGCAGAGCGCTGGCAGTCAGCCAGCTTTGTCGGGCGATGGCCAGGTGTCTGGAGCGCGGTCCATGCAGCCCCGTGGTTTTGTGATGATCGGGTAACGCAGGGCACGCGTCTATGCACTCTGTGGTGGGGTGATCGGGTGATGCAGGGCACGCATCTATGCACCCCGTGGTTTTGTGGTGATCGGGTGATGCAGGGCACACGTCTATGCGCCCCGTGGTGTTGCGGTGATTGGGTAATTCAGGGCACGCGTCTATGCACTCTGTGGTGTTGTGGTGATCGGGTAGTGCAGGGCACTCGTCTGCGCCCGTGGTGTGGTGGTGATCGGGTAATGTGTTAGCTGACAGAGGATGATCTCTGACACAATCCGCCTCTTTCTAGCTTGAGTTATTTCTGACTCTTAAAGTAGACAGGGGAGGCCAAAAGGAAAGGTGTGAATAATAGTAAAATGTTGCAGTGTGTCCTGCACCCTTAGGCTAAAAATAGCATCTCAGAGTCCAGCTCCCATATTCTCATTTCCCCCATATGATTCCTTGAGTGGGCAGAAGTGTGTCTCCCTGTTATAGTGGGAAGAGAAGCTATATTTAAATATGTGTGTGGAGAATCCGTTGTCAGCTACAGATACATATCTAATTACTGTAAGGGAGAAAAGACCCAGAAATTTAAATATGATGGTGGGGGTTGTATTCAAATAATTCAGCCTAAAGAGAACTGAGCAGTGTTGTTTAAAGGATTGCCTCTTAGGAGACAGTGTGTGTGTATGCATATATAGCCCTGCTTTGTTTAAATAAAGAGGCTTTTTGCAGTAGATGGAAAGACAAAACTAGAGGAGAAAATCATTTAAATTTAACCCTTTGGAAATACTCTAGCTTGGGAACCTTCTATTGTTTTCTTTGGGGATGGTAGAGTATGCTGTTTTGTCTGAGCTGTGTCTCCCCCTTCTAACATCCTGGGCTAAGAACTTTATTGTTGCAAAGGCTCAGATCCCTCTCAGTGACAGAGAAGGGCTTCCGGCTCAGATGGCTCGGCTCCAGATGTGTGCTCTGTACTCACGCAGGGTCTAGGCTCGCAATAAACAATGAAAACATTAACACAGGTAACCATTCGTTCTTTCATTCATTCAGCTACTGATTAGGTCGTTGCTGTTGTTCAGTCGCTCGGTCTTGTCTGACTCTTGCGACCCCACGGACTGCAGCACGCCAGGCTTCCCTGTCCTTCACCAACTCCCGCAGCCTGCTCAAACTCATGTCCATCGAGTCGACGATGCCATCCAGCCATCTCATCCTCGGTCGTCCCCTTCTCCTCCTGCGCTCACGTCGTTCCCAACGTCAGGTCCTTTCCAGCGAGTCAGCTCTGCGTCGGGTGGCTGAACTATTGGAGCTTCAGGAGCTACTAGCTCTGATCATTTTCTACGAGTAGAACCCCTCTGACACCAGATATTCATGAGGCTTTCCAGCATCAACCAGTTTCCAGCTGTCTGGACGCCAGCTCGGTGTTCTGTAGTGCAGTTTAATTCCGACACTTCGTGTGTGTGCTAAGTTGCTTCAGTCGTGTCTGCAGCCCAGCAGGCTCCTCTGTCCGTGGGATTCTCCAAGCGAGAATACTGGAGTGAGTTGCCTGCCCTCCGCCAGGGAATTTTCCAGACCCAGGGATCGAACCTGCCTCTCCTACTTTATGTGCTGATGGTGATGATGGTGGTGATGTTGATGAACATGCCTCACGCTTATTAAACCCTTACTTTTTGCCCAGTCCCACGGTGACACCTGCACATGCATCAGCTCGTAATGTTCTTACTGGCTCTCCGTGATCGGCGCTCCGTGGTGGGCGCTCCGTGATAGGCCCTCTGTGATAGGCGCTACTGTAGTTTCGCTTTTTCATTTCGTATTTGTATCTGTTTATTTACTTGGCTGCACGGGGTCTTAGCTGGGGCATGCCGGACCTTTGGTTGCAGCATGTGGGAGCTCATTCCCTGACCAGGGATCGAACCTGGGCTCGCTGCATTTAGAGCAGGCGTCAGCCGCTGGACCAGCAGAGAAGTGAGAAGGTTACAGTTTAATGGAGTTAATGAACGTGTCCAGGGTCGTCTAGGAAGAAGCCGGCCCGTCTAGGACGCCAGTGTAGATGTGACTGACTCTCAACGTGTGCTGTGTCTCATTTAATGTTTTTCGCTGTGCTGTAGTGGTTTGATTGAGCTGCATTTTTTTTTTTTGGTATCAAGAGATCAGATGTTATGAAGATTAAAAGAGATATAATATATCTTTAATGTTTAGCACCCATCTCATATAAAATGCTACATAAATATTAGGCCTTTAAATAATATTAGATCTATTTCTTTTACCTATAAAGTATTTAATGTGATCTTTATTCCTTCCATTTCTATTATTGCCTTTAACATTTCATACCATCCTGAAATGATTAAATTATTAATTCTCTGTCTCTATAGAGATCCAGAGGTTACGAGTGCCCATATAATTGAAGATGAGAGAATGACAAGACCTCTAATGTCCACAGAAAGTCAGAAAGCCTTGATTGAGGTCAGAGTTTCAAGTTTGAATATGATGTACTCATTTTTTCGAATAACTAGCTTATGATTTAAGCAAATGCCATTAGATCTGTAACACCATCCTCTTGTGATTTAGTAAGGAGAAATGGGTTGCTTAAACACGATGCTTTGCTCCTTCATTTCAAAGTGAATGATGCATTCAGGAGCGGTATTTGTGACTCTGTCTCAATACTGTGAGATAACCAATTTGTCTGACTTTTATCTTGGAATTAATAGTTGTTTTGGCTTCAAGGAAATGTGATGCATTAGGCGTTGAAGATTATCTGTGGCAGATCTTCCTTGTAGCCTTTGAGTGACACTCCGTTTCAGATTCTCGGGAGAGAGTCCTGTCGCTGCAGCATTTCGGTTTTTGAAAATCACGTGCGCTCTCCGTGCTGTGGAGCAGGTAAGCGCCTGGGGAAGCTCCTTGGCCCACAGCCTTGGCCAGCTCTCGGACTCGGGTTGCTTGTGTTTTGGGGTCCTCCTCCTCCAGCTGATGGGGCCAGGCGTCTGGGTGGAGCTCCTGCTTCAGCCCCATCCTCCCAGTTGCTTATGCGCGCACCCTGCCGCTGTCCTTGACTCTTGTCTTTCTCTCCCGTTTTGTCTGGCAGCCCCTTAGCAAATTCTACGGCCTCTAGGTTCAGAATACAACTAGGATTTAGTTCTTAGTAAAACTCAACGTTCGGAAACCTCAAATTGCGGCGTCCTGTTGCATCGCTTAATGGAAAATAGATGGGAAAGGTGGAAATTGACAGGTTTTATATTCTTGGGCTCTGGAATCACGGTGGATGCTGACTGCAGCCATGAAATTAACAGACTCTTGCTCCTTGGAAGGAAAGCTGTGACCACCCTAGACAGCATATTCAAAAGCAGAGACATTACTTTGCTGACAAAGGTCCATCGAGCTGAAGCTTTGGTTTTTCCAGCAGTCACGTAAGATGTCAGAGCTGGATCCTGAAGAAGCCTGAGAGCTGAAGAATTGATGCTTTTGAACTGTGGTGCTGGAGAAGACTCCTGAGAGTCCCTTCAGTCCTAAAGGAAATCAATCCTGAATCTTCATTGGAAGGACTGATGCTGAAGCTGAAGCTCCAGTACTTTGGCCATCTGATGGGAAGAACTGACTCATTGGAAAAGACCCTGAGGTCAGGAGGAGAAGGGGGTGATAGAGGATGAGATGGATGACATCACTGACCCAGTGAACGTGAGCTTGAGCAAACTCTGGGAGATGGTGAAGGACACGGAAGCCTGGTGTGCTGCAGTCCATGGGGTCAGTTGCAAAGAGTCGGACGGGACTGAGTGGCTGAGCAAGAACACTGCTGTAGGCTTTGCACTCATCTTCCACGTGGGATGTTTCCTTGGGATGCCCCCGTGCGCTCTCGCATCTGCTGGCCCTTCCTTTGGTTGAATGACTCCTGTCAGAGGGACCTTCTATGAGCAGCCTCTGATGGACCCTGTGTCTTCTCCCGTTGACCCAGCTCTTCGCTTTCTGGCCTCACGTTGCTTGTGAGCAGCGGTGGTGCTCATTTCTATGATGCAGCCTCTGACACCAAGTGTGTCCAGAAACTCGGCTCAGTTCTGCCACTGACTCCTGGAGTTAGCACAGACTCCAGAGGTGAAAACCTTGCTCCCAGGAGACGTCCCTGCTGGAGCTGCCAACCGCAGCGGGGGTGCCCAGGCTCCCCACCCTTCTGCGGGGCCGACCGTCACTGTGTTGTTCTCTCAGCTTTCGTTTCAGGTTCAGTAATTTGCCTGAATAACTCACTGAACTCAGGAGAACACTTCACTTACGTTTCCCTGATGATTAGAAAGGATTCAACTCCAGAACAGCCTGATGGAAGAGATGCCGGGGGCAGGGGTTGGGAGGGGGCTGTGTGGGGCTTCTGTCCCCTCCCTAGACCTACCGCCCTGCCTGCACCTTGATGATCTCTGGATCCTTCAGGCCTTGAACCTGCCCTTTGGGAGTTTCTCTGGAGGATTCATTGTGTAGCCGTGATTGACCAGTTCATTGGCCAGCGTGTTTGGACTCCTTCTCCAGCCCTGTGCCCCTCCCCAGAGGGCTGGGTGTGACTGCTTCCTTTGGCTTATTGAGAGGCACCTCATCAGCATACATTTAGGATGAAAGGAGTTAGTCGTGAGCAATAAGAGATGCTTCTAAATTCCTGTCTTTCCATCACTCAGGAAATTCCAGGGGTTTTAGGAGCTGTGCCAGGAACGGGAGACAAAAGCAAAATACACATTTCTTATTAAACCACACCTGCCAGCCTGCTTCATGCCCTGCTTAGATGTTGATTGCCTGCCTGCACCAGCTAGCGTTAAACTCCACTGCATCACGTGCTTCAGAACTGTGGTGCTGGAGAAGACTCTTGAGAGGCCCCTTGGACTGAGAGAAGATCCAGCCAGTTGATCCTAAAGGAAGTCAGTCCGGATATTCATTGGAAGGACTGATGCTGAAGCCGAAGCTCCAATAGTTTGGCCACCTGATGCGAGGAGCTGACTCATTGGAACAGAGCCTGATGCTGGGAAAGATTCAAGGTGGGAGGAGAAGGGGCCGACAGAGGATGAGATGGTTGGATGGCATCCCTGACTCAATGGACATGAGCTTGAGCAAGCTCCAGGAGACAGGGAAGGGCAGAGGAGCCTGGCGAGCTGCAGCCCAGGGGGTTTCGAAGAGCTGGACACGACTGTTGTCATTGAAAAGGAGCCGCAGCGGTGGCATGTGACTCCCCGGTTCTGTTACCGCTCTGTATTCAGCGCCCGGAACAGTGCCCGGGGCACCAGAGACGGTCAGCATTTGTTGAATGAGTGGCCAAATTGATTTAAATCAGATATTTGAGTAACAGAGTGATGGAGGCAAAGATGAGTTTATACATCTTCCATGAGACTCAGAACCCAAGAAACAGGGAGAGAGAAGAAAGGGATTTTCTAAAGAGCTGTCTGGTTTGAATCTGAGTCCTTCCTGCTACTGTGTTTTCTTTCTTTCCCTTGGAAAGTTCTTGAGCTTCTCCTGTCTTCTGAAAGTAAACCCCCCTATTACAAAGCAAGGTTCAAATGGGTTTTCTGTTTGTTGAAAGCCAGAGTATCTCGGCTCATGAACTCTTTGTGGAAGAGCAAAAGCAGTGGGCCTGGCACATGATAGGCGTTCAGTAAATGCTTTCTGAATGATTGCAATATTTCATGAATGATTTCCTGAAGACAGGAGGCTTGTATTTCCTATTGGCTCGAGGGAGAGAGTGCCCACAGTGTGCTTGCTAGCTGGTGTGGGGCAGAACTGGGAAGCTCGTTGAGACACTCTGAAAGGAGACAGTGGGCACGACCTCTTGGAGGGCATTTGACTTCACACGCCAGGACAGATGCTACAGGATTAATCAAACACATGTCTCTAAGGTCGGCGTCAGGGACCAGACTTGTTCTGGCTGCAGAACTGAAGCTCTGAGATTCAGACCTGCGAAGCGGCGCTGGTGCCGGGCTCCCGGCTGCGAAGCAGCTTAGCCACGGCCCGCCCCTCTTACCTCTCCTCTCACCCACCTCCCGCACCTTCTGAGTCTAACCCAGCTTGAGTCCCCTTCCATTTGGAGGTGTGGCGGGCTGAGGAGGAAAGAGCTGTGCTGGGAGAGGGGAAGAAGGCCCACGGAGGGAAGTCTCGGGTGGAAGAGGGGGCGGCACTGGTGCTCCAGGCTGAAGATGTCACTTGGCTGCAGTCAAGATGCAGCTTGGAGTTCTGTGACTTCCTCCCTTTGTCCTCGCGGGCGGCTCAGTCTGGCTCCCTTGCTGACATGGGCGATGACGTGCTGGGTCCTCCGAGGTGCAGTGAAGATTAACAGGACTTGCTCTGGGGAACCCGCAGCTCCCAGAAACCCCAGTCTCCGCCCTCTGGTCACGTCATCTCATTGAGTGATCGGATTTCCGTAATATCTGTTATGGTAACTCAGGTGACGGATGCAGGGCATGTGGGTTCCATCCAGGGGTCAGGGAGATCCCCTGGAGGAGGAAATGGCAACCCACTCCAGTGTTCTTGCCTGAGAACCCCATGGATAGCAGAGCCTGGCGGGCTACAGTCCACGGGGTCACAAAAGAGTTGGACACGACTTGGCAGCTAAACAGCAGCAGTCGTGGGGACTGGCACTGGTGTGGGTCGCTGTTGGCCGTCCCGACTCCCTTCCGCCTGCAGCTGTGCTGGTTGTCTTGCCTCCATTTCTCAGCACAGGGGAGGCTAAGACGTGGGGGAGATAGGGAATTCATCTGCCCAAGATCACACCGTGGAAGAGGGGCGGGTTTCCAGCGGTGACTCCTAAAGCGAATTTACACACTTGTCATTTCTCTGCATTTGGATTCTTCCTCTCTCTTATCTTCTGTAATAACTGATTTTCATTAAGATAGCATACTCTTGAGCTGGTAGCTAAGATTTCTCTATATCAGATTGAAGACCAGACCTTCAAAAGAGAATGAGAAAGAGTGGACTTTGTTGCTCGGCAGCTTTTCATTTGTGGCTGCCCGGTCGCAGTCTTCAGCCAGAGGACAGCCCTCTGGAGAAGAACGTGGATGGAGGGTGGTCCTTGGTGGGTGATGGTCGCTGGGGGAGAGCAGAGTTCTTGCTGTGCTCTCCTGTTCAGTAATGCAGGTGGCCTTGGCCTGAACACCCAGGTTATCCATAACGGTGCAGTCCTGACTGTCCCTGCCCTGAAAGGAAGCATTTTTGCCGAGGGTACTCCTACCCCTCTCTGGCTCAGCCGGAGAAGGTGGAGTCCTGCTCTCCTGGTTGGTCAGAAGCCTTTCCGTTAGTCATTCTGTTCACTGTGGTACAGGGCCCAGCGGGACTGGGGGCCTCTCGGGGGACCGTGGTAAAGGATCCAGGAGACTCAAGAGACGGGGGTTCCGCCCCCAGGTCAGGAAGATCCCCTGGAGAAGGACCTGGCAGCCCACTGCAGTGTTCTTGCCCGGAAAATTCCGTGGACAGAGGAGCCTGGCGGGCTACAGTCCACGGGGTCACAAAGAGTCAGACACGACTCAGAGAGAAACCGTAACAACGAAAACGACGATAATTCAGGCGGGCCTTTCATCTTACGGAAAGCACAGAGGGGTGTGGTAGAAGCGGCACTCCGGTCTTCTGACGCTTCCCCTTTGGTGATTCGAGCTGTTTTTGAAGGTTTGCCTGCAGATACCGGCCAAATACTAAGAGCCAAACAGCCTTTAGCTTTCAGCGTGCGCGCGAGCATGCGGCTTTCCCTCTGCCAGCGGCCGGCAGCAGGCGTCCCTTCAGCTCCGGCCACTGTCCCTCCCTAAGTTCTGCTTTTTAAATTGGGCTGCTTTTCCCAGTCCAAGCTCACGCTTCTCTGATCTCTGGCTGAGGAGCCTGTGTCAAAACAAACCCCAAATTCTTTTTTTACCCGTTTCCCACATTCCTCTCTTTTTAGCTTTGGTGAGGTCAGATTTCAGAATCGCCAACCTGACAGTTTTCTCCTTCTCCCATTGATTCGTTCGTATAAAGACAGACTGTTTAAAGAGCACTTCTTGTCTGAGTGGTGTCCTTTCTGTGCACTGAGAACGGCGAGGCCCGAAGCTGGGACACCGGCCCTCTGGCGCCAGGGTTCCTGGAGTTCTGAGTGGTGAATATTCAGGAAAGAGATGAATTTGTTCCCTTTGATCCAAAGCTGGTTGCCGGGTTGGGGGCGCGGGGAGGGCGGCAGCCGGAAGGCTGGAAAGGGAAAGAAAACGAAGAGACTGACTACTCGGGTATTAGGAATGTTAGAAATAATGATTTTCTCTGGAAGATCGGAACTTTCTTGTTGTGAACTTGTGGTTTGATTATAAATCAAGTGAGAATCTGGCACAAAGTACACTTGGTTAAACACACACAGTCACAACTGGAAGCACACAAAAAAAGATGTCCAGTTGCTGGATGCTTCCCGAGCCACGTGATTAAATCACAACTGTGCTTTTCAGAAATACCTGGAGCAAGTCCATCTTCCAATAATAGAATCTTTTCCGGCACACGGCTGTCTCTGCACTCCCAGGAAAAACTGTGGGGCTGCCTGTTATCAGAAAGCAGCCTTTTCTCCCTCTTGCTTTCAGAACAGCAGTGTGAAAGGTGAGTGCAATTTCTTACTCAGAGGTGGAAATGTTTTAAAAATCAATTACTTAACGGCAAACAGGTACTGCCTCTGAAATAATGAGATTTTGTTTATCAGAGACAGTGTCTGTTAAGGTGCATTTTACCAGGTCTTGTCCCTTGCGGAGAAGTGGTTCAGAATAGTTGCGGTTTCTGTGTACTTCTGATAAGGATGCTGAAATAATTGCACTTTAAGCAGAAAGAGCAGTCTTGAAAATTTCCCTGGTTAATTTTTCTCTCAAAAATGGAAAGCTTGAGCAACTTGCCTGAAACATGGATTTGGTTTCTGAATGATACCTGAGATGCGTTTGACCTAAACAATTGCCACTCTGAGTCCAGTGGGAGAATTTGGGCTCTGTGGTTCAGAATCTGCCTTCTCTCTGAGAATTGGCTTTAAAAGTTTTTTATTTCATTTTGTTTTTCTACTGGCAATATAGGAGACGTGGATTTGATCCTTGAGTTGGGACGATGCCCTGTAGATGGAAATGGCAGCCCACTCCAGTATTCTTGCCTGGGAAATCCGATGGACAGAGGAGACAGGCAGGCTGCAGTCCGTGGGGTCACAAAGAGTCAGACATGCCTTGGTGACTGACACATTCCCCGACAGTTAATGGCTGTTTTGGGGTGCGAGTAATGAAGGCCCGTTTTAAGTGGGTGTCTATCCTATGCTCAGGATTGTGAAGCTTCTTTAAACTACAGTCCCCTGGTTGCTCCCGAGACGAACACCCTGAGCCCCCGTCCTCTTCCAGGACCGTGTGTCGGCACGACATCCACGGTGGGAATCAGATCCAAGGGCAGGCCGCTCACGTTGCTGTCATTAGACGGTACGCGCTCCAGTGCTCGCTGTGGGGGATGCTAACCCCCAGAGGCCTTTTGTTAGTTTCCCAGAATTTAAGCTGGGAAGCAGAGTTGCTTGTCTAAGAGCAAAATAAAACTAAATGCCTTGGGAAGGCAGCGCTGAGTAGAAACAGATTTTTTTCTTTTCAGAAACAGCATTTGAGAAAAAGAATTTAACAAAGGGGTTAACGGATGTAGAGGAGCAGCTTGAAACTTTAACAGTGGAAAGCTACACATTCATGCAAGAGAGAGAGAGGGCTGTGCGTCTTGAGGTGGGGAGATGCCTTTGATTTGCTTTGAAGTGGAAGCTGAAGGAGTGAGTTATGGAATAGAATACTTGGTAGGGTCCTCCTTATTAAGCACGCGTGCATGCTCGGTAGCTTCAGTCGTGTCCAACTCTCTGCAGCGCTATGGACTGTAGCCGCCAGGCTCCTCCATCCATGGGGTTCTCCAGCAAGAATACTGAGTGGGTTTCCATGCCCTCCTCCAGGGGATCTTCCTGATCCAGGGATCGATCCCACGTCTCCTGTGTCTTCTGCCTTGCAGGCAGATTCTTTGCCACCGAGCCATCAGGGAAGCCCCTTGTTGAAACATACACATTTATAAATAGAAGGGCGGGCTGATACTGCTTTTTGGATTGGGTTTGTCTGCCTGTACTTGAAAACTCAATCATAGTAACTTACTAAGTAGAAATTTAGTTTTCTTCCATAGAAAATAATTCAGAGTTCGTATAATAGTTTCAAGGTCATCAGGAAAGCAGGTTTCATCTGTGTCTGCTCTGCCATCCTACTAGCGGCTTCCAACCAAAAGGTTGCCTCATGGCCCAAAATGGCTGCTGGAGCTCCATGCATCATACCTCTTACACAGAAGTAGGAAAGGCCAGAAATGCAAAACAGTTTTAACAGAACACAAAACTTCTTGTATATCCTTGGTCAGTATTTAGCCACCTGGCTTTACTCAGAAGCCTAAAAAATATAGTCCCTCAGGTGGAACATTGCCTGGGATTTTGTTGCTGTTTAATAAAAAGAGAATGGTAATTGGGTGATTACTTGCTAGAATGGCCAAATGGCAGCCTTCTGCGCTTCCATATCATTGATTGCCTAAAATGCACATTTTTAATTTAAACAGTAAAAAAAATTAAGGGATGCATATTTTTAAGTGGGCTCCCCCGGTGGCTCAGTGTCAAGATTGTGCCTGCAACACAAGAGATGCCGGTTCAGTCCCTGGATCGGGAAGATCCCCTGGAGAAGGAAACAGCAGCCCACTCTAGTGTTCTTGCCTGGGAAATCCATGGACAGAAGAGCCTGGAAGGCTACAGTCCATGAGGCTGCAAAGAGTTAGACATGACTTAGCAACTAAACAGCAACAACAGATACTGTAAATAGAGGGCGATAAAAATGTAAGGAAATGCATGGTGACCCAGGAATCCACGGTTAGCAGCACGAGAGAAACGGCAGTTCTCTGGCTTCTAGAACCCGTCTTTCAGAGTCAGCGTCTCGGCAAGTTGAACAGATCATTTCGTCATGACCCACGGCTGGACTCCTAACAGTGTCATATGAAAACGTGTTTAGATTTCAACTCAGTTTAGATTCCATCATTTTTTTATCTGTACCAAGCCATTCACAAAGGTAAAATTCTAATGAAAAGTACTAATTCATAGCTGCCACTCAGCTTCCTAAAAACTGCTGGAGCATTTGGATGTTCAGGGCTGGAACCGTAGTTACACAGTTGACCTTTGAGCAACGCAGGTTTGAACTGCGCAGGTCCACTTACATGCAGATGCTTTTTGCAGTCAATACAGATATCTGCAGTAAATACAGTATTGTGCTACACGGGCTACCGCTGCTTGGATCCATAGGTGCAGAACCCAGGGGTGCAGGGCTTGTTGGAGAATTACACTCCGGGTTTTGACTGGCAGGAGGGTCGATTCCTCTAACCCCAGAGCTGTGCACGGTTCAGCCGTAATAAAAACACTAATAGAGATTAAACGCTTCAGTGAGGAAATATTGTCTAATGGACAAGAGTGTGGGTTCTTGAATCAGAATTGCTCTTTACTTCTGCTTCAAATATCTCAAACCTCAATTTCTCACCTCTGAAATGGTAATAATCAGAGTTTCTCCTTATATCATGGGGCAGTCATAAGAATTTAAGAAGATAAGCCTGATCAGGTGACTGGCCATTAGTAAAGCCTCAAGGTCAGAGTGATGGCATTTTTGTTGCTGGCATGCTGTGTCAGGTGTACTCGAGTTATTTTGAATTTTACCCCCAAGTCCCACAAGTCTATAAAGGTGTACTTTTTTTTTTTTTTAAATAACAACTTTATGGAGATGCAGTTCACATACCGTAAAATTCAAGCTTGTGAAAGTGCACAGCTCCATGATTTCTGGCACGTGCAGAAGGCTGTATGACCATCGCCACAGCCCAAGTTTGGGACATTTTCGTCTCTCCATGAACAGACCTCCTACCCAGTGGCAGTCACTCCCAGTTGTCCTTCCCACTCCCCCCCTGGAAGCCAGTAATCTACTTTGTTTCTGTGGGTTTGCCTCTTTTGGACATTTCATGCAAATGAAATTAATGCAATATGTGATCTTTTGTGTCTGGCTTCTTTCACTTAGTAAAATGTTTTCAAGCTTCATCCATGTTGTGACAAATATTGAACTTCTTCCTTTTTCTTGGTTGAATAATATTCTGTTGTATAGATATACCACATTTTTTCCCCTTCAGTTGATGGGCAGTTGATGGTTTCTGCCTTTGACTTATGAAGAGTCTTGCTGTGGGCATTTACGTGCCAGTGTCTGTGTGGACATATGTCTTCACTGCTTCTGGGTATTCACTTGGCTCCTTCACTTAGCAGTCACTTGTGAAGACAGCCACCTTAGTGGATGTGCAGTTGTCTCAGTCTTATCAACAGCTGACGTTCGTGTTTTACTCTGCCAGCTCCCTAATGGTATTCTGGGTGTCTCAGATCTTTGGCTTGCTTTACAAATGGTGCCACAATGAGGACTCTTACACAGCCATTATTTCACACGTGTAAGCATATAAGGGTAAAGTAAATCTTTGCAAGTGGAATTGCTGAGTCAAAGGATGTGTACAGTTTGGGGAAAGAGCTTGCAAAATTGCTCTCTGTGGAGAGTGTCCAAATTGTACTCCCATCTGTTATAAAGACCCTGGGGAAACATTTATCTCTGGACCGAGTGTAGAGAATTGCTCTGACTTTACTCAGCAATCGTTTTGATCTTGTCTTACAGAGAACGTGCCTCATAATTCATCAGGTGTCTAATTTATTACTTGCTTAGAGCTGACTTTGTGGTCCAGCATTATCACTGTGTGAAATTATAGTATGGGTTTTTATGTTAGTGTCTTTATTTTTGCTCATCTTGTAGGATTGGAAAAGCATTACATTGAATCTTAAAATTCTTATTCAGATGAGTCTTGAACCAGCGTTGATTCTAATTGTAGGATCTCAGAGCTCCAAAAGACTGAAACTGTAATAGAACCTGGCTTATAAGGCAGGGAAGCTGTTAGATTTTGGATGAGTCTGAGTGGAATCTATTATAGTTAGGGCACCTCAGGGAAAGTTGATAGAGGGGAGAGACGTCACCAGCTTTGCCTCATCTCATAACTAATCGGGGTGAGAATGCTGTGCCAGGGTCTTGTAATGCTGTGCCAGGGTCTTGTAAGCTCAGCAGCTTTCTCTGCAACGTCCTGTTGGCCTTGGGTACAAGTGGGAAGAAAGTTGAACCTCTTGCTGCCACATGGTACTATTGGAGATGAAGTCTTAGGGGAGCTGGTTTCCAGTTAATTTCTAGTGGAAAAGCTCCCCTTTCTTCATATCCTTTGTAAAAGCAAAAGCATTTCCAGTGAGACTTAGAAGAGACAAGTTTGTAGGAAAGCAAACTATGGACGCGGTTGGCTCCACTGCCTTACTTATTCTTTATTTTACTTTATTGAAGTGTGATTGATTTATACTATTGTGCTAGTCTCAGAGGTTCAGCATAGCAATTTGAGTTTTTGACAGATCATATTCCATTATGCTGCTGCTGAGTGGTGTCCGACTTCAGTCCTGTTGGACTCTTTGTGACGCTGTGGACCGTAGCCCCCAGGCTCCTGTGTCCATGGGATTCTCATATATGGAATTTAGAAAGATAGTAATGATGACCCAGTATGTGAGACAACAAAAGAGACACAGAGGTACAGAACGGACTTTTGGCCTCT
>SJYF01000037.1:1435948-1446756 GCA_006410515.1 Procapra przewalskii | reverse complement strand
GTCCAGGGGCTGGGAGCCACGGCTAGAGAAGCCTGCGCGTCCTAGAGAGCAGCCCTCGTTCACGCAGCTGGAGAGAAACCCAAGCAGTGCTGAAGACCCGGCACAGCCAAACGTAAATTAATTAACTAATTAGAAAAAAGCTCTCGAAGCAAGCAACCAACCAACCCATCTTTCTGGTGCGGTCAATATCACATCTCTTCACAAGAATAATCTCTGAAAATTTGCCTCTTTGTTGTAAGCTGGCCCTGACGAGCTGAAACAGTTTCCTGTTTCCCCCCCACCTTGGATTCCTGGCTGAGACGTTTTTACGTGACTCTCCTTCAGCCTTCTGCTCCTTTCTGGCAACATCTGTTCCAGGTGTGTGTGTTTTAAGAGTACTTTCTCGACCATGGGACTCGCTTCTCCTCCTTGCTTGGAGGGCGACATCCTACTTTTCTGCACCGAGCCCTCTCCTGGGATGGCGGCTACTCAGCGCTGTGTCCCGTCGTGGGGGAGTTTGGGGAGCCAGCCGTGCTGAAATGTTTCCTTCTGAAATCATGACAGTGGCTCAACTTCAGAAGTAGCGTTTCTAATGAAAACTCCCTAATTGGGAGGTTTTTTTTTTTTTTNGGTCATGGCAAATGTCTCTCCAGCTTGGTTAGAGCGTTTCTAAATACAGGAAAATATTTGCTTTAGGGAATTATAGTCATCTTGAGGGTCTGTGGTTTTAGAACAAAAACCCATTGATGTTTACAAACAACGATGTGCCCAGTGGCTCCCAGAACCTTTCTGCATGGTATAGATAATGGTATTTTGCAGGATGCACTTTTTAAGGAGAAATGTGGTTTTATAATTGTTTCTTTACAAAGCATGTCTGTCAGTGTAATTTGAATGTGTGCTCTACATATTTTGAGGTTTTTTTTTTTTAATACTGTCTTGCATAAAGATGTTAAGGCTTTTTTTGGAAATGTCAGGTCCATTCTGAAGTACTTTGACATCTAAGGGCATCATTTATGAAATTGTGGAAGGCTCATGAGTGCCGGAGTGTGGATGTTCCTAATTTTTTTTAATTTGTTCATTCATTTATACACTCAATTATCTAAAAAGAATGAGAGCCTATACTCTCTTAGGTCCTGAGAATTCAAAGTAAGACAAAATATGATTTTTTTTGCTTTTTAGGGAGGAAGGTAAAACATAAATATGCACACAAATCAGTGAGCAGGGTGATTTCAAACCCTGAAGTTGCAAGGAGGCGAAGGAGAGTGCTTTTGATTTCGTAGGTGGGATGCGTTTCTGAGGAGGTGACATCATGGTGGATCGTGAGTTTATTCACGGCCTCCGTTACTTCTGGGACCTTTACCTTGAAATCTGACTGTCTCCATCTGCCCTGACTCTGGGCTTGTGAGATGAACTATCAGCAAACTTGCCACAAGCATAGGCTTGTAAAAGTGTTTTACGTGGAGGCTATAAAAATATTTACTTGCTCCTTCTGGGATAAGTGAATAGACACATTTCCCCCTATTTCCCTTGCTAAGTACAACTATAAACTCTGGACTTTATCTATAAATCAAACTAAGAAGACTCTGAAAGGTGGAGAGAGGGCAGACTGAGGGTGGATTGAGGGCTAGAGACCTCAGCTTTTTAAAAACCTTTTGGCTGTGTCCAGGGCATGTGGGATCTTAGTACCCCAGCCAGGGATTGCCCCACGCCCCAGCATTGGAAGCACAGAGTCTTCACCACTGGACCGCCAGGGAAATCCCCAGAGGTCTTGGCTTTCGAGGCCCGACATAGTGGTCATTTCCGTAGGTTTTTGTTTTGTCATATATTCGAAAGTTGTCACTGGAGAAGCCAGCACATCAGAAATGCCAGTGGGTACAGAGAGAACCTCCCCTCCCTGTCCCCCCCCGCAAATTTTCCAATCCAAGAATGACCTGGAAGCGGCTCAGCTGAGCAACACAGAAAACTTTTAGAAAATATCTCTTCTGATATCAGCCAAGAATCACAGAATAGACTGGGACCCCACCCACCTTCATGCCAGCAAAGGCTGAGTAAGCAGTCTAGACTTCCATCCTTATGAGCTTCTGTGAGTAAAACATTTCCTTCTATCTTCTTAGGTGAAGCACCTGGGCGTTGTGAATTAACTGACACAAAGCGTACAAATTTTATTTATATCTTCATATCGCTGGAGACTAAACAGAGAAAGAAGTGAAAAGCCAAAGAAGCAGGCTTGGGATTTTATTTTCGTTACTCCACTTCCTAAAGGTCCCTTATTTCTCCCAACTCAGACTTGTGTTCTGCCTGTTATCTCCAGGCTGTGACCAGATTCACAGCTTCTTTCTCTCCTTTCTGTCCCTTTTTTCTCTCTCTCATGTCTCCCTCTCTCAAAGTATCAAAGAAAGAAAGAAAGAAAGAAGCTAGAAAGAAACCCAAATACTCTATTACAAAAGAGTTTCGCCATTTCTTTTTAAACTATTTTTTTTGTTCTTTGGCTGCACTGGGTCTTGGTTGCGGTGCACTGGATCTTCACGGCGGCATGCAGGACCCTCCTGAGGCACACGGACCCTCTGGCTGCAGCGGGAAGGCTCCGTGGCTGCTGTGCACTGGCCTCGTTGCTCTGTGGCACGTGGGACCTTAGTTCCCTGACCAGAGACTGAACCCGTGTCCCCGCCTTGCAAGGAGGATTCTCAGCCACTGAACCCCAGGAAGCTCCTGGCCGGTTCTTAGTTGCCTTGCCTCTTGATAATACCTGTGCGCTGGAGCTCTCACCTTTGAGCAAAGCTGTTTAGAGCATTGCCTCTACATTGAGCGTAGCTTTAGGTTTGGAATCTTATACACCGTCTTAACAGCGAGCTGTGAGTTACGGAGAAGTGACTAGACAGAGGAAAGGGAATTTGAGCAGCTCGGGGTGGCAAGTTGCATGAAGATGACTGGAGCATCTCTAGTGTAGAAGAGGGAGTTCAGTGTGGGTGGTTGAATAGGTTCATCTTGGTGCCGTCTCTTGTCTTCCTGGTTTAAGTAAGAGAGGGAAGCCCCTATCCACATGTAAATGCATGTCAGTTAAAGAGAAATCTTTGCCTTACTTTTAGGCAGAAAGGGGGAAGGCAGAGAGATTCCTCCTGTGTCTGCCTTTTCTTGGTCACCTTTGGCTCCCCGTGACCCCGTCAGAGAAGAATGCTTGCTGTGACCGGGCCCTCTGGCCCCGCGGGTGTCCTGGAAGGCCTGGCAGGGAGCCCAGGCCCCCCTCGGCAGCCCATGGCAGCGCCCATGCGGCGCCGTGGAGACCGCGGCACGTCCCTGCACCCTGCACCCTGCACCCTGCACCCGCCCCGCGCTCACGAGGTCGTCGCCCCTCTCCCCACGGGCGGCGGCGGGGTCAGGATGCTCCCCGACGGTCAGCGGCAGTGAGACTGCTGCACCGGCGCAGCGGGGATCCCAGGGGACAGAGCTCCCCGCCCGCGGTAAGGAAGGCCCCCGTGTCACCATTCTCGTGGACACGCACCGCAGCCAAGCCGGGATCCGAGGCCACGTGGCTGCAGAGCTCAGCCACCCAGGCGAGCTCCAGAGCGCCCTGCCCTGACCGTTCACCTGTGCGGGAGCCCTGCTTCAGGAGCCCGGGAGAGCAGCGGAGCAGCCTCCGCAGTCGGGCCAGGGGGGAAGCGGGCTTGTTCTCTTGAGCTTCTCAGCTCTGGGGTGATGGGCTACGCAACAGTCGCGAAGTGACGACGGAGGAATCTCACCTGCGACCTGGAGGGTGAGAGGAGAAGCCCCCGAGCAGCGAGGGGGAGAGCCTTCCAGCACAGTCTCTCCTCCCTCATTGGAGGCCCGCGGAACGGGGAGGCCGGGGCTCCAGTGGTGGGCGGGGAGGTCTGGCCCGCGGGCCGCGGGCAGCCTGTGGAGAGCCGCGCTGAGAAACGGGAGCTCAGTGCCGGGGATTTGGGTGTGGTGCCCGCTCACAGACTTTTGGAAGTCACGACGACATCATTTCTTGTTTTAACTTCGCCAAATACTTGTTAGGAACATCCTGCCCAACCCCGGTGTCCCGCAGGTGCAGTCTGTGGCCGTGAGGACCGCGTGCTGGGCCTTGTGCTCGGGGCGGGGAGACTGAGTCGTCTGTCTCTACCCACGAGGAAGCGAAAACCAGAACTTGCATGATGTTCACAGACGTGTGTAAATGCTGACCGGTTCAATCCTCATATTAATTGTGTGTGCTTGCTATTATTATTGTTATTTATCCTCACTCCACACAAGAGAAAGTGACTGTCATTTCTTCAGTCCTTGGAACAGGGCCTGGAGCAGGCTAGATGCTCAGGGAATATTTGTGAAGGTAACGAATAGATGGGCTTCCCTGGCGGCTCAGACAGTCAGGAATCTGCCTCTAGTGCAGGAGACCCCAGTTTAATCCCTGGTTTTGGAAGATCCCCCGGAGAAGGGAATGGCTACCCACTCCAGTATTCTGGCCTGGAGAATCCCATGGACAGAGGAGCCTGGTGGGCTAGAGCCCATGGGGTTGCGAAGAGTCGGACACGGCTGAGTGACTTTCACACGCTTCACGATGAGTGAACGAAGGAACCAGAGCGTGTGTTGTCCTTGTTTGCAGGCAGATGCCTCCTGGCTGGATGGTATGAGCTGCTGACCTCTGTAAAGGGTCCCCCAGGCGGTAGAAGCCCTTTAAATGCACTAACTCATTCCATGCTGCCAATAAGCCTGTAGGGAAGATGGTGCCATCAGTTTATTTAGACAGTACAATAAAATCTTGTATCTTAGGCTTATATATACAATATACACATAGCTGACTAGTCCTCATGTTTAATAATAGAATGTTTATATATAAAACTTAGGTGTTTAACAGGCACGACAGACTCCTTATATCCAGCATCAGATTTTGCATTCTCCCTGCAGATTCTGGTTCCCTCCCAGGCTTGCTTGCTTCACTGACATAAACTCTGTTCTTCTACTTGCTTGAGCTAAAAATCTTGAAATCACCCCTGGCTCTCCTTACTCGCATCCCTACCTCCAGCCCCGTCAGTGAGTCTTGTTGGTTCTGCTCTCAGGATGCATCCCGACGTGGACCCTTCTCACCTGCTTCCTCACCTCAGTCCCGGCTCAGGGGACCATGAGGTCTATCGCAGCAGCAACCTCCTTGCTGATTTCCTCGATTCTGCCTTCAAGTCCCGGCTGCGTGCTAAACATAAACTGGATTATGTGACTTTCATTCAGAAGCCTTCATCTCACTTCCCGCTGCATGCAGAGAACAAGTCAGCGTCTTTGCAGTTAGACCCATACATCCTCCCTGCCTCCACCAGCTCTGGCTTCTCCGGAATTCTGATGGCTCGTCATGCCAGGGCGTGTTTCTGTCTGAACGCGCGTCTTCTGCATTGGCAGGCAGATCCTTTCCCCCTGAGCCACCAGGGAAGCCCACATAGCCCGTCGCTGCCTGTGCACTGCCAGACGTGGGCTCACAGGTGTGCCCGTGCGCCTCTCGTCGTCATACCGCGTCTGGAAGCCCGGTGACGGCGGCAGCCTCCTCCACTCTGCTTGCGGCCCCGTGCTTAGTACTGAACAGCGTCTGGCACGTGGTCGGCACGCAGTAAGTGTCTGCTGATGAATTAGTGCAGGAGTTCCCCAGCCTCCTGGCTGCGGACCAGCATCTTCAGATCAGCCGTAGCATTAGATCAGAAATAAAGTGCCCAATAAATGTAGTGTTCTTGAATCATCCCAAACCACCCCCCTCCACCCTGGCCCGTGGAAAAATTCTTTTCCACAAAATGGGTTCCTGGTGCCAAAAAAAGACGGGGGGCTGCCGAGTTCATGAGTGATATCAGCTCCCCAATTTTTTGTTTGAATAGAATGCCCACCCAGTAGTCAAGATTCTCTAGTGTTTCTTTAGAGTTGTTTGGCTTTTTTCTTTAAGGCTGCTTAAAAATAGAAGCTGAGTGAGGACATGCCAGCGTGTCTGGCTTCAGGCAGGGCTCCGGTTCCTCACTCCTCCTCCTCCTCTGGATCTCTGCGGGCACAGAAAGAACCCGGGAGAGGAGGGGCGGAGCCACCGCTTTTCCCGTTGGCTGTCCACTCTGCGCTCAGCTTTGTCTGACAAGGGAAGGGTCCTCATGTGTGGCCGGAATATTGATTCCATGAGAATTTTTCCAAATAATCTCGTTATTGCTTATTTGATCACCACTAAAAATATATGTGTATGGTTCTACGTAGAGACTATATAAAAGAAGAAATCAACAAAATAAGGCAAAAAAGGTAGGGTGGGGCCAGCTTTTGCAGGTTCTAGAATCTCTCGTTAAGACTTAGGTTTGTACCCCAAAGGCAACAGGCAGCCTCAGAAATGTGTTAAGCAGTGGGTTAATGTGGTCACATGAGGGTTTTAAGCATCACTCCAGAGGCACTGCAGGAAATGAACTGGAAAGTGAAGAGTGAAAGCAGGGGCGCTCTGAAGCTCAGGAGGTGATGCTCAGGTGAGGGCCGTGGTCCCTGCAGGGGGAGGGGGGAAGATACTCCAGGCTCAGCCAGAAGGTGAAATACACAGGACTCAGTGACTGACGGATTGTTAAAAACTAGTTTTCAAAACTTAACTGTTCGTATCATGACTCTCGTACAGATGTAGAAAGAGCACGTGCTGAAGATTCGAATTAGCTCATTAAGTGAGAGAACATCACAGAATATTGTAACTTGTTCTAAGGGGAAGCCAGCGAGCCCGCACATTCATATAAGCAGCCTAGTGAAATGTGTGCTCCAGAGGAGGCTGAGCTGGCTCCATGACGGGGGCAGGGAAATCAGCGAAGCCTCTCCTGAAGGGGATAGAATTTGCATCTTTATGGAATAGAATCATTTTACATTTTTATCAGTGATCCGCAGTTCAGAGTTGTAGACTGTTTCCCTCGGAAGCAGACGCAGATGATCCCCGATGTGTGCCAGAGAATGCAGTTTCCCACTGAAATGGACACTTTCCCCTGGTGTGTGTGTGGGGCCGGGGGTGGAGGTGGGGGAGACTGAGTCTGTATGATAGAGTAGAGACAGACTAAAAAGCAGGGACAACCTACTTTTCTTAATAACTTACCTACTAGCACATCCTTTGGTATGAATATTATTTTACAACATCAGTTTTAATGATGGCAATTTCCAGTTTACAGATAGGCCGTAATTAATGAAGCCAGTCCCCTGGAACATTTAGAGTGCTCTGTTTTATGCCAAAGAGCCCTGTTCCCATATGTTTGCATATTTCCTTAATTATTTCCTTAGGGGGAAAGTTCCTAGAAATAGTATTTTCAGGTCAAAGGGTAGGCATAATTTGTCCCCTGGAAAGTTTGTGTTAATTTACTTTGACATCAACAGAGGGTTTGCACAGCTCATTTATTGCCTGTGGATGCTTTTGAAATATTTTTAATCCTCTATACAAATTTTATTTTATGATTAATTATCTCATTTTTGCTGGAATTTTTCTTTGCAGTGAATTTTAATCTGTGCCTCAGTACCCACTGTGCAACTTCTCCAAATTAACATTCTTTCCTGACAGATGAAAGGTACATATAAATGACAGGCACAGAGGCATGCTGCTTACTCATTAAAGGGACTTCTTCTCCTCATAAAATATGTAATTCTGAACCGGCTCTTTACTTTGGTGAGTGGAGTTGGTAGCACCTACCGGTTACAGTTCCGTGCAATCACAGAATTCTGCCCTTACGTCACCTTGTGGCTCAGACGGCAAGAATCCGCCTGCAGTGCAGGAGACCTGGGTTCAGTCCCTGGGTTGGGAAGATGCCCTGGAGAATTCCATGGACAGAGAAGCCTAGCGGGCTACAGTCTGTGGGGTCGCCAAGAGCGGGACACGATGGAATGACTAGCACTTTTCACTTTCACTTTCTGCCACCTTCTGAAATCCCATAATGACAGAGTCCTTCAGAGGCTAGAATGTTATAACCGCCTCGGTGTCAGAGGTCATCTCGGTCAGCATTCTAACTTGTGGAAAGATTATCTGGAGACCGTGGCAGTCAGGCGGCATCGCCCAAGGCCACTCCTGAGGCTGTCGGCGCCCTTAGACTGGTGCTGGTCCATTGCAGAGGATCTCAGGACTGGCCGGGCCGGGGGCCACCGTGGGGCGCTGGGTGCTGACTGTGCGCATCCAGGGAGCTGGGGAGCCGGGACATTGGTTTCCTGCAGCTGTAACCGGTAAAGAGCGAGCAACCACAGGTGAGACAGGGAGGGAAGGCCATGTAAAACCCAGAGCTTGCATGAGACACTTACCATGTAATCAGAAGTATTGGGCACAGTTGAGTTTTTGAGCTGCGGTCAGGGATCCCGAATACTTTGTCACTTAAGGAGAGGGTGGAATTTTTTTAAAAGAAAACATATCTTACAAACTGCTGGGCTTGCAGTCCCGGAATAGGGTCTTCAGACTCCAATTGCAGAAATACGCCATTAAAAATTGTCACTCTTGGCCAATGCTTGGTGCCAGGGAACTTAAAATCACAAAATGCAAATGTCACACTGAAATAGCTAGACGGCAAAGTCGTCGTCCAGATGAAAGAGCATATGGTTACAACTCAATGTCTCTTTATAGATTATGATAAGCAAGAAAATCAACTTACAGACGGCTCGACCCTTAGCAGAAGTTTGAGTGTCTCTAGGATACCAGTTTTTCTGTGAAAATCCTGCAGGAATGGTTAAGAGCTTTTTCTCCAGAATCAGGCAAACCAAGGTTGGAATACTGGCTTGCCTCTCTAGTTTCATGCCCTTGAGTAACTAACACCCAGTGAGGAACCTCACTAAGGTCTATTTCCTTGTTGTAAAATGGAAGAATAAGAGCCTGTGTTTTGTGGGGCCGTGGGTAGTTTAGCTGAGATAATGTGCAAAAAGGAATTACCATTCTGCGTGCAGAAAGTTTTCGGCTAATGCTTGGCGTTGATAGTAACTCCCCAGACAAGGAGAATATTGGACTTGTTTTGGAGAATAAATAAAAATAGGACTAGAATGTGAGAAATGAGGCTTATATATGATGAGGACACACGACATGGCTGAGGCGGAGAGAATGCCTGGTTCAGTTCAGTTGAGTTCAGTCGCTCAGTCGTGTCCGACTCTTTGTGACCCCATGGACGGCAGCACGCCAGGCTTCCCTGTCCATCGCCAACTCCTGGAGTTGCCTGGAGAAGAGGGAAAATTGATGCGGTTACAGAAATTAGATTCTGGCGGAACAGGAAACAGTCCTAACTTAGCGTCCCCCGACCCGGCAAATACACCTTCCACCCTTAGAATTGTTGTTGTTGATCACTAAGCCGTGTCGGACTCTGTGCGCCTGATGCACTGTAGACCGCCAGGCTGCTCTGCCCACGGGGATTTTTCCCCGGCAGGAGTGCTGGAGTGGGTGGCCGCGCCCTCGGTGGGGCTCAGAACCCTGTGAGCGCTTGCCTGTTGGTGCTTCGACAGTGGCTTGTGTGGACTGGCTTGTCCAAGTCCAGGACTGTGAAGATGTTCTTCAAGTCTGCAGTCTCAGATCAGTGTGTATTCATCTATAATAGTGATTCTGACTTTACACCCCTCCCCCTGGGGACACTCGGCAGTGTCAACAGAGTAGAAGCGAGCTTCTGACATTCGGTTGGTGGAGCCCAAACAGGCTCTGAAACATCCCACGATGCACAGGACAGCGCCCCGCCCCGCAATAAAACGATAACTGTCTAACATGCCAGTTGTGCTGAGAACGCAGAGCCCTAATGTATACCAGGTGAGATATTCCAACATAAAGCTATTCTGTCATCAAATTATCTTAAGAGTGGTGCCGCTGGTAAACAGCCCACCTGCCAGTGTAGGAGATACTGGAGACTCGGGTTTGATCCCCGGGTTGGGAAGATCCCCCGGAGGAGGGCATGGCAGCCCGTCCAGTGTTCTTGCCTGGAGAATCCATGGACAAGGGAGCCTGTCGGGTTACAGTCCAGGGGGTCCGCAGGGACCCAGCTGATGTGACTTAGTGTGCAGGCTAATCATTAGGATTACCTACGCCGCTTGTCTCATGAATCTGCACTTTGCTGTCACAGTTGGGATAAAAAGCTTCAGTTAAAAAAATCAGTTGAAAGAAAAATGTTAACTAAAAAATACTATAGACGGTCTATAGATGTGCTATGAAGGAGATCATTGGAAGAATTAATTTAAGGAGGGAATGCTGCCTTCTGCCAGTGAGCAAGCGAGGTCGTTCTCACGAGGTCGCCCTCTGAGCGCACCAGTCACCCCAGCTTGTCCCCACGCGTCCCCTCTCACCGATTCTGAAACATGGAGCGAAAGTCTGTAATTCTCTGGTCCTTGGTGGCTTTTCTGTTCTTGAGACCGAGAGTGTAGGGCAGGTGAAAGGGGTTTGCTGTGGTTCAGCCGACTTCACTTTCACCGTCTTAGTCTTAGGACAGCATCTCCCGCCCCTCGTGCGAGAGCCCACTGTCCTCACCGGACATCACACTCTCAGGGGCCCTCACCGTGGGCGGGGCGGTTGCTGGAGGAGTCTGTTGGCCGTCCCTCCAGGGAGCACTCGGTGGTCTGCAAGTCTTTATGAATATTCATGTACTGGTTTGCAGATTAGTAAGCAAAATTCCTGGGGAATGTGGTAAACAGCCAATTTGTCTGGCCCCACTCCGACGCAATTGACCTTGGCTAATCTCTAGGAATCTGCATAATTAATAATTATCTTGAGTGAGGCTGGACCACTGCTTGAGAATCACTCAACTCCCTCTTTCCATAAACCTAGTGTTGGAATTTTTCTTATCTCCTGATGAGCCAGCATATTTTAATCTGTTCCAGGGTGACTTTGCTCTTACTACTTAATAAAACAAAAGAAAAACAAA
>SJYF01000037.1:1378566-1419642 GCA_006410515.1 Procapra przewalskii | reverse complement strand
TGCATCAGCCCTGCCCATTCTCCGCTTTCACTCTAACGCGGTTCCCGCCCTCTGCGCTGCTAAGGGTGGGAACCGCGTTAGAGTGAAAGCGTGGAGCGGCCTGTTCCTTGCAGGACGTTCAGCAGCATCTCCTGACTTCTGCCCCCGCCCCCGCCGGTGCCGGGAGCACCCCCCAGTTTTGGCAACCAAAAGTAGTCCCGGACTTTGTGAAATCTTTCCCTGGAAGGGAGGAGGCGAGGGCAAGATCTTAAGCTCCCCCCGTGGAGAACCGCTGGCCTGCAGCGCGCAGATGCGACCCGCCAGCGGCCTGGTAAAGCCTGCTCGTCTGCACTCTGCGGACTTCGCGAGGCACCGTGACTCCCGCCGGCTGCTCCCTGTGCCTTTTAGCCCCAGCCCAGCTGCTCTCGCTTCGCACGCGGTCTTCCTGTCACTGCCTCACTCACCACCGCCTTTCCCCGTGTTCCTATCCTGCCAAACTGCAGTTTCGAGATTGTGTGGGGAAGCCTTGGTCTGGAAATTCCTCTCTCCTTTTTTTGCCTCGTAAACCCTTGCTCACCCTTGTCAACCCACTTTGGGATGACGGTGCCTCCCTCGGGAGCGATGGCCTCGCGGATTCCTTTCTGGAGTCATCTGGTGGCATTTGGTGGTTTACTGAAGTGCCGTGTCAGATTATCCCGTCTGAATCCCAGCTCTGCTGTTTGCAAGCTCAGTGAACAAATTCACCTCTGATAGTCCCGTTCTGTGTACAGCAGGAATTTCACAGTTAGTCAGAAATGTGAAAAAGTGAACACCATAATCAACGTGAAGTGCTTAGAACCCCACACCCGGCATGTACTTAAGGGTCTGCCTGCGTGGGGGCCTTCCCTTCCCTTCCCTGGCGGCCCAGGGGCTGAGACTGCGCTCCAAAGGCAGGGGGTCCGGCTTTGGTCCCCGGTCGGGGGACGAGGTCCCGCATGCCCCAACTAATGACCCGGTGCAGCCAAATAAGTGAGCTTTGTCCTTGTTCAGCCGCTCGGTTGTGGCTGTTTGCGACCCCGTGGACGCCAGGCTCCTCTGTCCTCCGCTGTCTCCTGGAGTTTGCTCAGATTCACAGTGTCCTTTCCTTTACGATGAAGGTGGGTGGGGAGGGGGCTTTCACTTGCCGTGCTCTTGTTGAGGGTTTACACGTGTGAGGCCCCGAGCTTGGTGCTGGAGACAGCAGGGAATGGAGCAGGCAGCACCCTGCCCTGCTGCTTAGCATAAAGAAATCGTGTGAGTGAAACATACAGGGTGCTGGCGTGACTGCTCAGCGCTGAGCAAGAGTGAACGCCGGGCCAAGAGACAGGCATGTGGACTGAGGGAGTCACACTTTTGTTTGTATTTTACTTTATTTTACTGGCCTGTCAGCGTGTGGGATCTTAGTTTCCTGACCGGAGATCCAGGCTGCGCCCCTGGCATTGGAGGGACCACCGGACCGCCAGGGAAGCCCCCTGTTGCAGTTCTACTAAATAGCGTCGCCTGGATGAGATGATGTTTGAGTCACTGATGATGGGGCAGGTTGAGACTTCCTCCTCGAGAGGAAGAGTGTTTCCAAGCAAAGGAAGAATAAGCCCAGGTGCTCTGCTTGGTGGGACTGCCGAAAAGACCACAAAAGCGAGAGGGGGTTCAGTTGGGCTTCGCAGCAAAGGGAAGGAGTAGAGTGTGACTGCCTGTGTTTCAGCAGAGGGGCTGGGCTTCCCAGGCGCTAGTGGTGCAGAGCCCATGCAGGAGACGTGAAAGACGCGGGTTCGAACCCTGGGTCGGGAAGATCCCCTGGAGGAAGGCACGGCAACCCACTCCAGTATTCTTGCCTGGAGAATCCCATGGACAGAGGAGCCTGGTAGGTCCGTGGGGTCACGGAGACGACTCAAGTGACTTAGCACGCACGCATGCAGCATCACAGCTGGCGGTGTCTGCAGGGCAATATTTGGAGGAATATTCCAGAGAACTGCCCACTGGGTAAGCAGGAGCTGGGTGGAGACTTCAGCGTGCAGCTTCTCGTTTCTTCCAGCCACTGGGAAAAGATCCATTTCTCTTAGAGCAGCACAGAGCATGTGGGAGGGGTACCCGTGGTTGGACTGCATCTTGAGGAGAGGGAATCAGAGTTTGTTCAGACCGATTTTCAGGCAGCGCCGTCCAAAGCCATCACACGCTAGAGCCAGAAAGCGCCCCCCCACCAAGGTAGCCTGCTGTCACTTTCTGCGTTGGAGCAGGAAGGGCAGGCTGCGCTGCCTTCAGCGTCTGCCTGGAGTCTCTGCTGAAGGAAGGATGCTTCTGCGAGGCGTGCGGGATTGAAGGACCCTCATCAGGCGGTCTGCATGTGCCCCCGAGAGGCTAAGACACAAAGGGTCCCTTATCAATGGGCTCTGGAAGTGTCACCTAAACGGGCCACCGTATTCACCCGTGACTGGTGTTCTGAGATCCTCAGTGACTGCAGTTCGAACCTGCTTCTGTGATAACAGCCAGCTGACTGTCCTGCTGAAACGCCTGCGAGGAGACGGAGGATGGAGTCAAGCCACAAGTGGCTCGGTTCCCTTCTTGAGTAAGCTCCCCCGGCGTGCACACCAGCTCACGCGCTGACAGATCCAAGTCAAACACCGAGGGTGTGCACGCGCATCAGTCGTGTCCTGCTCTTGGCGGCCCAGGGACTGTAGCCCGCCAGGCTCCTCTGTCCGTGGGGCTTCTCAGGCAAGAATACTGGAGCAGCTTGCCATTCTCTTCCCAACCCAGGGATCGAACCCAAGTCTCCTGCATCTCCGGCATTGGCAGGCAGGTTCTTCACCACGCGCGCCACTTGGGAAGCCAGGAATGGAGGAGGAGGATGTCCAAATGCTCACAATCAGTGCTTCTAGGAATACTCTTGACCTGGGTTTCCTTCTGGGAACAGTTCAGGCGTCCTGTGTCAATATTTATCTTGACTTTGACAATCACAAGTATATGGGCTTAGGCTGACAAACCCGTTGGCCTAAAAAGAACAGCATTTTGATGCAGATGAGAGTCTTCAGTGGGTGCTGAGACAATTCCCTCAAAGGTAATTGGGAAACGGGTCTTCACATAATGCCAAAGTATTGCCCAGCGTGGATGCCTCTCACAGACGTGATACCGGATTTAAGAATCCAAACGTAGAAAGACACGTGTGATATTGTTCGATTTGCATGTTAATATAAAGTTTTCTAGAAGGGAGAACTAACCAGTGGTGATGGAGGTGAGAGTGGTGGGCGTATCTGGGGTCAGGAGGTGAGAGTGGTGGTCGTATCTGGGGTCGGCACTGATCCGGGGCGTGGCGGTGGTGACCGAGATGCCCTGCGTGTCCATCTGAGGGGCGGCTCCCAGGGGTGTACGCGTGTCGAGAGTCACTGGATGGTGGTTCGAGAGTTCTGTCCTTTACTGTTTGCGCTGGGTCCGTGGGGCCTCATATCGGGCTCCCGTGCTTGTGCCATGCCGACTTTGACTAGAGCCGCAGTTTGGAAAACAGACCAGGGTGCCATATGCATGCACGGAAAGGCAAGTGGTTTTTGAAAAGCTGAGTTTTCGTCACCATTTTAAAGTCTGAATAGGAAAGATGAGTTTAGCTCAGACTGTCTTCTTTTGAGTTGACAAGTACTTTATTTTTACATAGGAATTAAGATTTATGTTTCTTTTTTTTCCTTTCTTTCAAGATACGGCTTATAACTTGCAGAAATGTCTTTAAATGTTTCCACAACTCTTTGCATCTGTAGTTTTACTCAGATGCAGCCAGCGTCTTATTTATCCAGCCAGTAACGTATTTATTCATTTACTTTTAATATTTTTTAAGGCGCATACGTGGAGTGCACTGCTAGAAAAAAGCATACATCTGTAGAAGCCAGAAGTTCTAGATTTGAATGTCGCTCTGTCCTTCCGTTCTGCCTGAGAAACCATGATTAAGTTACCGCTCTCATTCTCACTATTCACCCTCACATAAAGAGTTTAATGATAGTACCAAGGATGTTACACCATTATGAGAATTCAGTGTTCCACTGTGGCCATTCAGCATTCTGCGGTTGGTTGAAGTGAGCGGGCCTCCCTGAGAACTGGGTCTGTAACTGGTGAGTAGGGTGAGGGTCGTTTCCTCATTTGATTAGACGAGTCCTACTTTTATATGATGGTGGCACTCTAAGACTTCCTTTGAAAAAAATTTTAAAAACCAAGTGATTCAACCACTAAATTAAAATTGCTAACCAGTGTTTTAGTGGCTTATTATGTATTTGACTAGGAAATCCAGTCCCCTTTGTATTAGAAGTAATATAGTTATACAGTGGGGTTTGACAGAAAAAGTCTATAAAAATTCTTGGCCAGAAGGAAATCAAACAGAGAGTGTATTAGCCAACTTTTGCTTTGGCAGCAGTTCCAAAATCTTAGCAGCTTATAGCAACTCATCCTTATCTTCTGCCCTTATTGGTTGAGGGGTCTGGGTTGTGTGGTGGGTCTGTGGGTGTGTTGAGCATAGCTGGATTAATTTGACTCAGTTGCAGTCCATCTGTCTGTACATCCAGGAGTAAGGAGGGAAATGAACTCAAGGAGAGAACTGACTTACACAAACTTTTTAAGTGTTTACTTGAGCATATCAGCTCACATTCTATGAGCTAAAGCAAGTTGCATGACCAAATCCAAACCATTTAGGAAAAAGTCGTGTGGGCAAGGAGGGTATGGATGAATTTTGAGCAAGTAAGTAAGTCAATCCAGAAAGTGAAGGTTAGGAATTCCCCAGGTGGTTCAGGGGTGAAGGGTCCACCTGCCAACGAAGGGGCATGGGCTTGCTCCCTGGTCCCAGAAGACGACATCAGCTGCAGGGCAGCTGAGCCCGCGCACCCCAGCTCCTGGGCCCCCGCACCCTCAAGACCCTGCTCAGCAGCGAGACGCCGGCGGCCTGCAGCTGAGCGCCCTTGCGCAGCCGCAGAGACCCAGAGCAGCAGGAAATATATAAAAGAAGACAGTGAAAGTTGCTGTGAGGCACAGCGTTTGCCTTTGGTCTGATTTAAAATCCCTCCAGATTCTAAAGCAAGAATCATTTTTGCCAAGTCTTACCTGCACTCAACCTTCCCATCCTCTGTGTTCGTGAATGTACTTTATGTGTCAGGAAAGCTCCGATTTAGGGTTCATTATCTCTTACCAGAGAAATTTTCAAGGAACCATGATCTTCCATGAGTTCTGAATGAGTCCAAGGATTAACTATTGCCCAGGGTATATCAAATTAAGCCTGAAGCTAACCTGGGCTTTGAAAGTAAAGAGCCAATTTCTAAAGAAAATTGAGCATTTCAAAGGTGCTCATATTGGCATTCTCAGCAAGCTGTGCACATGTTTCTGGTCTTCTTTGGCTCCTTTTTGGCCAAAATGGATTAGAATTTACCTCCACTTCGAGAGAGAAATCTCTGGAGTCAGAAAGCTTAAATACACCCCGAAAAGGAAGGGAAGTTTGGGGATTGAGAGGTCACAGACTAACTGGAAAGAGTGACCAGGCAGGCAGCAGCCCAGACATAAACGGAAGTGATTCGCATTGTCTACCTTGGTTACTTCTGGCCTTAGCATGAGGATTGTATGGCAGGGCAGGTAAAAATACGTAAACTCTATACACTGTTTTAATCACAAAATTTCGCTTCTTTTACTTTTCTGCTCAATATCAAGACCCTCTGTTAGTAATGAACGTTTGTAACTGGGTCTCATAGTAGCTGTCTTTTGGGAACTGTCCTTTTGACTTTTAAATCATCATTCTCACTTGTATTTCAGATCTGGTCATGGCGCTTGAAGTGGTTTTGCTGTCTTCTTCACTTAGGATGTGCGGTTGTGAAATGGACAGAACAAGCGAAATGAGAACAAGCGGCCCTGTCCAGATGCGTGGCCTCTGGGCTGTGAAGTGGGCGCCAGATCTTTGCCACGGGCCTGCTGGCATCTATTGTCATGCTCCTGCCACGCAGAGGAGCGGTCTTCCGCTGACTGTCGGCCTTTAGGACACTCGGCTATCACCTGCACTGCCCAGTTTGGAGAAAATTAGATGCAAGTCAGTTCATAACAGTGGTATCAGGTTAGGAGTAATAGACTGATGGTGTTTTTCCTAATTTTTAGTCCTTTTTCATTTATTCATGGCATCACCGACTCAACGGACATGAGTCTGAGTGAACTCCGGGAGCTGGTGATGGACGAGGGGCCTGGCGTGCTGCAGGCCGTGGGGCCGCAGAGGGTCGGGCGCGACTGAGCGACAGCTGAGCTGGCTGTTGTCGCAGCGCTGTTGCAGGGACGGGCCAGTTCTGAGCCCACGCTGGAACTGTTTCTTTGACCTGCTCTTCGTTGCGTTTGTTATTATGGTCACACAGAGTGGCCTGTCTCGCAGAATTCTGCCCCTCTCTCTGACCGTTAAACTAAAGTGCCCTTGTTCAGAAGCTTGTCCTCTTGCGGATGGCGGGAAGAAAGGAGCACGTCCTCCACCTGAGGCTTGCCATTCTAGGAGACGTTTGCAGGATTAATGGCTTTTTAGCTCCGCTGCGATCTCTCCCATCTCAGATCTATAAAAGAACCTGGCACCCAGACCCTGCTAAGATGGCTGTCTTGAGACATTAGTCTGCTCTCTTCTCCGTCAGCCAGCTCTCTCCTTGCCTCAACACCTAGTCTCCAATTCATTGGCCTGACATGAGACCAGAAGCGCAAGCTTGCACTTGGAATAGATCACCTTTACTCCTGTTTACTTAAGATTTTGCTTGAAATCAGATCACTTCTTCGTTTAAATAAATTCATTGTAAGAGAACATTTTCTTACTACCATCAATAGAAGCTAGCATTGCTTGCCATGAACAGTAGACAGCATTTAAAAAGAAGTACAGGGGAAAGAAAACAATATTTTTAAGGCTGAATAGTACCCCACCATAGGCATGTACCTCCGTTTCTTTGTTCGTTCACCAGTGGACAGTTAGGTTGTTTCTGTATCTCAAGTATTGTAAATAAAACTGCAGTAAAAACAGGGGTGTGAATACCCGCTTCGAGGCACTGTTTTCATCTCCTTTGAATATACATCCCCAAAGTGGGACTGTCGGGCCACATGGTGCTTCTGTTTTTAATCTTTTGAAGAGCCTTCATGAATATTTTTTCTAGCAGCTGAATCGTTTCACATTCTCACTAACAGTGCACACCGTTTCCATATCCTATACCTCGTTAATAGAACGGTACCTGACACAGAGTAAATTTTAAAGTAAATAAATGAATGAATGAGTAAGTGAATAGTAGACAGACAGATATTTTGATGGGTGAAGGGATGCAGGGGAGATTCTTGAGAAGGGAGCGTGATTCTCCTGCAGTTGTGTGTAAGTGGTTCTCCTTGATGCGAGGTCTTCTCAGGTGGTTCAGTGGTAAAGAATCTGCCCACCAATGCTGGAGATGCTGGTTTGATACCTGGATTAGGAAGATCCCCTGGCGGAGAAAACTGCAACTCACTCCAGTATTCGTGCCCGGAGAATCCCATGGACAGAGGAGCCTGGTGGGCTACAGCCCGCGGGACTGCAAAGGGTCAGACACGACTGAGCGCACACTTCTTGATGTTGTTACACTTTGAAGAACTTTTTACATTTTATGTGTGAATCTCTACACAAAGACAGCCCTGTAAAGTTTCAGTTCAGCTCAGTCGCTCAGTCGTGTCCGACTCTCTGTGACCCCATGGACTGCAGCACGCCAGGCCCTCCCTGTCCATCACCAACCCCCAGAGCTTGCTCAAACTCATGTCCATTGAGTCGGTGATGCCATCCAACCATCTCATCCTCCATCATCCCCTTCTCCTTCCACCTTCAAGAGGATCTTTCCCAGCATCGGGGTCTTTTCAAATGAGTCAGTTCTTTGCATCAGGTGGCCAGAGTATCGGAGCTTCAGCTTCAGCATCAGTCCTTCCGGTGAATATTCAGGACTGATTTCCTTCAGGATGAACTGGTTGGATCTCTTTGCAGTCCAAGGGACTCTCAAGATTCATCTCCAACACTGCAGTTCAAAAGCATTAATTCTTCGGCACTCAGCCTTATTTATGGTCCAACTCTCACATCCACACATGACTGCTGGATAAACCATAGCTTTGACTAGATGGACCTTTGCCGTCAAAGGAATGTCTCTGCTTTTTAATATCCTGTCTAGGTTGGTCATAACTTTTCTCCTAAGGAGCAAGCGTCTTTTAATTTCATGGCTGTAGTCACCATCTGTAGTGATTTTGGAGCCCCCCCAAAATAAAGTCTCTCCCTGTTTCCACTGTTTTCCCATCTACTTGCCAAGAAATGATGGGACCAGATGCCATGATCTTAGTTGTTTGAATGTTGAATTTTAAGCCAACTCTTTCACTCTCCTTTTTTCACTTTCATTAAGAGGCTCTTTAGCTCCTCTTCACTTTCTGCCTAAGAGTGGTGTCACCTGCATATCTGAGGTTATTGATATTTCTCCCGGCAGTCTTGATTCCAGCTTGTGCTTCATCCGGCGTGCTGGCGGGCACCTGCCGGGTAGCCCTGGGAGCCCAGCTGGGTGCTCTGGGATGGCCTGAGAAGTGTAATCGGGGTGGGGGGAGACTCCTGAGGGAGGGGTTAAATGTATACACACAATTTATTTGCTCTGTAAAACAGTCACACTCCAATTGAAAAGGCATGTGTATGAAGCAAGCACCTTCCTCTGTGAAGCTCTGAGGCTGTGCCACCTGGTAACCTTCAGAGCAATCTGACAAGGGGAGGCAAGGTGCTGGCCTCCTTGCTAGGGCACCGAGGACCACCCTGAAATGGTTCATCGCCGGACACGCTCTTCTTCCTGGCAAGCCCCGTCTGTGCTCGCTGGGACGGGCCTTCTCCCCTCTGCCCCGTGTGATGGTCTCAGTGGGGAGCTCCCTTTCTGTCCTCTGGTCACTGTGGCTCCTTTTCCAGGTCACAGAACTCAACAACGTGAAGAGCGTGGCTCGCCTGCCAAAAAGCGCCAAGAAGCACGCCGTCGGGATTTATTTCAGTGACGACGCCTCCAAGACCTTTGCTTGCGAGTCAGGTTTGTCGGCGGGGGCGGGGGCCTTGGCTCTTTGCTCCCCAGCAGGCGCCGGGCAGCCGCGCTCATCTTTCGATCTCCGCAGATCTTGAGGCTGACGAATGGTGCAAAGTCCTCCAGATGGAGTGTGTGGGGACGCGGGTCAATGACATCAGCCTCGGAGAGCCCGACTTACTGGCCACTGGAGTTGAGAGAGAGCAGAGTGGTATGTAAAGAAAATCCCCTCCTCTCTTTTCTTAAACTGTTTTTTCCCCATATAATGAACATAAGACATCTTGATGTAAAACTTTTGAAGTTATAAAAGTGTATAAAGGAAGAAGTAAAAATAACCTTTTATTTCACCTAAACCTCGGTTAGCATTTCTGTGTGTTTCTTAGGATGTATTTGGTGACTAATAGGACGGTATCTACATTAGTTATATCAGCTGGAAGCTGGGAGAACCTGCTGTGTTTCTGTGTCAGTTTTCTTTGGAAGATGCATTAGATCATTTAATTTTCCCAGCACACTCTGATATAAGTTCTATCGCCTCCCATTTGCAGATGAGGAAAATGAAGCTTAAAAGAGCTAAAGATATGGCCTCAGGTCCAATAACTAGGGCTTGATTCCAGACCCGTACTCCTGGGCCTGTATTTATGGTGTACAAGTTTACAGTGCAGTGGCTTTTTGTCTTCCTTTTCTTCCGCTTTAAATTTTTTTTGAATGCTTTCCAGTGTTTTTAATAGAATCCAGACTTTCTGAATTTTTCATCAAGAGTAAACCCACCTAAAATCTGTGATTTTTTTTTTTCAAAACTAAAACACTTGAGGCAACTCTTTGAGCTCAACACTCAACCTGGGAATATATCATGATAAATAATAAAGACCAAAATGTTCATGAACACTTCAGCGAAACTCACTGTTGATTTGCAGTGTGAGTTCGGAGGCGAGGAATCATTTCTTTGTCTCCAAATGCCTTGTAATAGGATAGATCGACCCCTAGAGTTATGCGCTAGCCTGTTAACTTGATCTGTGAGAATATATTCCAGCCAAAGAGGCTGGGGGTCACCTGGCTTGATTATGAACACGGCAGAGGTGGGATTGTGCTGACCCCTTCTATGGATTCACAGTTCAGTTGTTAGTGAGAAAAATGCCCTCCCCGCCAGTCGGAACTGTGTCTTCAAGACACGTTCACAGTCGGCTGCTCTTTGAGATGCACCATGTCTGCCATAATCTGCCTCCAGGGAGGTGTTATTGATAAAGTCTGAGACGTGCTGGCTGATTCAGAGGAGCCTCTCTGCAGACTGGGAAATTGAGCTGCAGAGAGGTGAAGTCCTTAACCAAGGTCACACAAACATGCCCCAGGCTTCTCCCTCCGTAGTCCACCAGCTGCTTATGCTCTTGCAACCAAACCTACAGAGGAAACGCGGCAAGCGCTGAGGATCTGTTTAGAGTGCCCGGAGCAGCACTTGCCTTGCATAGTTTCTATCTGCAAAGCTACATTCAGAGAGTGCCCCAAGCTGAGTTCACGAATTGCCTGTTCCCAGGGCTTGGGCTTCCCTGGCGACTCAGATGGTAAAGAATCCATCTGCAGCTCAGGAGACCCGTGTTTGATCCCTGGGTCAGGAAGATCCTCTGGAGAAGGGAATGACAACCCACTCCAGTATTCTTGCCTGGAAAATCCCAAGGACAGAGGATCCTGGCGGGCCACGGTCCACGGGGTCGCAGAGTCGGACATATCTGAGCGGCTCAGCATGTTAGGAATTGCCCTTCGGTACCAATTTTCTGAGCCTCAGTTTCCTGTTCTGTCAAATAGGAATAAGAATACCTCTGGTATATAACTGCTAGGGTTTATAACAAAACTCGGCTCTGTCTTTTGAGGAATTTTGCAAGATTAACTGTATGACCTAAAGTTGTTGTAATTAAAGTAGTCACTCTTAACCAGTGTTACTGGTTACAAGGTAATCACAGAACTTCTAAGCGAGTGAACTGGGGAAGATCCCTGTTACTGCTTTTGTTGAGTCCCTAAGTCATGTCCGACTCTGCGATCCCGTGGACTCTTATTTTTTGCTTATTCATGAGTCTTTCTTATTTCAGGACTCTCCAGGTAGAAATGCACTCCATTAGAGTTTACTTTTAAAATAATAGTTACTAGAAAGCAGCAAACGTTTGCTTATTGGGAGTTTAAAATAACTTAGAAAATTTGCAGGATAGATGCTTGAATACATTTGTAAACATAATCTTGACACTCCTGTTTCTTAAACTTGATTAAAATCTGTGAAAATTCTGTTGACTTTTTATTAATTTAGAATGCCAGTGATATCATTAGTGCCTACTGTCTCCTCAGATGCAGGCAGTCTATTGTAATGACAAATAGATTGAAAAGTGTTTGCTACAGTAAGAATATTTTTGTTCATATTTCATTCAAAATTTAGACTCTATAACTTCCTGAATTAATGAATTTTGTAGAAATGTAATAGAAAATACCATGACTGTATCTGTGGGGATGAAAATTCAGTTGCAGTAATAAGCCAAGTAGTGTGTTCAGAGTAATCATGGTGAAATTTTAAGTCACACAAATAAGCAAATGAATATTTCTTTCCAGTGTTTGGCTAATGAGAGCTCTTTGTTAAAATGAGTCCAAATCCACTGGAATTTTTCCAAACTGTTGGTCAGCTAAGTGCATAGTATTAGTTCTATTTGAATAATTTGAGGTGGAATAGTGTTATGAAAATTATAAATTGATTAATAAGTTTAATATCAATATACCATGCAACAATGATTTTGTACCTGCATCTTTTGTGAACACAAAAGAACGGGTGTAATTAACAAGTACTCGGCAGGAAAAGAATTGTTTCTAGTGGTTTCATTGTTAGAGTCTCTTACTGGCATGCAGAACTTTTATTATGCAAGCTAAAATATTCTAAAAATGATCTTTGCTCGTGTAAATAGTGTTGCATGTACAGTGACCACCAGACCGTATCTTTCTTATGTTTTTTAATGTAGTCTTCATTTAGAAAAGCATTTTCTGGAAGTGTTGATTTATGGGAAAGGTTTATCTTCCTGAATATGCAGCCAAAGCCTAGGATAAGAGCTTGAATTGTTTTGAAATGCCTTTGTTCCTGCAGTGTCTGTGATGTCTCATTCCTGGGGATTTTAGACTAACCTTTTGTTTTTCTCCCAGAGAGATTCAGTGTGTGTTTGATGCCATCTCCTAACTTAGCTGTACATGGCGAATGTGCCTTGCAGATCACATGTGAGCACATCTGTCTTTGGGACGCCCAGAATCCCAGAGTCAAACTCATCTCTTGGCCGCTCAGCGCGCTGCGGCGGTATGGGCGAGATGCCTCCTGGTTCACTTTTGAGGCAGGGAGGTGAGTTCCATGACTGTTTTCCTTCGTTTTTCCCCGAAGTTCACTTCCTGTGAGGCCTGGGTTTCCTGTGAGATCCAGCACGAGGCACACTGGGGGGACGCCTGGGCCTGTGACCGCGATGCTGTGAATGGCGAGGCGGCAGTTTAGTCGCTCAGTCACGTCCGACTCTGCGACCCCACGGGCTGTAGCCCGCCAGGCTCCTCTGTCCATGGGGTCCTCCAGGCAAGAAGACGGGTGGGTTGCCGTTTCCTCCTCCAGGGGATCTTCTGGACCCAGGGACCGAACTCGTGTCTTCTGCGTTGCAGGCGGATTCTTTACCAACTAACCACTGTTCGTGTATTCAGCACGGCTTTGTTTTCCAGGGAGGGGCTAATGTTTCATGAATGTGATCTGAAAGTTTCATTACACGATTTGAGCCCATACCACAAACTGACGTTGAAGTAGGTACCAGTGCTGAAGTTGTACTCTTCCCAGGTCATGCTGGACAGAGGCCAAGTTCCTGGTTTTGGGAAACCTCTATTTTGATATGCATGCTTCCTCACTGAACTAACTGTGGTCAGTTATCAACATTAGGGGCTGTTGACATTTTTCAAGTCGCAGTTTATTAAGTTTAATCTATTTTTGTCGCACAGTAATGAATGACACTGATATCAAGACGAGATTGACTTCATGACTTGCTTACTGCAATACCTAATAAGCACTTTCGAGGCTTTTCCTGTTTCCTTTTCAAAGTTAATTTTGGAGAGAGAAGGGGTGCAGTGATAGGGGGTTGATCATTAGCTGCAAAATCTCAGTCTAATCAGCATCTTACTGTCACCCTCTTTTCTCAGAATGTGGGCTTGTTTTTTGGAAACACTGCAGATCAAATTTTATATTATGGAATTTTAAATGGCTCAGCTCAGCTCAGTTCAGTCGCTCAGTCGTGTCTGACTCTTTGCGACCCCATGAATTGCAGCACACCAGGCCTCCCTGTCCATCACCAACTCCCGGAGTCCACCCAAACCCATGTCCATCAAGTTGATAATGCCATCCAGCCATCTCATCCTCTGTTGTCCCCTTCTCCTCCTGCCCTCAATCTTTCTTTCTAAATTTTAAGAAATCCAAGTTCTTCTGTATATGGCCTGATTTTAAAGTTGAAAAAAATCAACTCGTGACTTTAAAAGGTTTTTGTTTTTGCTTTATAAAGTAGACAGTTCTCCCCTCACAAGAGTATGGTACTTGACGTAATAGGAATAATGACATGACTTCTAAATGCCTAAAGCCCTGCTCCATGTGAATACGCCACAGTAATGCTCCACTCACACTCATCTGCTCACCTCAGCATAAACATAGCCCAGTTATTGAAAGTTCGCTTTTCAGATACATGATCGAATCAGTGCTCTTACAGTCATCCTAGAAAGTGTTTAAAGCCTTCTCACCCATGCACCTCTTCTCTGGTCTGTTTATTTTTAGGAACCTGGAAATGGAAATGGTATAAACACATCAATGAGTCGCTCAGAGACACAACGTCTCTTGCGTCAGCAAGTAAAGCTTTAATCTTTATAGCAGTGTCCTTAAGTCAAAATCACTTGTTTATTACTCTTATGGGGAAATCTTGATAGAAAATTAAGAATTTGTTTGGGAAGGTGGGTATTTCTGCCTGTTTCAGTGTCAGAAATCATTTATTATTGTTTTTAATATTTTTGGCCGTGCCTCATGACTTGTGGGATCTTATTTCCTCAACCAGGGATTGAACCCTCCCCCCTGCAGTTGAGTGAAGGATCTAACCACTGGACCACCAGGATTCCCTCCAAAATCTTTTATGTATAAACTGTGACCAGTGAAATATGAGTATGGAAGGTGCTTTGCCATTGAAAGCAGACTTCTCTGCTGGCTGTGCACCTCGCATCACCCCACTTGTATTCCAGGCTGGCTTGCAGGAGAGTTCTGCACTGATCAGCATGCTGAGAGCCCGTTTTCTGTCAGTCAGTCAGTCATTTCCATCGCTCAGTCGTGTCTGACTCTTCTACCCCATGAATCTCAGCACACCAGGCCTCCCTGTCCATCACCATCTCCCGGAGTTCACCCAGACTCACGTCCATCGAGTCCGTGACGCCATCCAGCCATCTCATCCTCGGTTGTCCCCTTCTCCTCCTGCCCCCAGTCCCTCCCAGCATCAGGGTCTTTTCCAGTGAGTCACCTCTTCCCATGAGGTGGCCAAAGTACTGGAGCTTCAGCTTTAGAGCATCCTGGGCACCTACCGATCCAGGAGTTCCCCTTTCAGTATCCTATCATTTTGCCTTTTCATACTGTTCATGGGGTTCTCAAGGCAAGAATACTGAAGTGGTTTGCCATTCCCTCCTCCAGTTGGGTAGCATTTATTCCAAAATTCATATTTTTCCATTTTTCTTTATTCACCCTCTTTATGAGAAGTAGTAATAGGAAAAAGGTGTCCGTGGCTTTCTGTGGCCATTTCCAAAAGGCTGAAAGCAGTGAGCCTTTGCAGTATCTCATGGCTGTTTGAAACTTTTTTTTAAATTATCTGATTCTTCTAGGTTTTTTTTAATATTCTTATAGCTTACAAAAGTTCAACTTCATGTTGACATCTAGCAGAACTGCTAGGGAACTAGGTTGTTTTAAAGACTGATATTTCTCCCAAGTGTGGTAGGTTGGAAGCCACAGAGTTGTTTAAGCAGGGTGTGTGTATGTTTGTGTGTGTGTGTGATTATGTAAGCATGCAGGGACGTGTGTGTATGTGTGCTCTTAACACCTCTGCTTACACACATGCAAGGGTGTCTGTGTGTTATTTTGTAAGCGTGCAGGGGTGTGTATCTGAGTGTTATTGTATAAGCATGCAGGTGTGGTGTTACTGTGTCTGTGTTACTGTGTAAGCATGCAGGTATGTGTCTGTGTCATTGTGTAAGCATGCAGGGTGTGGCTGTGTGTTGTGTTGTGTATGTGTTATTGTCTGTGTGTGTGTTGTGTTATTGTGCATGTGTTGTTATTGTGTTAGTGTGTGTGTGTTGTGTAAGCATGCAGGGGTATATTTTATTGTATTATTGTATGTGTATGTTATTGTGTTATTGTGCGTGTGTTATTGTGTTATTGTATGTTATTGTTTATGTTATTGTGTTATTGTGTGTGTCATTGTGTGTGTTGTGTTATTGTGTTGTTGTGTGTATGATATTGTGTGATTGTGTGTGTGTGATTGCATGTGTTGTTGTGTAAGCGTGTTCACATTTTGTAAGGGCAGAGGTGGCTGATGTGGGTGTGGGAAGAGAATACAGAACATGAGTGAAGAAGCGGTGGAGGAAAAGAAGATACATGAAGACGTGAATTTCAGAGGTGTTCTAGTTGTCTTTGAGCACAGCGGTTAACGCTGGCTGGGAATGAAAGCGCTTTCGTCTCTCTGTGCTCTGTCCTTTGGGGTGTTTTGTGCAAGAACTCCAGTGGTTAGATACTGTGACACCTACAGCTCGTCCCGCGGTGCTGAGCCTCAGATGTGGCAGCGACCTGGGATATGTGTGGATTTCGAGTAGATTCTTGTTCAGTGGCCCTGCTTTGTGGGGCTGTACAAACTGGAGACCGGATGAACGATCAGAAGGCCAAGCGCTGGGACTGTGCTCTCAGGAGCTGGCCCCTTTCTCAGACAGCGTGCTGTGTGCGTAAGGGGCCCTGGTTTGGGAGTCAGAGAAAACCTAGGGTCTGATCTCTGTTCTTTTTCTTTAAACACTAAGTGGGAGCTATTGATTTATTTATATGTTTTTTTTTTTTACTTAAAAGTCACAGCTGTTTATTAGGTCAGAAGTTGAGACACAGCATGGCTCAGCTGGCTCTTTGCTCTACGATTCACAAAAGCAAGATTTTTCTCCAGATTCTGGGGAGAAACCTGCTCTGAGCCTCATTCAGGCTGCGGGCTGAGTTCCGCTCCCTGTGGCTGCAGGACGCAGTTTCCTGTCTTCTGTCAGCCGTCTGCACCTGCTGGAGGCCCCCGCACTCTTTGGTTCATAGTCCCCTTCCTCCATTTTGAAAGCCAGCAATAGAGTCTGATCTCTGTTTTTCATTAGCTGTTGACTGTGGATGAAGTGTTTGACTTCCCTTTTATGTTTGTCTAGGTATTAACTTCCTTCTGGGGTGGTTGTAGGTGAAAGCAGTGGTGCGTATCGATGGCCCAGAAGGTGCTGGGCTTCTAGTGAATAGTGTCTTTGAGATTTTGTTACAATAACTTTCGGAGCAAGACTGGGTTTGCAGGATCCAGACAGTATTAAAAGCAAGGTGATTTACCATTTTATATTTTGCCTGAAACTCAAGTTAGATGGATTTTTATAGTTAGCATCAAGATGCTCAGGATAATAAAATCACTCATGTTCCCCCGAGTGTGAAGATTCCATATCTGCTTTGCTTTATTAGTGAAGAGAATTTTTTCCCTTGGCTATTTTTAGATGTGTTCAAAACAAGGCAGCTTCATATTAACTAAGATAATTTCCTCCTTGTCTCACAGTGATAGGTGAACAGGAGTTAAGTCTCTCCAGGCAGGTGGTTTTCACACATCCAGCGTGTGTCTGGAAAGGCATCACAGCGTTCCCCTCTAGGACACAGGCAATCTTCCCAAAGACCTCAGGCAGAAATTTGCTCTGTCTGGACAGAACCTGTGTTCGAGTTGAGACTAAGTGTTACTCCTGTCGAATGGCGCATTTTGAGGCTCCAAGATTGACAATGGGGTGTGTGCAATAAGCTAGGCTGGGATTCGGAGGAGATGAAATGCGAGCCAATCTCATCCTGGTTGTGGGGCCTTGAGTGAAGGAGCTCGCTGCGCTTCCATCAGCCACCTGTGAGGCGAGCGCACTATTCTGTCTCTTGCAAGGTGACTGAAGATTGACAAAGGTGCATAGACAAACACCTCCGCAGCGCCTGGCAGGCACTGTGCAGTGGCGTCAGCGCTAAGGGATGCAAAGAGGAGAGAGGTCCACTGACCCTCAGAGCCAGTGCGGCTGGCGTCAGGCTTGGGCTGACCCAGAGGCCAGGTGAGGATCCCAGGTTGCCTCTCACAGTCCTGCTCCTTCTGGACGGCGTCACCCTGACTCCGCGTGGGTCCTCCAGGAGCCTCGAGACCTTCTCACACCATCAGCCAGTAGAGCAGAAGCAGGATCTTATCAGGTGTGGACTCCGTGTTGGGAACTGCTCTGAGGACTTTGTGGAAGCACGTAGGGTACAGACAGAATGGTGAAGTTCTCACAAAGCTGGAAGGAGGTCCTGGCACTATCGAAGACCCGTGAAGTTTAAAAAAAAACAAAATCTGTCCAACAGAGTATTTAATTATTGCTCAAAGCAATTAAAGAAAGGCAGCTATTCGACCATAATTAGCAATGTCACTCATAATGGTGCTGAGATACAGAGCAGGGGGAGCAGGGGGTCTCAACCAGGGGGTGATTTTGCCCCCAAAGCACACTTGGCAGCGTCTGGAGGCACCTTTAGTTGCCACAGCGTAACCTGTAGAGAACAGCCCCTGGCAACTGTAGAGAACAGCCCCTGGCAACAAAGAATTGTCAGGTCCATGTCTAGCAGGCATGTCAACCACTGAAACGATGAGTGATATTTATTGAGCCCTTAAGGACGGAGAAGGTAATGGCAACCCACTCCAGTACTCTTGCCTGGAAAATCCTATGGATGGAGGAGCCTGGAAGGCTGCAGTCCATGGGGTTGCTGAGGGTTGGACACGACTGAGCGACTTCACTTTCACTTTTCACGTTCCTGCATTGGAGAAGGCAATGGCAACCCACTGCAGTGTTCTTGCCTGGAGAATCCCAGGGACGGAGGAGCCTGGTGGGCTGCCGTCTGTGGGGCTGCACAGAGTCGGACATGACTGAAGTGACTTAGCAGCAGTAGCAGCGTTAGCAGTACTGTAAGGAAGGGGCTTCCCTGTGGCTCAAATGGTAAACAGTCTTACTGCAGTGTGGGAGACCTGGGTTCTGTCCCTGGCTTGGGAAGATCCCCTGGAGAAGGGCATGGCAACCCGCTCCAGTATTCTTGCCTGGAGGTTTCCATGGACAAAGGATCCTCGCAGGCTGCTGTCCATGGGGTCACAAAGAGTTGGACACAACTGAGCAACTAACACATCCACTTACCGACTGTGAGAAAGTTGTTATATTAAACATTTTATACGCACTATCTCATTTGAGTCATTTGCTGGTCATGTAAACCAGGGGAGACTATTATCCGCATCCTAAGAGGAAGCTTGGACATCTGTGCAGCTGATCCAGAGGCACATGGAGCAGTGGGTAAAAGGCGGATTCGGAAATACACGTGGGTCTTCTTACTCCCTGGCCCTAAGGTTCCTAAGAAGGCTCAGTGTCACAGCTCCACTCGTTCTTTCTCTTAAATAGTGTAAAGTTCATTTTTAATTGGAGGATGGTTGCTTTACCATGCTGAGTTGGTTTCTGCTCTACGACAGCGTGAGCCAGTCGTGAGTTGCGTGTGTGCCTCTAGCCTAGTTCCTGGCCTTCCCTGCTGGCTCAGACAGCAGAGACTCTGCTTGCAGGACAGAAGGCCTGGGTTCAGTCTGTGGGTCCGGAAGACCCCCTGGAGAACGGAATGGGTACAACGGTGTTCTTGCCTGGAAGATCCCCTGGACAGGGGAGCCTGGCTGGCTGCAGTCTGTGGGGCTGCAAAGACTCAGACGTGACTGAGCGACTAACACTTTCACAGCCTAGTTCTTAATGAACTCTACAGAGCTAAGGACGAGAAGGCATGCTGCATAGCCAGCACTCATGCATGAATTCAGTTCAGTTCAGTTCAGTCGCTCAGTCGTGTCCGACTCTTTGCGACCCCATGAATCGCAGCACGCCAGGCCTCCCTCTCCATCACCAACTCCCGAGTTCACTCAGACTCGTGTTCATCGAGTCAGTGACGCCTTCCAGCCATCTCATCCTTGGTCGTCCCCTTCTCCTCCTGCCCCCAATCCCTCCCAGCATCAGAGTCTCTTCCAATGAGTCAACTCTTCACATGAGGTGGCCAGAGTGCCCTCCTGCTCGTCCTTTGGTTCTGAGTGCAGCACTTACAGTCAGGATCGTTCATCTCTCCTGCGCTGCAGTATCATGACCAAAGGTTGTTAAGGGTCATCTAGATTCTGTTTATCCCTCTCTTTCCCAATGTAGGCAAATCTAACCATTCCTCTGTTTTTTTTTCTTTTTTTAAGAAATCCAGAGTTGATATATAATCTGTAGTCTATAATAAAGTGCAATTGCACAATTAATTGCTACCCATTGCCCCCAGAGATAAAGAACGATTAGCTTATGGGGCGGGTGGGAGGCGGGAAGGGACACACTGCTTCTTTTATTTTTGAGTATTTTCTGGTATTCTATTTGTTTCTTTCCCCTTGGAAGCCCTGAAACATCAGTGAAGCAGAGCAGACTGGCAGGGTCTCTGATTTTTAACGGAAGATCCAATTGACATGAAGTTTTAACTTCAGTAACGTCCCCACGGAACTGTTCTTTAAACATTACTGTCTGAAGCATGGTGCCAGGTGCCCAGTCAGTTTCCCTGTGAATTTCACAGCTGGCTGCCCAGTTCCCATGCGTTAGCATCAGGCCCCGTCCCACCTCCTGACTGATTTAAATGGACGCCCTGGGTTCTGCGCCTGCCGGGATTGGGGGAGGTCAGGTGATGTGTGGCGGGACACCATGGATGATTGCCACCCCTAGGTGCCTTTCTCTACCAGCTGAGGAATGTCTCTCTTGTGCTTTTGACATCATTTTAAGAGAAACTTTGAAGTATGCCAAGAACATGTGAAAACTGACATTGCATAGACCCATTCTTTTCCTTAAATGGAGTGCACAAATTGGTGGAAAAGGCTTTTTTGGATGCAAAGGCATCTGAACAGTCTTGGAAAAGAAGTCATCTGTGTCTTCTGTACATCACTCTGAAAACAGTACTAACTGGTAAAACAGTCTGTTTTAAGAGACTGTTTAACATTTCATTGAAGAAGAAAATTTTATCTTCCTCTAATTGATGGCAATCCACTCCAGTATTCTTGCCTGGAGAATCCCATGGTCGGAGAAGCCTAGTAGGTTACAGTCCACAGGGTCGCAAAGAGTCGGACACGACTGAGCGACTTCACCTCACCTCACCTCACCCCTAATTGATGAGTTTAAGGTAGAAAAAGGACCATTATTCTAACATGGATCTTTGGGTACTCTCTGTCTTCTTGATTCTCAGCTACTTAATAATCTATCACTTCTAAATATTTTATAGAGCAAATATTCATTCTTACTAAAGGATTGAAAGCAAATTAACAAATAAAGCGTATCCTCTGTTTGCTCCTGTGTTGACTAGAGCGCTGCTAAATTGGTGGGTTTCTTTTGGAATACAGTTGATTCGCCGTGTTGTGTTTCAGGTGTGCAGCAAATGGAACCTGTTGTGTGTGCGCATATGTCCACTCTTTTACTCTTTTCCCACATAGGTCATTGTCGTCGTTTAGTCGCTAAGTCACGTGCGACTCTTCGTGACCGTGCGGCCTCTAGCCCTCCAAGCTCCCCGGTCCGTGGGGTTTCCCAGGCGAGAATGCTGGAGTGGGTGGCCGTTTCCTTCCCCAGGGGGGCTTCCTGGTCCGGGGGTCAGACCCGCATCTCGTGCACTGGCAGGTGGATTCCTCACCACTGAGCCGTCAGGGGAGCCCAGTAGGCCATTGCAGAGTATAGAAATGTGCTCGACCCCACCCAGTCTTGCTCAGAAGAAGCGGAACTCTTCCTTTGAAAGCAAACAGAAGCTATGGTTCTACTTATATGGCCGTTCTTTCGTCATTAGCACTGATCTGAAAAGTAACCGTAATTATAAAAGTGACACGTGTTACAAGCATTCCTTGCGAGGAGGCATGTGTGCAGCCGGAAGGGAGAGTCGCCTTTGTGCTCCAGGAAGTGACCTCTTCAATCCTCGTTTTAGGAGATCGTTCACGATCACACGTCTGTTCTCTGCCAGACGCTGTGCTAGGTGTTCGGGTGTGAACACGGGCAAGGCCAGCATAAGACGCTTAACCAAGTCCCGTTTGCCTCTGAACTTCTATGGTTTTAGCATATGAAGTCCCTAAAGGAAAGGATGACTTTCTTATGATCTTTGGAAAAAGAAATTAGACACTCATCAATGCCTCCTGTCTTGTGGCCATCTTTAAAAAAATGTAAGGTGTGTTTCTATTTATTCATTCGTCTAGCTTTATTCAGGCATCAGTGACATGGAACATCATTTAAGTCTAAGATGTACAAGCTGGTGATTTGATACATGTATGTATTACGGAAGGATCACCATGATAAGGTTCGTTACACAGTCGTCACCTAGCCACCGAAAGAGTGTGCGTGCGGGGTCCAGCTGCTTGCCGCTCAAAAGCCAACAAACAGGCCCGGCTGGTGGAAAGGAAAGTCTGCTGTGTTTCAGATGCCGGCAGCTGTGGGGGGCGGTGCGGGTGGTGGACGCCTGTCCAGCCCCTGCTGACAAGCAGGGTGAGAGCTTGGACAGAGCTGGTGGGGGCACGCCGCGCGGTGCGCTCGCCTTCTCGCTGGTCATCGGTGGTCTGGCTGGCAGCGTCTTGACTGTCCCAGTTCGCCTCCAGCTCCAGGGCCCGTTTGCTCCCGTTCATTCGTGGCCGGTTCTCTGCTGTGGTCCCTCCTGCCCTGGGCACAGTCTGGTCGTCAGGAAGTTAACTCCGCCCCCTGGGGTTTTGGAATCTGTGAAACGGCTCCCAGGAGGTGGCTCAGAATGTCATCCACAGCCCTGGAGGCAGAGCTGGAGGTCCTTGGCGATGCTGAATGGCTGCGTTGCTACTAGCTCATCTCCTTTCACTGTTTCCCTTTGCTTCGGCATTTCTCACTTTTCTGATAAACGTATTCTTTGACTAAGTTTCCCACAGACAGAAGGCAGGCAGAGGGTATGGCTGGAGGTTGGGGGCAGGTACCGTACGGTCCTGCTCCGTTTCAGCCTCGCATAATTACTGCTTTTTGTGGTGAGAACACTGAAGACCTGCTGTCTTCCAGGTATGCAATACAGTATTTCCAATGATGGTCCCCACGCTGAACATTAGATCTCCAGAATTTACCTTCCAGCTGGAAGTCTGTACCCTTAGACCGACATCCCCTGTTTTCCTCTGCCCCAGCCCCTGGTGACCGCCTTTCTAGTCGCGGTGTCTGCGAGTTTGGCTTTTTAAGGTTCCGCATATCGGTGAGATCACGCACTATATGTCTCTCTCTCACTGACCTGTTCCACTTGGCACGATGCCCTCACGGTCCCTCCGCGCTGTCGCGACCCGCAGGACGTCCTTCTCTTTTCTGGGACTCAGTGCTATTCCCGTGTGTTGTTTCTTGTCCACTCACGTGTTGGGGGACTCTGGTGATGTCCGCGTCTCAGCCATTGTAAACAACGCTGCAGTGAGCATGGGCGTGCTGACATCTCTTCGAGATAGTGACTTTATTTCCTCTGGAGATACACCAGAAGTGGAATTGCGGGATCTTTTGGCAGCTCTGTTTTTTTGAAGAAGCACCGTGCCATGTTTTGCAGTGGCTGTCCCAGTTTAAATCCCCACCAGCAGGGCACACGGGTTTCCTTTTCGCTGCATCCTTATCATCACTTGTCATCTCTTGCCTTTTTCACAGTAGCCGTTCTCACAGGTATGAGACTGTATTTCATTGTGGGTGTCGTTTCCCTGATGGTTAGTGATGTTGGGCATTTTTTACTGGCATCTTTCACCCACTGGCCATTTGTGTGGTGAGACCATTTCGTCATAGGTGATGGCCCACTCGTGTATGTGAGCACTCTGTATGAGACAGCGCCTCAGAGTTCTAGTAAAGAGCTCGTGAAAATGAACCGTCCTTCTTTCACCACACATTCCCTGAGTGCACCCTAAGAGCTAGCGTGGTTCCAGACAGCGTGGATGTAGCAATAAATAAAACTGACGTTCAGTTATGAAACGTGCTCTCTAGAGGAGAGAGATACAGGCAATAGCAAACGTTAAGAAAAAGCAAAACAGACGTTAGGACAAATAAGTCCCATATGAAAAATAAGGTGATGGAAAGTGCCAGAGGAAGGCACAGGTCTAAAAAGGGTGAGAGGACTGGCTTTGCTCCGTCAGTGATGTGCGTAAAGGCCTGGAAGGGGTGAGGGGGCGAGCCACGCGGAATCTGGCAGGAGAGGATTCTGGCACAGGTAGGAAGTGCTGAGGGGACAGGTGGAGATCTCCAGCTCCAGGCGCTCAGATGCCATGTGACCCAAAGCTCATTCTAAACCGCACTGTTACACTTCGCCTGGTCAAGAACCCCAGGCACGCAAAACTCCTGACCTCCCAGGAACCCTTGGTAAAGACCAGAACTCTTTTTAAAGAGATTAAATTCTTTACTTGGGAAAGATTAAATTCTTGACTTGGGAAAGCAGGGCAGGATGAGACGGTTGGATGGCGTCACCGACTCAGTGGACCAGTGGAGTCTGAGCAAACTCCAGGAGATGGTGAAGGACAGGGGGGACTGGCTTGCTGCAGCCCATGGGGTCCCAAAGAGTCAGACCTGACTCAGCGACAAAGCAATGATACGTTCTTGGCTGTACAGGGAGAGTTAAGCAAGCAGGTGGCGTGGTCTCGTCTCGTTTCTTTTAGGCTGGACCCTGTCTGACTAGACCGTGAGAGGAGCATCGCGGCGATGCTCAGGGGAGGGGCCGTGTGGCTCCGGTGACTCTGGTCGCAGAGAGTGAAAGTGGGCTTAAGCGTTTTGAAGCTAAAGCCCAAGAAACTTACTCACTAGTTGGATGGGTTAGGAGAAAAATAGAGGAGTTCATGACTCCCCAGAAGCAGCTAAACCTGCAGAGCTTGCCAAAGTGGGGCCTGTGGAGGTGGGCTGACAGTGCCTCAGTTTTGGACACGTTGTCATCAAGCCGTGCTCAGCAGTTTCCCTATACTCGCTTTTCATCTCATCAGGTATTAGTGAAGCTAATACCTGGAGAAGACTCTTGAGAGTACTTGAGAGTCCCTTGGACTGCAAGATCAGACCAGTCCATCCTAAAGAAATCAACCCTGAATATTCATCAGAAGGACTGATGCTGAAGCTGAGGCTCCAATCCTTTGGCCACCTGATGTGAAGAGCTGACTCACTGGAAAAGACCCTGATGCTGGGAAAGATTGGAGGCGAGAGAAGAAGGGGACGACAGAGGATGAGATGGCTGGATGGCATCACCGACTCAATGGACATGAGTTTGAGCAAGCTCCAGGAGACGGGGAAGGACAGAGGAGACGGGGAAGGGCAGAGGAGCCATGGAGTCCATGGGGTCACAAAGAGTCGAACATGACTGAGCGGCTGAACACCACCACACGATCTTTGAGTTTAAAACCTGAGACTAGCGTTTCATTTCCAGCCAGCTCCTTATAAACTGCTATATCCGGAAGGATGAGGAAAAATGCATCCTTGAGAGAAAGACTTAGATCGAGGTCTTGGCTTAGCATGAGAAAGCAAAAAAGGAAGAAAAAGTCACCTTCTTTCTTTGACTGGGAAAGTGTTCACACGTTTAATGTTTAAGACAGATGCGAGGGATAAGCTGCCACCCTGTCTTAGTCTAGCTGTGTTGTATGGCTTGGATAGTTCATTTTCTCCCCCGCAAACCTTCAAGCCCACACACAGGAGGGTTAGGACGTGTATCTGAAAAGCGACCCTGATCGTTTCTGTGTGTGTGTAAGGGGTCTGGTCAGAGGAACTCTGGAGACACTGAAGACGAACCACAGGCAGGACCACGCACGCTGGGGATGGGGCCTTTGTCTTCCTCCCGATCGCTTGGTTGTTGAGGTGTGGCTGACACTTCGGGACGGGCACCCGGAGCTTCCTGGGGCTGGAGAAACAAAACACACGATACTTCCCGTTGTCGTTTTGGGGTTTTCTTCTAAGGATCATCTTTTTAAAAAAGTTTGTTTATTTTTGGCGTGCTGGGTCTTCCCTGCTGCTCGGGCTTCCTCTGGCTGGGCGAGCAGGGGCTCCTTTCTAGCGGTGGCCAGGCTGCTCATCGCGGGGGCTGCTCTCGTGCGGAGCATGGGCTCTGGAGCACAGGGGCTTCAGCGACACGAGCGTTCGGCAGCTGCGAGTCCCGGGCTCTGGGCCACAGGCTCACCAGTTGTCACGCATGGGCCTGTTTGCTCCAAGGCGTGTGGGATCTTGTTGGATCAGGGATCAAACTTTTGATCCCCCGTCTCTTGCCTCGGCAGGCAGATTCTTTACCACTGAGCCACCAGGGAAACCTATCATAATAGCGTTTATTCAGTGAAAGTGGATTCTCTCCTTAAAGGGAAACTGCATCTCCAAGTTCATCGTTCTGTTCCCAAGGAAGAGGTTTCCACTGCTGTGCTGCGGGGCGCCGTGAGCCTCGGGCATCCGCCCCCGCGCACGCCGCCTTTCCCAGGCACTGACCCTAAGCCCTCACTGCTGTGCTGGGGTGCGGTCACCCCGCTTCCCTCTGGGCTGTGGCTGTGTCTGTCTCGTGACGTTTTCCCCGAGAACCTCGTCCTTGTTGGCTTTGACGTTTTAAAGAGCTCAGGTAACAACAGCCAATCCTAATTGAATGTTGACTTGATTCCGGTCCTTTGCTAAATATAAAACAAGACTTCCCACCGCCCTCTGAGTTTGGGTGAGTTTATTACTCATGTTAGAATCATGAGGCTGGTTCAAGAGGCCAGAGAACTCGCCCAAGGTCCCAGCGTGCGAGGGAGCTGGGACGGGGAGGTCCTGTCTCCTGCAGCCCCCAGAGCAGGGCTGTGCAAACTGCACGAGCATCTCCCCGCAGTGTGAGCTGATTTTAGGCGGTAGAGACATCGAGTTAACTGAACGTGACTCTTCCAGGGATGCAGTCATGTCCTTCTCAGTTACAGTTTGGATTAAATTATGGAGAAACATTTCAGTGGGTTGCGTGCTGTCTTTCCTGTTTTTCCCCTTAATAACAAACACCTAAACTCTTCCCTATGTTAGTAAAGAGAGAAGTAACACAGTTCATGCCACATTTCTTAAAACAGTGCATCTTCCAACAGTTTCTAATTTACCTGTGTTACTGAGAGGGAATACGAACCAGTCCGTCCTAAAGGAAGTCAACCCTGACTATTCATTTGAAGGACTACCTGATGGGAAAAGCCAAGTCACGGGACAAGGCGCTGATGCTGGGAAGGATTGAAGGCAAAAGGAGAAGGGGGTGGCAGAGAATGAGATCGTTAGCGTCTCCAACTCAGTGGACCCGGGTTTGCGCAAACTCCGGGAGATGGAGGCGGACAGGGAGGCCTGCGTGCTGCAGCCCATGGGGTCGCGGAGACTGAGACACGGCTGACCCGTGACTGCAAGGCGAGCAGGCGCTCAGCTTGCGTCTTGGACCGAGGTCCGAATCGGAGCGTTTCATTGCATTCATGCTCATGTCTGCCCTCAATCTGTGGCAGAGCCTCCTGGTTCCTGGTACAGATTTGATCATCCCATTTGCAACATGTTTCTTTAAGAGAAAAAAATGAGTTGATTTAAAATATTCAGTAGGAGATACAGAAGCGAATGAAGGCTGTGTAGCGATGTCCACAGAGCTGTCCCTGCTCGGAAGCCTGAGTGGCATGCCTTGGGTCTCCCATGCTGATTCCGAGGACGCCTGGGGCCGGTTCCCAGTGACCCCTCTCCCAGTCCTGCCCGCTGTCTCCTCATCTCTCCCTCACTGACTTTGTTCCCTGCTCGGTCCCTAAGTCGTGTCCGACTCTTGTGACCCCGTGGACTGTACCCACCAGGCTCCACTGTTGGTGGGATTTCCCAGCAAGAAGACTGGAGTGGGTTGCCATTCCCTTCTCCAGGGGATCTTCCCGACGCAGGGATCAGACCTGAGTCTCCCGCTTGGCAGGCAGATCCTTTACCGCTGAGCTGCCGGGGAAGCCCCTTACAGTCATTTATTGGGCAAATAAAGGCCAAGGCGTGTTCTGGGTCCTGGTGGAAAAGCGGCGAGTAAGTCAGAAAGCGGCCCCTACCACGCGGAGCTCGGTCGCGCTGTCTGAAGAAGCGCTCTGCGTCTTTGTATCGCATCCAGCGCTTGCAGTGGATTCAGGTGACAGTTGCCATCGTCCTGTTCACTTTGCAGATGGGCAGTCAGGCTCGGGGAGGTGCGCGGACACTGCCCAGGCCTCAGCTGGGAAGGGGCAGCCCCAGCCGGGTAGTCTGGAGCCCAGGTCTCTACCTCTGCCGCGCCGCCTCTTCCCACGGCCTTGACACTGCTCAGCGTGTGCATGAAGGAATGAATTCCCCAGTACTTTCTGAGCTCTTGGTTTTTCGGTGGGTTCTTAACCAGCTGCATAATCCACGGTTTGGAGTGGCACACGTGGCTTTTAGGCAAAGCAGCTACTGAGGACGTCAACGCTCTGAGTGCATTTGTGTGGACGTGGTGCTCTTGTATCCAAATCCTTATCCTCTCGAAGGACAGAAGAAGGTCCCACTTAAACTCCTTATTTTTCTTTCTCTGGGTGTCCATCAGCTGGCTTCTGTTAGTGTATGGCCATCAGGAAAGAGTGCTGAGGCATCTGGGACATTAGCTAAAGTGCGCACCATAACAGCCAGCGGTAGAGAGAGAAGGGAGTCGGGACCATTCGTAGTCCACACTTCAGCATTTGCAGGCCTGCGGCCGGTGAACCAGGACTTCTCTGCCCCATCTTGTGTGAGGCTTGCGCTGCTGTACGCGGTTATGTAAGACCATCACTCCTTTGCTCTGCTTTTCCTTTGACTTCCTTTCCTTTCCTCCCCCCCGCCCGCCGCCCCCCATTTTCTTCTGATTTGCCTTGGGGAGTTGGCCCACTATTTTACTGAAGGCCCCCAGCAACGGTTTTAATGCATCGTAAAGCTGCTTATGAAACAGTGCCGAACAAATCTGTTGGGCTGGGGGCATTGTGTGAATGAAAGGAGGTCGTGGGCAGAGGTTTGCAGGGTCCCACAGAAGAGCCTCTGCAGGCAATTCTTGTCCATTACCCACACTTTCTGGGCCTCGCTGTCCCACTGACGGGTATATGCCTTTGAATGTATGGATGAATGAGTGCGAACCAAAGGCCTAATTTCTGACCTGTTTAAGGTCTTCAGTGCATTTTTGTCCCCTTAAGGCAAACTGGTGGCCTCCTGGCCAAATATGGTCCTTAAATGGCATTTTGACCTCCACAGCTTAAAGAAAATGGAAAAAGTAGCAATGTTAAAAATTTAGATTATTCCCTACAAAAATTCAGGATTTCTGGTTTCTCTTAAATGATCAGATTCTGTTTTCTCTTAAATGTGGCTGTGCTGGGTTCACCTTTCCTGGTGTAAATGCCTGACTGTCTGTGAAGCTCTGTGTTCTGGGAGGCTGTCTCCATTCATTCACGTTCTTTGTCTAAACTCTGAGGGAATCTGAGGTTGTAACGCCTCTGTTACTTTCTGTAAGTGGTCAGTGTGTGTGTATAAATGTGTATATATATGTGCACGTGCGTGCGTGCGTGCGTGTGTGCGTGTGTGTGTGTGTGTCTTTCAGATCCTCAGGTGAAGGCAGGGAAAGCCCGTGACTTTCAGGAATACTTGATACTCCGGATTTCCTTCGTTTCTGATCACAGTAATCATTGAATCAAATGTCACCAAAGGATGGTTGTGGTGGATTCATGATGTTAACCAAAAGCAGACATTGGATGAAAGAGTGATTTTTTTCAAAGCGTTCTCGCCATTAGTGAGTCATAATATAAATTAAGCACTTCACCACTAGTATTAAAAGCAGAAGAGAAAATGTCAGCATTTATAAGTTGTTAGATGAATAGATACCTAGATGGCACCTCGATGATGGACTAAGCAGAGCCGCCGGAGGATTTGGTCACAGTCCAAGCTCGGTCACTGTGGGCTGCGGTTACAAAAACCCTCGAGTCACTAGGTCGTCAGGTTTTAGAAATGCAGTTGCAGGTTTGCTATTATTTGAATCAATCATCCTGTAAGTGTTTCCCAGTTAACAGGAACCTTCAAACTTTCTGAAATCAAGGTTGACATCTAAGTAAGTAACTAAATGATGGCCTCTGCCCTAAAAGAAAGAGAAGGCCACTTCTTCCTCTTAAATAGTCGGCTGAGGTCACCCTCCTCCTAACAAGTTCTATTTCCATATTTGGTGGAAAAAAAGAAGTGTGAAAAAATGAAAACCCTGCAGAGCTGAGTGCCAAGTAACAGAGTCGCGTTTCTGCGGTGGGTCCAGCAAAGAGTGGGCAGCTGAGGAGGGAAGTGTTTTAGGACGTCTCCAGGAACAAACCAGGACTTGAGCCAAGATGCTTTGAATTTTAGTTTTTAATTCTTTGAATTAAAATGACAATTAAAATCACACAATCAACCTCATAAGCTAGTTTTTATGTTGGTTTGTTGGAAGGGCCTTCTAGTTTTTCTCTTTCTTCTTACATGGTCCGTACCAGTGAAATCCAAGCCAATTAACATACTCTCTGCTGTACATGCTGGAAACTGCCATATGGCCGGGATATTGAGCCAACTGTAGATAATTAGATAAGGATAAATCTTCCCTTTTTACTGCACTAATTGCATAGACTGGAATAGATAAAATCATTAACAGTAGTTTGGGTTGAAAACTGGTTTAGTTTCCATGCTGTGTTAAAAAGTTCTTTTGATGTGAATCTCTAGATGTGAGCAAAACTCAGGCAGTCAGGCCAATATCCAGTTTTCAGTAAGAGTTTCAGAGGTGGAAGGAGAAGGATTGTGTCTTAGAATAACTAATTATTAATAATTGTAAACAATGTAATAATTGAATAGTGTTCTTTAAAACAAAAACAACCTCTTGGTTTACTGTTGATATATGTAATTAAAATCAGAACTGTACTGTAAAAAGAAATCCTTTTGAAAATTATCCAAGTCTTCAGAAATATTTAGAATAATTAAATACATTCATTAATTATGTATGCCCATATCTCTGTATATATATATATTTTTGTGTTTGTGTGTATGTGTGTGTGTGTATACAAATATATATATATGTGTATATATGTGCTCTTTCAGTGCAAGAGACACAGGAGACATGGGTTCCATCCCTGGGTCGGGAAGATCCCCTGACAAAGGAAGATGGCAGCCCATCCCAGTATTCTTCCTGGGAATCCCATGGGACAGTCCAAAGGGTTCCAAAGAGCTGGACACAACTGAGCGACTGAGCAAGCTTAGAAAGCACACACACATACACACACACACACACACACACACACACACACACACACGTTAGCATATGGACCAGTCTTCCTTATCAGTGCAGTTCATTTCTGTTTCTTAACAGCCTGAGGTAGAGATGGTTCCCCTCTTAACTCCCAGCGTTAATGATGAACCCACATGTCTTTCCTTGAGTCCCTGGTTCTCTTACATTCCACGCATGAGTTCAAGTTATGTCTGTTTAAAATGCTCTTGGCTACGTTTGGTTTATCACATGGAGTGAAAATCTGGAGTAAAATTGGATCGATGATTTTGGAAAGCAGAGCTGATTTCAGAAATAAGATCGGTCTTCAAGCCATTGTCTGTAAGGAGGATCAGGTCAGAATCTGAGAGCCATAGAACCCTTTCTCGCCTCTGAGCTGAAAGGCCCGTTTCTGGGGAGTCTCTGAGCTGTGCGCTGTGCTGGGAATGCCTCGCCCAGGTGTCCTCCTTGACAGTTTTGGAAATAGAGGGATTGTACTGAAAGCCCAGAAACGATTTGTTCATTAACCTCCAACAAAACCTTCAGGGCAAAAAACACGGGTCAGCGCCCCGCCGGCCTGAAGCGACAGGCTCCCTGCCCGCGTGTCTGTGTTAATGACAATTCCTCAAACACTGTGATTCCAGTTAACTGTTCAGCACATGTGAACAGGAATCCTGATCTCATGCAGAGCGAGTGGAGCTGGTGCTGGGTCGCTCCAGGCTCCAGGTGTGTTGCGCCCGGAGAAGCTGGCTTTCAGAGGCCTCTGTCTTTGTTTTCACAGGATGTGTGAGACTGGGGAAGGGCTGTTTGTCTTTCAAACGCGAGATGGGGAGGCCATCTACCAGAAGGTCCACGCGGCCGCCCTGGCCATAGCGGAGCAGCACCAGCGCCTGCTGCAGAGCGTGAAGAACTCCATGGTACGTGTGGGAGCCCTGCTCACGGGCCCTGTGTGCACTGTGGCAGAATGCTCCTGCAGTCTCTGTGGGAGAATATGGTCAGTATTCTGGGGGGCAGAGGCTTTCCCCTGTACTCAGCAATGTGTTACTCGGATGACACGCATCCTTGGAAAGCTCCAGAAAGTCACTTGGGAGTAAAGAAGCATCCGCCAGCTCGTCATCTGCTTATGCCCTGTATGCCTCCCTTGTAACATGTGTGTCTAATCAGCATTCCTGCAGCAGAATGCTGTCCACTGGGTGAGTTATAAAAAGCAAGTATATTTCGTTCTCACTGGGAGACTGAGAAGTCTGAGATCAGGGTGCCGGCGGGTTCTGGGGGGACTTCCTGGCTTGTAACTGGCTGTCTTTTTACTGTGTCACTGATGGCAGAAGGGGTGTGGGGTCTCTCTGGGTTCCCTCTTGGAAGAGCGCTAATACCTTTCATGGGGGCTCTGCCCTCATGACCTGGCCATATGCCCGGCTGCCTAATAACATCACTTGGGGGCTAAGGTTTGAACATATCAGTTTGGGGTTGGGGACACAATATTCAGTCCATTACAGTCTGTTTATATATATATATACATTAAAATCCATTTGGCTTATGTATGGACATCTATAGACACAACTCCATGGGTTATCTACCTCTGAAAGTGAAAGTTGATCAGTTGTGTCCAGCTCTTTGCGACCCCAAGGATATACAGTCCATGGAATTCTCCAGTCCAGAACACTGGAGTGGGTAACTGTTCCCTTCTCCAGGGGATCTTCCCAATCCAGGGATGAAACCCAGGTCTCCCGAATTGCAGGCAGATTCTTTACCAGCTGAGCCATCAGAGAAGCCCGTATATACTTACAAGTGTAACAGAAGCTGTAATTTCAGAGGTCATCGGTGGTCAGAGAAAAAGTGTAACTGAGAGAAGAGAGCTGAGAGGAAACAGGTGAAATATCAAAAACTCACCACCAGACAGCTGTTGACATGAGGTCATGGTTTCTGTGCAGGAGAGTTCTTGATTTTTTTGTTTTCCAAATAAACTTTGAGTCTGTATAGTATCTTCCAGTTTATAAGTGTTGGAAGTTAATCCCAGCTAAAACCAACAACAAAAATCAGTAATACTTTGTAGGACAAAGAAAGCCTATTTGTAAGACTTCATTCTGCCCACAGCGTGTTTGCTGACCTTCATAGCCATCAGTGTGCAGACACCCAGGGACTGTGCCTCATATGGAGAATTGTGATTCATGAGTTTCTTCTTTAGGAACAGTAAATTTACAAAATCTGAAATGAATGTGCAGCAGTTAAATAACACAGCTCATGAACTGTGACTGCAGATACATGCAGAGAGAGTCACATCTGGGAGAGAAATCTGCAGAACCCAAAGGAGCTGGGTTGGCGTGGGAACGTTAGGGCAGTTTGAAAAGTCTGATTTAACCATGTGGGGTGGTTGGATTTAAAGAGGGGGAAAGCGTGCCAGTAATATGATCTGTCCCAAAGCAGCCAGGGATTATTCCCAAATGACTTACGCATGCCATGACGTGGGATTTTAGAGCTAGGATCAGCAAATCTTTAATGCAGGCTGAGAGAGTAGTGTTTCAGGCTTTCTGGATGAAGGTGGTCTCTGCTGCAGCTCTGTAGCTCTGCCGTTGGAGAGCAAGGGTCATGTGGGTTCAGGTGGACATGGCTGTGTTCCGAAGGAAACTTATATTAACGGACGATGAAATTCAAATTTCACTTGATTTTCACATATCATGAAATATTCTTCTGATTTCCCCCTCAACCATGTGGAAATGTTCCTTCTGAACTAATAGAGTCTTGGCGTCCGGTGTCCCATATTCTTCCCAATTCTGGATATCACAATAGAGGTGGATAAATGCAAAGATGGACGGATAGAAAGAAGGAAGAAAATAAAGAAAAGAAGGAAGAATTCAAGTCATTTTGGACTTAAAGGGCAATGTGTCACTGCATTAAAACTGTGAGCTACTCAAGATGCCTTTAAATATCTGAAGAAGGTCTTTTTTTAAATTACCTTTTTGTAAAGCCATCAATTAGCATAAATCTGTCTGTACTTGAAAGGGAGGTTCTGCACATGCATGTGTTTCCATTTATAACTGCCTCATTACTTCCACTAGAAATTAATCAGGAATATGAGTAATTCATTCAGATCATCCCTTTGCAAATTTAACTGTAATATAATGTTGTTTGCTCTTAATTTGCTATATGCTTAACAAGCTCTATGAAATGAATGTGATTTTAAAAGTAAAAACATCCTGTTTTAAATGGAAGTGAGTAAACTTCAAAATGGGATCTGAATCTCAAGGGAGTTAAAACTGGGGATTGCAGAATGCTTAAAAATCAACATCCTTGAATCGATCTCTGATTAGGGGAGAAGAGAGATACTGTGCTAAAATGAAACAAATTGGGATGATACCGTAACGCTTCACTTAGTCTTGCGTTTTCTGGTCCCTGGGAGAAGGGCCGCAGACTGGGTATATTTTGACTAGGAATTGCCATTGTGCCACTACTGGCTGGCATCTCTGAGACAGTCAAAGTCATAAGTGGAGAATGATGGCGAAGCTGATATCACTAGGCAGGCCTAACCCTAGATCTAAATGACAGTTTGCTGCCGCTGTTGTAAAACTCCCAAGACAGAATGCTTCACCCATGACAGTTTGAAATTGCAGCCTTGTGTGGATGGTTTGAATCAGACTTATGACCCTGAATCCCAGAAGTCATAAAGAAGAGACATGTGAGTCAGATGATCATCATTATTTTTATTTTATTGTCATTACTGTTATTACTGTGATAGGCTGAATGATGACCCCCTGAGGATCTTCCACATCTTAATCCCTGGAGCCTTTGAGCATTATCTTCTATGGCAAAAGGGAGCTTTGCAGTTAAAGCTCCTGAGATGGGAGATGGGGCAGGATCGTTCCAGTGGGCCCAGTGTCATCACAAGAAGGCAACATGAGGAGCCGGAGTTGGACCGAAGTGCCGTGACCGTGAAAGCAGAGGCGCGCAGAGGCGTTTGCAGAGTCTGGCCTGACGGTCACGGAGACAGAGGGGCTGGGCCCAAAGGTTGCCGGCGACCTCAGGAAATTAGAATCAGGAAGGAAATGGACGCTCTTCCGGAGCCTCCAAAAGCGACAAGGACAGCAGACGCCGTGAGTTTACCCCGGAGAGTCTTGATTCAGACTTCCAGCCTCCAGATCCATGTAGCCATATGTTGTGGTGTTTCCATCTCAAGTTGTCGCAGGAGCCAGAGGTAGCTAATACAATTAGGATCGTATTAGTTACAATTGTAATAAGTTATTCAGATTGTAATAATGTATGTGACTTTATGCAATTACAGTCTTCTTAGTCACAGTTAGTCACTGTTGCTCAGTGTGTCCAGCTCCTCGCAGCCCCAAGGATGGCAGCAGGCCAGGCTGCCCTGTCCTTCACCGCCTCCTGGAGTCTGCTCACACTCATGTCCATCGAGTCGGTGATGCCATCCAACCCTCTCACCCTCTTTCGCTCCTTTGTCCTCTTGCCCTCCATCTTTCCCAGCATCAGGGTCTTTTCCAGTGAGTCACTTCTTTGCATCAGGTGTTCAGAGTGTTGGAGCTTCAGCTTCAGCATCAGTCCTTGCAATGAATATTCAATTCAGGGTTGATTTCCTTTAGGATTGATTGATTGATTCTCCTTGCTGTCCAAGGGACTCTCAAGAGTTCTCCAACACCACAGTTCAAAAGCATCAGTTCTTCGGTGCCCAGCTTTCTTTATAGTCCAACTCTCACATCCCATACAAGACTACTGGGAAAGCCATAGTTTTCACTATATGGACCTTTGTTAGCAAAATGATGTCTCTGCTTTTTAATACGCTGTCTAGGTTGGTCATGCTTTACTTTCAAGGAGTGAGCCTCTTTTAATTTCATGGCTGCAGTCACTGTCTGCAGTGGTTTTGGAGCCCAAGAATTACAGTTAGGATAATTACCATTATAATGTGGTAATGATGAAAAAGTGCTGTCTCTGCTCTGTAACAGACAGGAGCGAGCAGGCTTTGTGTGTACTTTCTGACCATCACGATAACCCTTGGGTCAGAGGCCCAGTGCCGCCAGCGTGGAAGTAGCAGGGCTCAGATTTGGAGCAGCTGTGCTGGATAACCCCACTTCACGCTTTTCCTCAAAATCAGGCGTGTTTTCTTTGCCCTTGGTGAGATCTGCTCACAGCCATTCACAGAATTCCCAATTAATGGCTGACACTTGAAAGTTAAGAGGTTTCACATAAAACTCAGATTTCTGTGTCATCTTGGAAAGAGAGAAGGTCACGCAGGTCCCATAGCCCACGTGGCCAGCATAGGAGGCCCCCCCATCGGGCGCAGGGGGTCTGCAGTTCCCCCAGGCCCCCCAGCAGGTGGCCCCTCTCTTCGAGCTTGCTCCCGGCCTATGGCCGAAGTCCCGCCTGCGTCTCTGCGCCCCTGCTTCCCGTTGCTGGGTGACAACGCCGCGAACTCTGCGCCCCAGAACTGCACGTTTGTGGCGTCCTGGTCGCCGTGGGTCAGGCGTGTGGGCAGGGCTCACCTGGGCCTCAGCTTCAGATTCTCGCCAGGCTGCGCCGCGCTAGGCCGGGGTCCCCAGCCTGCGGGGTCTGTGGTGGAGCGGATGCCGTGAGAGCGGCGACAGCGTGCACAGCAGATGCGGCGCCCTTGATCACCCTCCCCCGGCCACGGGAGAGTGTCCTCTGCGAAACCCCGCCTGGCGCCGGAAGGTGGCGGCTGCAGCAGCTCAGATGGGGGCGGGCCCACTCCCGAGCTCACGGTGGTGGTTGCCGGCGCAAGTTAATTCCCCGGGGCTGAGGATTTAAGAGCCCTGGTTTCCTGTGGCCGGTGGATGAAGGCCACCCTAGCTCCCAAAGCCTGCCCTCCGTTTCTTGCCGTCTTCCCACTTGTTTCACCAAAGCCAGCAAAAAAGACTTTCCTTCACAACGAGGGCCACGATCCTCTGTGTCCCGGTCATGGTCGTGACATCCATCACCCCATCATAGGCTTGGTTGGAAGCGAGTCACACGTGCCTCCAACGGTCGAGGGAGGGCCCCCAGAAGAGTGTGCACACTTGGAGGGGAGATAGGGGGCCCGCTACTGACTCCACGCAGACGTCACCAGAGGGTTGACACCGAAACCAGACTGATGATGATGTCTTTTGCAGCCAAAGATGGAGAAGCTCTACAGTGAGCAAAAACAAGACCGGGAGCTGACTGCGGCTCAGACCATGAACTCCTTATTGCCAAATTCAGACTTAAACTGAAGAAAGTAGGGGAAACTGCTAGATCATTCAGGTATGACCTAAATCAAATCCCTTACGGTTATACAGTGGAAGTGACAAATAGATTTAAGGGACTAGGTCTGATAGAATGCAGTTTGAACTATGGATGGAGGTTTGTAACATTGTACTACAGACAGGGATCAAGACCATCCCCAAGAAAAAGAAATGCAAAAGAGCAAAATGGCTGTCTGAGGAGGGCTTACAAATAGCTGTGAAAAGAAAGGACGTGAAAAGCAAAGGAGAAAAGCAGAGATACACCCATCTGATGCAGAGTTCTTCAAAGGATAGCAAGGAGAGATAAGAAAGCCTTCCTCAGCAATCAGTGCAAAGAAATAGAGGAAAAGAACAGAATGGGAAAGATTGGAGATCTCTTCAAGAAAATTAGCAATATCAAGGGAACATTTCATGCAAAGATGGGCTCGATAAAGGACAGAAATGGTATGGACCTAACAGAAGTAGAAGGTATTAAGAAGAGGTGGCAAGAATACACAGGAGAACTGTACAAAAAAGATCTTTACGACCAAGATAATCGCGATGGTGTGATCACTCACCTAGAGCCAGACAGCCTGGAATGTGAAATCAGGTGGACCTTAGGAAGCATCATTACGAACAAAGCTAGTGGAGGTGATGGAATTCCAGTGGAGCTGTTTCAAATCCTGAAAGATGATGCTGTGAAAGTGCTGCACTCAGTATGCCAGCAAATTTGGAAAATTCAGCAGTGGCCACAGGACCGGAAAAGGTCAGTTTTCCTTCCAGTCCCAAAGAAAGGCAATGCCAAAGAATGCTCAAACTACCGCACAGTTGCACTCATCTCACATGCTAGTAAAGTAATGCTCAAAATTCTCCAAGCCAGGCTTCAGGGGATAACAGAGGATGAGATGGTTGCATGGCATCACTGACTGAATGGACATGAGTCTGGGTGGACTCCGGGAGTTGGTGATGGACAGGGAGGCCTGGTGTGCTGCAGTTCATGGGGTCGCAAAGAGTCGGACACGACTGAGCGGCTGGGCTGGGCTTGCTGCCTGTCTCCACGGCGCGCACGCTTCTGGAATCGCACGTTTTTTCCTACTTTGTGGTGCTTTGCTAACGCTGTTTATTTATGAAGCATCTGCTAAATGCCAGGCTCGTCAGTAACAGCAGCGATACCACTTGTCACGCTGGACACTTGACTGCCCTTTTCTCTGTAGTCAGGACAGAATCTCGGTGAGGTAGATGCAGTCATTCATTGTGATCCATTTGTTCACTCACGATGTTTACTGAGGGGGCTGTCTGCTTTGGGGCTTCCCCTGTCACTCTGGTAAAATCCTCCTGCCAATGTAGGCGACGTAGGTTCCATCCCTGGCTCGGGAAGATCCCCTGGACAAGGAAATGGCCACCCACCCTGGTATTATTGCCTGGAAAATCCCATGGACAGAGGAGCCATGTGGCCCACAGTCCTTGGGATTGAGAAAGAGCCGGACGTGACGCAGCAACAGCGACAGTCGGCTGTTATGTGCTCTAGGATGTAGCGGTCATCGGCAGGTAAAGCCCCTGACCCGACGGGACTTACCACTCAAGGGAGAATTATTCATGGCCCTTGACCTGGGAGGAATCCGTCCAGATGCTATAGATGAGAAAACAGATGCTCACCGTGGTGAGGTCACTTGCCTGCAGCTCTGGAGCTCACTGCTGCTGGAGCCAGGAATGCAGGATCTTTTATGTGGTCCTTTTTTAAATTTCTTGTTTGATGTTGGAGTCTGGCCGATTAACAATGTTGTGATACTTTCAGGGGGGCAGCAGGGTGACTCAGCCATACACACACGTATCCAGTTCTCCCAGACCGGGTGAGAGGGGAGTTCATGTGGTTCTTAACAGTCTGCCTGCGGCCACAATGGCCTTACTCTCCAGAGGGTTTTAAAGCCCTTCTGTTTCTCTCATATCCACGCTGTCTTAGCATTTCCAAACCACCCTGAATGTCAGAGTACCTTTCAGAAATGCGTATCAACTTAGAGTACATCTTAAAAAAATCACTGCTACAGCAAACCCGGTTTCTTTTGGTATTTCCGGCACCAGAGAAGCATCATGTTCCCCGTGACTCCCCCCTCTGCTTGTGAATCCAGTGTGCTCTGATTCACTCTAAGGGTGGCGCGGAAGAGGGTGGGTGGTTCGGGGAGGACTGACCGGTGATGAGATGGGGCGGCCGGAGCTGTCTGCTCGAGCGCCGGCAGCTGCCTCGCTGGAGCGGCGACAGGAAGACTCCATGGGGACACTTTGGGACTTCCCTGAGCGGCCAGCTATTTTTGCCACCTTGGAGATCAGTGCTGTGAGAGTCTAATTTTGGAGCGAGGAGTGGCAGTGTGTGGGAGGTCCCTCATTCCTCGACCTGGCCTGTCATCTTTAGAATTTCCTTCTGGTGAGAGGGACACGGAGAGTGCCGGCGACCTGGCGGCTCTTGGCGCGGCTGCAGGCTCAGCCCCCCCGGGGGTGGCGTTGAGGCCCCGTCTCCCCCTTCCTCTGCAGCCCTGACTGTGCCCCCAGGCCTGCGAGTTTAATCCCAGCTGTTTCTGTGTTCCCGCTGTTTTCGTTTGCTTGTTTAACTGACATTTATTTCCATGCTTAGTTTTGCAAATAAAATTTGATAATGAATTTGTAGAATTCACATGGAACTGTGTTACAGTTCTGCAACCCAAAGTAACTTATATTCAGCCTCATTTAAAAAATTATAGTCAGCACATTAAAAAAAAATAATGGAAGACATCAAAGAAAGCATAAAATCAATTTCGCTCCTTCTCAGACTAAAAGACCCTGACCTGCTTGGATTTTTATGTGTATGAGCACCCTTTTCACAACGTTGTCCACATCCTTATATCCACAAGAAAAAATCAGTTTTTGCCTCTTTTTGTGTTTATAGACTCTGGTTAGTTGGGTTAACTTACAGATTCTTTTCTTTTAAATTTCTTTTAGCATACTGCTTAAAGTGGTTATCAACTTTTTCCCATTAATATTAATTATAGCTCAGAAACATTTTATCAAACACCAATCTACTGCTTGCAAAGTACATCTTATAGAGGACATCAAATAAATTGTGAAAAAATCTTTTGCATCTTTAAAGAAGCTTAGATTTAGATTAGTTACGAATTTAAACCCTTGAAGACATGCAGCACTGTAACGCTGTGATTCAGTTTGCTCTAGTCCCCTCAGAGGGCAGTTTGTCCCTCTGATCAGGATTAAACGGACCGGAATTGGATTCAGGGGCTTCCGGTGGCCCAGTGGTTAAGACTCCATGCTTCGGCCTGAAGGGTCACAGGGTCAGTGTCTGGTCCTGGACGGTCCACACGCCATGAGGTGCAGCCGAGGCAATGAGAGCTTCGGTGTGTCTGCTCAGCAACAGGACTTCAGGACTTCACTCTGAAGCCGCACCAGCAGAAGCAGAGCTGCCTGGGCACGCCTGGAGGGAGTCCCACCTGTTCCTCGCATCCCTCCGTTGACCACGTTTGCCGAGCCCTGCTGTCCGCGAGGTGCTGGGGGTGTGATCAGAGATGAGCTCCCGCTCATGGGAGCGGGTGTGAGTGACAGAAGCGTTGCCCCAGCGGGAGCCTGGGCTCGCTGTGGGGCGTGGTGTCGACAGGAGCTCAGCGAGGCCACTGCGCGGTCACGGGTGCTGGCCCCGCGCGTGTGAAGCCCTCGGATGAGGAGGGGCAGGCCGCAGGCAGAGTGGACGCACGCGTCCTCACCCTCGCCCGTGCTCCGCGAGCCCTGGGAGTGAGCTTGTGGCCAGAGACTGACGTCCCGGGTTGTGCTGGTTCCCTTTGGCGAGCGGGCCTGTGACTCGAGGGTTGGCAGGGGGCTTTCAGATCAATATGTTTTCCTCTAACATTAATTTTTTTAAACTAGCTCCATAGTTTTTGAAAGTTCATTCCTTCTGGCTCTGCTGGCTCTGTGGCCGCGCGGGCTTTGTCTCTACTTGCCACGAGCTGGGGCGGCTCTGAGTGCCCTCGGGGGCGGCTCTGGGTGCGGCGCCGGGGCGGCTCTGAGTGCCCTCGGGGGCGGCTCTGGGTGCAGCACGGGCGGCTGTGGGTGCGGCGCGGGGCTTCGTTGCAGGGCGCAGTCTCTAGGACACGCGGGCTTCCCTAGCTGCAACTCCAGCTCTGGGCGCGCGCTCAACAGCTGTGACAGCCGGGCTTAGTTGCTCCTCCGCTCGGGGGATCTTCCTGGACCAGGGATCGAACCTACGTCTCCTGCGTTGGCAGGAGGGCGCTTTATCACCGAGCCACCAAGGGGGCGCCCGTGATTACTTTATAGAGACAGTAGTTGAACTTCTGGCCTGGGCAGACCGAGCTGATAC
>SJYF01000037.1:1361323-1378270 GCA_006410515.1 Procapra przewalskii | reverse complement strand
TCAATATGTTTTCCTCTAACATTAATTTTTTTAAACTAGCTCCATAGTTTTTGAAAGTTCATTCCTTCTGGCTCTGCTGGCTCTGTGGCCGCGCGGGCTTTGTCTCTACTTGCCGCGAGCTGGGGCGGCTCTGAGTGCCCTTGGGGGCGGCTCTGGGTGCGGCGCCGGGGCGGCTCTGAGTGCTCCCGGGGGCGGCTGTGGGTGCAGCACGGGCGGCTGTGGGTGCGGCGCCGGGGCGGCTCTGAGTGCTCTCGGGGGCGGCTGTGGGTGCAGCACAGGGGCGGCTGTGGGTGCGGCGCGGGGCTTCGTTGCAGGGCGCAGTCTCTAGGACACGCGGGCTTCCCTAGCTGCAACTCCAGCTCTGGGCGCACGCTCAACAGCTGTGACAGCCGGGCTTAGTTGCTCCTCCGCTCGGGGGATCTTCCTGGACCAGGGATCGAACCCACGTCTCCTGCGTTGGCAGGAGGGCGCTTTATCACCGAGCCACCAAGGGGGCGCCCGTGATTACTTTATAGAGACAGTAGTTGAACTTCTGGCCTGGGCAGACCGAGCTGATACTCTGGTGAGAAGGAGGAAGGGCTCTCCCACTTAAACGCGTGGCAGAGCATGGTAAGAAAGAACAGGCTTTGAAAGGTTGGCAGGGACATTTTCAGGTGCTAGAAATGTGGTCTCCATCAAGGGATGAGATGATCTTTGTGGAGAAGTTTGTGCCTGAGCTGTTTTCGGATGAACCCGAGGTAGCTGTGAGCTGCTGCTGCTGGTGATGACGTGACTCTGACCTTCCCTGAGGAGTTGCTTTCTGCCGGGAACTCTGCCCAGCACTAGACATCTACTAACATCTTATCTTGGCTCCACTGACTGTGGGCACTGTCACCCCGTTTTTATAGGTAAGGAGTTTGAAGCCTGGACACGCAGATTGAAATGATGGCGCCAAGATTTAAACCCAGGTGTTGCTAGCTCCAGTATCTACAGGTTAGCTACTGGGCTCTTCTTAACAAAAGTTATTATTTTTTCTCTGAATTCATTTATTTAAAGATAGAATGCAGCTTATTGAAGTCATGGAACACAGAATCAACACAGAATAAAGTTGTGAAGTTGAATTGCTATATTTAATTTATATTAATAAATATATTCAAAGGAGCAAATGTAGCTTTTAAGATTTATTAGGTCACTAATAGCACAAGTAACTAAGAGTTTCTAAGTTAGGAGTGATATGCTCAATTTTCAAGTTGAAAGATAATAATGAAACTCAACGAGATGGCAGCGAGTGCAATAGCAGGTCTCGAGCTATACAGCGCAGGTGAGGCGCCAGGCCCTGCTGGCTCAGCCGCACAGGGCCTGCCCGCCCGTGTGGAGTGCACGTTCCATCCTCGGGTCGGGAGGAGCCCCTGGAGAAGCAGGTGGCCACTCACTCCAGTACTCTTGTCTGGGAAGTCCCGTGGACAGAGGAGCTTGGTGGGCTGCAGTCCATGGGGTCAGAGAGAGTCAGACTCGGTTTAGTGACTGATCAACACCAGCAGGTAAGGTATCGGCACAGATGGTCTTTTTAACAGACTTAGTTCCCTGTGTTTAAAGTGGAGGCTTTCACAGAAACACACAGTTCTGTCTTTCGAGAAAACGAGACTGTGTGGAAACGCTGTGCCTGCCGGGGTCAAAGCTGACCAGCAGCTCTCAGTGGGAGACGCTGGCTGCTCTTCCGGTTTTGTTTTAATTTTATTGATTTACTTTATTTCTGGCTGCGCTGGGTCCTCATGCTGCGTGGACTTTCCTCTTGCTGTGGCAAGCGAGGGCTGTCCTTTGCGTGCTGGGGTTTCTCACTGTGCCAGCTTCCCTTCCTGCTCTGCACAGTCTCTAGGCGTGCGGGCTCCGTGGTCGCGGCACGCGGGCCCCAGAGCCCAGGCTAGAGCCTGTGGCTCACGGGCCTGGTGGTCGCGGCACACGGGATCTTCCTGGGCCAGGGATCGAACCTGTGTCTGCCTGATTGGCAGGCAGATTCTTTACCACTGAGCCACCAGGGAAGCCCGCGTTAGTTTTTCATAGTCCTGTCTTTTCTTGTCTCAATAACCAGGCTCTGGGCCTCTGGAGGGGAGGGGACAAGGCCCTTTGTGTCGCCGTCGTCTCGGGTCTTGGCACAGGGTTCACTGAAGCTTTGCTGAATGAGCAAAAGAGAGTCAAATAGACGGTTTTATGAGCACAGAGAAAAAGAGGAAGGAAGTCAGAATCCCAAATCCCACCTGCCCTCCAGTGCCAAAACACGGCCAGGCTCCAAGTGAGTCTGCTCTGAGGCTGCTGGAAACAGTCCCAGAGGTTATCAGTTTCCCTGCACAGGTGGGGAGAGAGTTGCCTCAGCAAGGAGGCATAAAACATTACCGGAAGCGAAGGGAGGGCTCATTCTATTTTATGCGCACGGCCGAGAATTCAGACGGCTCTGAGAAAAGGGATGCAGATCACTTTCCTTCCATGAAAATAACCACTAGAGTGCATCTGGAGCTCACCAAAATGCTGGATTTGGAAACTTGCCCCAAACGCTGGATTGCGCTAACAGGTCTCTCTATCAGAGCCGCGGGTGACAGTGCGGCGTTGTCTCAGCCGCAGCTCTGCTCGCCAGGTGGCATCACGCTGCATTTTCCCTCCGTGGCCTTCCTCTTTCGCTCACTCTTCTTCTCTCTCCGTCTCTTCTGTAACATTCGAGGAGTAAGCCTCTGTCCACACGCTTTCCTTCACAGCTCAGTCATATTCTGTGATGTCTCAGTAGCATTTTGATGGTGGGAATACCCTCGACTTTGCTCCAAGGATTAGAACAAGGAAAAGAGCTGGAGAAAGCGGAGACAGTTCTCTGAGTGGTTCCTGCCAAACACCTGGCAGGGCTGGTTGGGCTGGGCAGTCCAGGGGAGTAGGGTTCATGAGAAAGCCCAGGATGACCACCTGGCTTGTAGACGGTCGATTTCCACCTGAGAGAAGCACCCTGGGTCTCCAGGGGCCGGCAGAATCCCTGCAAGCTTCTGTCCCTCAAGCCCCCGGGCGCCTTCCCAGCGCCCTGCGCCTCCTCCGGACAGCTGTCGTTTCTCTTAGCTCTGGAGCTTTCATTTCCATAATAAAATGTATTTCCAAACTTCAGTGAGCAGGATATGAGCCCGTCCCGTGAGGTCCTCATGACTTCCTCAGCGCTTTCTCAGGAAGTGCACAGGATTCCGCTCGGGACCTCGGCTCTGGGGGAGAAGGCCAGGTCTGAGGTCCTGGCCGGCGCCCTTCCCAACCTGGGTCTGTGGGCAGGTCATGTCACCACCTTCCTGTCTGTCCCCCTCCTGTGAAAAAGAGGTTGCCTTAGGACATACCTCGCCGGGGGGCTGAAGCGTGAGATTTGCCGGCATCGTGGCTGCACCTGCTGAATACAAGTCAACTGGGGTGTTAACGCTGACTTGGAGAGTGAATGAACTCTACTCCAACAAATTTTTTAAACTTTTTTTGGAATGTAATTACAGTGTTGTGTTAGTTTCTGCTCTACAACGAGGTGAATCAGCTCTGCGTAGGGTGCGATCCCTGGGTCGGGAAGATGCCCTGGAGGAGGGCATGGCTACCCACTCCAGTATTCTTGCCTGGAGAATCCCAGGAACAGAGGAGCCCGGCGGGCTACAGTCCATGGGGTCGCAGAGAGTCAGCATGACCGAGGGACTGAGTGTGCATGCACACCCCCTCCCTCCTGAGCCTCCCCCCGCCCCCAGGTCGCCACAGAGCCCAGGCTGAGCTCCGTGCACTGGGCAGCAGCGGCCTGCTAGCTGCCTGTTTTACACCTGGGAGTGTTTATATGTCAGTTCTACTCTCCCATTTCGTCCCATCTAAACTTTTTTAAAAAGAGCCTCTTGGGATAAAGCAGAACCTCTTAGCGGCCTGCTGGGGTGGAGGTGGGGCGGGCCTCCCCCTGGAGAGTCGTCCTCTCTGGACACATCGTTTTCATGGGAACCGTGAGCGAGAGAACCGAATTCCGTTCAGCAGGTGGAAAAACAAGACGCAGCAGGACGCTGACCGAGCCAGAGAAGCTGAGGCTGCGGTGGGTGGGAGGCGGGGGTGGCTCCTCATCTGCTGCCTGGGCCGCATGTCCCCGACCCAGCCAGCGCGGCCGTCGGCGACTCAGTCACTCAGCACTTCTACCAAGCGCCTGCTGCGTACAGATCACGCCCTGTGCAGGGCGGGTGAGCGCAGAGGAGGAGGCTTCTGCTCCAGGGAAGGAGAGCTCTGATTGCACATGGGTCTGCTCTCTTCTTGGAGAAGGCAATGGCACCTGTCTCCAGTACTCTTGCCTGGAGAATCCCATGGACGGAGGAGCCTGGTGGGCTGCAGTCCAAGGGGTCGTGAAGAGTCGGGCACGACTGAGCGACTTCACTTTCACTTTTCACTTTCATGCACTGGAGAAGGAAATGGCAACCCACTCCAGTGTTCTTGCCTGGAGAATCCCAGGGACGGGGGAGCCTGGTGGGCTGCCGTCTATGGGGTCGCACAGAGTCGGACACGACTGAAGCAACTTAGCAGCAGCAGCAGCTGCTCTCCTCTGTTGAGAAAGCGGCGCCATTGTGCGAGCAGACAGTGATGGGATCCTAGCTGGGCTTTGATCTAGCCTCCTAGCCATTTACTATACAAGGCGGAAAGGGCCCCGCTGCGGCATTCTTGCCAGGAAAGGTCCATGGACAGAGGAGCCTGGCAGTTTACAGTCCCTGGGCTCACAGAGTCGGATACGACTCAGCAAATAAGCATGTGCTCACACACCTGGGGAACAAAAGATCTGCGTCTGATGTATTTTTAATTTCCAGCGTGGGGTGAGTGGCTGTAAGTGATGCCCAGGGGATAGAAATGCATGCCGTGAGGGAGGGCATGAATCAAAGCGCCAGGGGCAGAATTCGCTGAAAGCGGCGAGGGGAGGCAGGGCACAGGCAGGGGCCTGTTCGTGGAAAACCGTGTTTGGAGGCTTCAGCTCATAGAGGACAGTTAAAGTTGGAATGAGCAGCTACATCTGTGGTGTGGCTTTATTTTGTTTAATTTTCACAACTGTCCTTGGAGATGGGGGTTGGTTTTTGAATCCTGTTTATCTTTACGTAAGTACACGTATGGAAAATTACAGTAACTGCAAAAATATGAGCACATAGATGCTGTGTGCTGTTCCTGGTTTTCCTTTTTATTATTGGTTAGCATGCCCTCTCCCCTCTTTAGCACCCCTGAACCTTAAAGGCATGTCCTTTTCCGTGCTTTCCTCTGTACTCACGTCATGCTATGTAGAAATCTGTACAGACACCCAGAAGATTACATACACACTTAGATACCTACACAAGATGTGAGTCTCTGGGGATCCTTGTTGGTTTTATAGAATCACGATCATTTTACATATTTAAAAAACTGCACGCTGGTTTTCTCACTCATCAATAAATACTTCATGGGAAAAGTTCAAAGTCATGCAGCATAGGTCTGACTCGGGTTGGCAAACCATGGCTGATGAGCAAATCTAGTCTGTGCCTGTTTTTGTGAGTATGGTTTTATTAGAACACGGCCGCCCCCCTCCATTTTTATATTGTCACGGCTGCTTTTGCATGGAAACAAAGGAGGGGGTTCTTAGCCACTACAGAGCCTGGATAACCTGCAGAGCCAAAAGCCGTTAATATATGGCCTTGACAGGAAAGTTGGTCAACCTTGGCTTCTTTCATTCTTTTTAATGGAATGCATTTTATTGGCAATACGATCAGGTCCATTTCACAGAGGGAAACGGAGGCTCCATGGCTCACAGTCAGCACGTGAAGAGCCAGGACAGGGCCAGGAAGCCCAGGATGTGTGTCGGTGGGACTGAAGGGCAGAAGGATGTTTGGAGGCTCTGGTAGGAGAGAGAGGTGTCTAGGGCCCGAGTGTGAGTGTGGCTGTGGTCTGGGTGGAGGTGAGAGGAGAGGGAGCAGGAGAGGGGCCCTGGGGTCGTGGCTCCCCAAGCCCCCAGAGGGTGGGCTCCGCCTGCGGGTTCTTGAGGGTCTGGGTGACGCGCTGGGATTGGGGTGTCTAACAAGTTTGCAAGTGATGCTGATGCTGGCCAGGGACCACAGTTTGAGAACAATGACTCTACAGTGAGAATTTGGCTCCTTGGTCCCTGGAAGAAATGACAGGGAAGCTAGGGAGCGCAGTGTGCGACCACAAGCTTTGATACCCTTTATACCCACAAAACCCTCAGGCAGAGCCACATCAGTGATCATTCCGTGAACATCCATGGTGCTGAGAACACGGGCCAGTACAGGCATGATTGCCTACCGGTCTTCACGTGCATCTCAGCAGGATGTGTTCATGGGGTTTCATTGTTTCCGAAAGCAAGAACATGTGGTTACACTCTTGCTGGAGAAAACTGCCTCCTTTTAAGACCTCATTCCTCTGCTAGCGGGGAGTGCACCTGTCCAACAGGCAGAGGAGAGTTGGGTGTGAGAAGCTCTCTGCGGACCTGTGTGCGCCTGCAGGACGATTTACCCTTCTCATCAACCTGCAGTGATTACAGGACTTGCCCCACAATGATTACAAAACTTGTTCAACAGCATCTGCACCTCCGTTCCAGAGGGTTTGGTTACCAGCACTTAGCATAGCAATTAGCATTTTAAGCGGTTTGTATTGATTAAATGAATGTGCTTTATCAAGCACAGAGAATCCCACAGAATGCAACAAATGTAGTTATCTCAATGAATTACTCCCAGCACGGAGCCGTACAAGATTTATTTGCTAGCACTTTACAAGGGTGTTTGATATACCTTAGAAATATAGATTTTTCAAACTGGGTAGATAGATCGCATGCTACACAAATACATGCTTGATTTTTATGTCTTAAAAAATGTTGTCTAGACTGTTGTTCTCTTTTAAAATAGACATTTGATCTGGATTTTGTAGGAATAAACTGAACAGTTTAAAGATTCTGTTCAAAACATGTTTACTGTTTGTGAGGTATTTGGAGTACTTCTCTCTGGTTAGAAATTTTGAATTATGTTTAAGCTTTGTTGGGAGCTCTTTTCTAGTCTCCTTTCAATCTCTCCTTGATTTCATTTTCTAGTGTCATCTGGAGAGGATCGAGGGGGTTAGGGTTGGGGAGGAAGGGACCTGTAGAATTACAGTGTGTGAAGTGGGAAGAGGTTTCTTCCCTACAGGCTTGTTCTTGCAAGAGTCGGGGGCACTTAACCATCACTCAGTGCTTTATTCATAGTTTCAATACTCTTTAAACTAATGCACAGAATGGTATGCAGTGGAGGGTGGGAGCTATGATTTCTCTTGAGACTTCAAAAGCAGGCTTAAAAGATTTGATTCGTACGTGATAGAAAATGCAAATGGTACAGAGGATGCACCGTGTGTGACCAACCTCTTCCATGCTTAATGCCTCTTAGGTCCCCAATTTACTTTCTTGGAAGAGAACGCTTACCAGCTTCATTTGCATCCTTCCAGAACATTGTATCACTTAATAGATACAAATGTATCTATTTATTAATAAGTTCATTCATTTTATGAGTACCACACCCTCTTAGGAAGCAAGAGTACAGCAGAGAACAAGAAAGAGTCCTTGTCTTCAAAAAGTTTGCTCTTTATTATGAGGTGATGCAGAGAAGGCAATGGCACCCCCACTCCAGTACTCTTGCCTGGAAAATCCCATGGATGGAGAAGCCTGGTGGGCTGCAGTCCATGGGGTCACTAAGAGTTGGACACGACTGAGTGACTTTGCTTTCACTTTTCACTTTCATGTATTGGAGAAGGAAAGGGCAACCCACCCCAGTGTTCTTACTTGGAGAATCCCAGGAATGGCGGAGCCTGGTGGGCTGCCATCTCTGGGGTTGCATAGAGTCGGACACAACTGAAGTGACTTAGCAGCAGCAGTATGGGGTGATGAGATGATCATCAGTAGATAATAAACAAAACTGTACCAAGAGTTGGTGAATGCTCTGGAGATGGCAGTGTAAAGGGGGAGAGACGAAAGGGGGTTTGCTGCTCTGATGAAACAAGACTCTAGCGGAGAGAGGAGGGAAAGAGAAGTGGAGATTTCCAAGGGCTGGTTGTTCTAGACAGAGGGCGCCATGCTCACAGAGGTGCTGAGAGAGCTCTGTTCTTTGCTTGTTCAACTTCAAAGCCATGACTTTGAAACATGGATGAGAAGAGGGCTACAAGGTGTTGTCCAGAAATAAGTAGGTGCCAAGTCCTAAAGGACCTTGCAGTCGTGGCCCAGACTTTGGGTTCTGTGTGGGGTCAGTTGGGGAATCATGGGAGGGTCCTGAGTAGTGGTCCCGTAAGCTGTCTTTACTCTTGAAGAGGGCACTGGCAGCTGTTTGGGAAAGACTGGGGATGAGTGAGGCGAGAGTACAAGGAAGCAGCAGCCTAGGGACTGTTTCCATCATCGAGGCATCCAGGAAGGCTCTGAGGATGTGGATCAGATGGTGGCGGGGTGGGGAGCAGGTGGGAAGTGGACGCTGGGTACGTTCTGAAGAACAGGGTTTGCTGATGGCTGGACTCTCAAGTAGGATAGGGCATAAACAAGGTACTCCCGAGGGTTTCTCTTCTTTAAACAGAGCAGTGGGTCAGATGGAAGAAGCACTTACCCCGAAGGGGGAGAGCTGCAGAGCGCGGAGCCTGGGAAACGATGCTTTGGGTTTGTGTGTGTTCAGCTCTGCTGGTCCCTGGTGGCTCAGGTGGTAAAGCACCTACCTGCCATGCGGGAGACCTAGGCGCCATCCCTGGGTCAGAGCCTGCTGGCCATCTGGTGGAGGTGGGGGGCAGGCTGTGAAATACAGGACTCTGAAGTTTCAGGGAGAGATCGGAATTACAGACACAGGTTTGAGAATCATCAGAGTGAGTGGATCGATGGTATTTAAACTTGTCCCAGTGATGAGTTCTCCCCACGAACACGCATACATACGTAATTGCAGCCCTTTGAGTTTAGAATCGTTTCACATCACTTCAGAAAAGATCTACATTTTGCTTTTTAATGGCTAACCTGTTATTCTGTTGCATAGGTCTACAGTATGTGAAGATAAGACTGCTTTGTTTAAAAATAAAAGCAAAATTACCAACCCATCTACTTTAATGGGTTAGTCACATTTTAAAGTAATTTTGAGTCAGCCTAAAATTAAATTTGCCATGTAAATTAAAATTTTAAAATATTAAAAATTCTGGTCATTGGAATAATTGTAGTGAAGTGGATCTTAAGGTAAAATCCATAGTTAGCAGGGAAAATATTAGGAAAGGAGATTTGGTCACAATTTAGTTCCTCCATCTTATCTGGTAAATTAAAAATGGTTAGGAAAATGAACAAGTAAAGTACAGTGCAACCAAAGTATGGGCTATGATGCAGAGATTAAAATGTCAGCAAAGGAGATGGCCGTATCTGGGAACATCAGAGCACATTTGCGATGTGTGGGATGGAAGAAGAGGACCGTCTAACACTGCATGCGTTATCCTATGTTCAGTCTTGCGTTCACGCCCGCCTCTTTTCGACCCCATGGCCTGTGGCCCGCCAGGCTCCTGTCCATGAGGGTTCCTGGGCAAGAACTCTGGAGTGGGAGTGCCATTCCCTTCTCCAGGGGATCTTCCCGACCCCAGAGATCAAACCCCGGTTTCATGCATCGCAGGCAGATTCTTCACTGTCTGAGCCACCAGCGAAGCCCCATGAACGACTCAAGGAGGTTAAATAACCAGCCTGGAACCGTTATTACTGGCAGATCCAGACTGCAGTCCCAGTTTCCGGACTCTGGAGTTGGGCTCTTTGCACAGTGGAGAACTTTTCCCCCAGATTGATTGGTCCAAAGTGGACAAATAACAGGACATGCATGCATGCCTGCAGACTAGGTCCTGTCCAGCTCTTAATAAGACCCCATGGACTGAAGCCCAGCATGCTCTCCTGTCCTTGGGGTTTCCTGGCAAGAATACTGGAGTCGGCTGTCATTTCCTCCTCCAGGGGATCTTCCTGACCCAGGGATCAAACCCAAATCTTCTGCGTCTCCTGCATTACAGTCAGATGCTTTATCACAAGCCTCAAGGGAAGCAGTAACATAGGACACTGGTTCTCAAAGTGTGGTCCCTGGACCAGTACCAACTGAAGTATCTGGAAACGTGGGAACAATGCAAATCCTCCATTTACAGTGAGGATGGGGGCCAGGAATCTGCATTCCAGTGAGTCCTCCAGGTGATTCTTGTTGAAGTTGGAGAACTCATAGGATGGCTGACCCAGGGACCAGAAAGCATGGGTAGAGTCTATTCCCAAATGTGATTTCCACAGGAGAGCAAGCAGGCAGGAGGTGAAGGCTTCGTGCAGGAGGCCCAGTGGAGACCGACCGTGAGTTGCGGGGGTGTCACTGGTGCAGCTGGGTTTGGGTAGGGCGAGAGACAGACACGGAGATGCAGGTTTCTTTTAGAACCTCATTTTGCTTTTTCTCTCTGGACTGAGTCATTCCTTCTGATTCAGCTTTGCCCACATGCTGTGCTTAAATTACCCAGAGAAAATAAGTTCTTTACATACACATCCCTAAACCGAGGCTACTATCAGAATCGGAGCTTTGGGAGCCTCAAGCCGAGCAGACACAGCCGTCAGGCCGCGATGCACGGCAGCGCCTTACTGCCAACACCGTGTCCCTGGGCAGCGCCTTCGAGGCACAGTTGAGAGTGGAGGTCCCGGGAGGCTCGTGTACGCAGGGTGGCCACGGGCAGAGGCCCCACGGGAGTTAACTGGAAGGCGCAGCCTGAGGGGACTTTTAAGAGGCTGATGAGGAGGCGGCTGGGGCTTGAAGTTGCCGTCTGTTTTGTGGTGTCTTGTGCGGCTTCTGCACGGCTCCAGGACGATGCCGCAGACGCAGCGCGTGAGGTCCTTGCGGTGGCTCCTGGCGGCAGTTATCTCCTGTTGTTCTCTTCAGCTCTGCAGAACCCGGCGCTTGCTGTGAAACAGACGGAGGCCAGGGAAGGACGGCCGGTGATGTGTGCCGTGTTGTGGCTAAGTCTTGGCCGCTGCCCTGCGCTCCTGGTCTCAGACTCACAAAAGGGGCCTGCGGGCAACAGGGAAGTGTGTGCCAGGCCAAGGGATGGGGCGGGAATCAAAGGGCGGCTGGCACACAGTGGTTCTTAGAGGGCTTTCTCTCCCAAGAGAGTGGCTATGATTTGCCTATTATTAGGAGAAAAAGGGAGAAGGCGATGGCACCCCACTCCAGTACTCTTGCATGGAAAATCCCATGGACAGAGGAGCCTAGTGGGCTGTCTATAGGGTCGCACAGAGTCGGACACGACTGAAGTGACTAAGCAGCAGCAGCGGCAGCAGGAGAAAACGGGCCTTGACAATGAGCACTTCCCTCAGTGTGGGTTTGGGGAGGTTTCTGAAAAGAATCTGTGTTGTTGACTGTGATCGCAACGGGGGCCCACATTTTGGCCAGTTGTCACTCAAATGTAAATGTCACTTCCACTGAGGCTGTTCGGCTGCCGGTGCTGGTGCCTGTTGTTTGGCCTCTGAATCGCATCTGTCTCTTTAACCTCGCGGAATGAGCCCACCAGAGTCCTCTGTCCATGGCATTTGCATGCAAGAATATTGGAGTGCGTTGCCATCTCCTTCTCCTGACCCAGAGATCGAACCCCCGACTCCTATATTGGCAGGTAGATTCCTTATCACTGAACCACCTGGGAAGCCTTTGACCAGAAGTAGCCACCAACTGCCTCATTACATCATGCTTATAAAAGAGAAATAGTCCACATACGACTCTATGATTTTATCGAGGACAGCTATATTGAGACGTGATTCACATACCATACGATACACCCCTTTAGACCATGCAGTCCAGCAGTGTTAATATAGTCATGGAGCTGCGAAACCATCAACACAGTCAACTCCTGAACACTTCCGTCACCCCACGGAGAAGCCCGTCTCCTTGTCCATTGCCCGCCCAGCCTCGGGCGGCCACCGGCACACTGTCTCTGCGTTCACCTGCCCTGGACGTTGCATATAAATAGGGTCGTGTGCGATGTGGTCTTTTGCAAGTGACTTCCGTCGCTCAGCATCATGTTTTCAGCGTCTCCACGTTGTGGAGGGGGCGAGTGGTAGAGAAGCCACCTGCCGATGCACGAGTGTGGGAGACCTGGGTTCGATCCCTGGGTTGGGAAGAGCCCCTGGAGGAGGAAATGGCAACCCACTGCAGCATTCTTGCCTGGGGAATCCTGTGGACAGGGGAGCCTGGAAGGCTACAGTCCATGGGGTCGCAAAGAGTCGGACACGACTGAGCGCGACTGCGCATACGTGCATGTTGTGGCACATTTCAGGACTTCATCACTTAGAAAAAAAAATATGTATTTAGCAGGTCATGGTAGCAGCATGCTCAGTTATGGGACATGGGACCTAGCTGCCCCACCAAGGATCTAATCTGGCTCCATGCATTGGGAGCTCGGAGTCTTAGCTGCTGGACCACCGGGGAGTCCCCAGCACTTCATTCCTTTTTACGGCAGTCTGTTTCTCTGTTGTTTGCTCAGTTTCATTGTCATCTCTTTAGGAAGGGATGTTCCATGGGAAAGGAGACTGGGAGGTTTAGACACGAGGGGGACGTGTCCCATGTCTCACCGCTCATCTGGAGCACAGCTGGGATAGGAACCCAGGTCTCCTACCCCACGATCCACCCCCGGCCACCCCCAGCGGCACAGAGCTACGCGAGTCCTTGAACCAGCTCCATCCATTGCCTGATTATCTGAGGCCACTGCGTGGCATCAGAGCTCACTCGGGCTGGGCTGGGAAGAGACCTCCATGCATCCTGTCGTCTATGGGAAAGTCTGGGAGGTGAAGTCCAAGAAGGTGTGTGTGTGTCACTCACGAGGCCGTGTCTTTCTCCCCTGGCGGGATTGTGAGCCGACACTCGAGCAGGATGAATAAACGTGCGGGCTGGACACCCTGCTCCTGCTCGTCACGTGAACAGCAGAGCACAGAGGGGCAGTCTCGTCACCACGCTCTCCACATCCCCGAGGACCACGTCGCCGTGACCTGGACCTGGAGCTGCAGCAGGGATTTAGCTCCAGGCTGCTTTGCTGGGCTGATTTGAGGTTCACTCCCTGCTCCCTGGGGAGGGCTGCTTCTTTGGCTCATTGATTCCTCCACCCTGTATTTGTGCAGTCTTTGGGGGTCCCAGTCTGGTATTGGGGATAGAGAGATGGAAGATGCAGTCTCGCATTCTTGGAGGGCATGGGCTGCAAGAGGAGGCGGGCTGCCATCACGGAAGAGCGAGATGACCACGGTGAGAACAGCGCTGTGCATTCTCAGCCGGGTCTGACTGAGACTCCGTGGACCGTAGCCCGGCAGCTTCCTCTGTTCAGGGACTTCTCAGGCAAGAGTGCTGGAGGGGCTGCCGTTTTCTCCTCCAGGGGATCTTCCTCACCCAGGGATCGAACCTTCAACTCTTGCGTCTCCTGCGTCTCCTGAGTTGGCAGCAGATTCTTCGCCAGTCGAGCCACCGTCTGGTGGGAGTGCCTGGGGTCATTCATGGGGGCAGAGCGCTCGGGAGGTGGTTCCCGAGCCGCCTTCTGAAGGGCGGGCAGCTGGCAGCCAGGCGAGGAGTCGGGGGTCCGCAGGCCTAGGAGTCAGCATTTGCCATAGTGGGGAGTGGGGTGTGGGTACCCGGGTGGGTGCAAGTGGCGGCTCGGCGCGTGGCTTGGGCCCAGCCGTTGTGCAGAGGGGTGCGGAGGCGTGGTGAGCTGAAGTCAGAGGGTGGGTTCCCTGTGGCAGTGGGGTGGGGTGAGGGGGCACCTTCTGACTGGGGCGTCACTGCGTGACTTCCCAAGCCTTCTGACGCTTCGAGAATGCAGACATTTTTGCAGTGTTAGCTAAGAAGACTTTTCTTTGCACTTTTCTCCAAAGACAGTTAAAATGCCCCTTTCATAAAATCAGGCGTTCCTTCAGAGGTCTGAGGAAGGAGGAGCCCAGGCTTTGTTGATGTTCTCTTGACACATGACATTGTGCCATGTTATTTTTGCTCCTAAGTATGTGTTCTAAAAATAGAAACAGACCATGCTGGGCTGCAGGCGTATATTCACAGCAAAGTAGTGAGTAATTTAAGTGATGGCTGCTTCCCAAATATTTTCTTTGTATTAAAAATATTACTATCTTAACTATAATCCCTTTCTATTAAGAAAAGCAAATAATTGGTGCCTTGAATATTCAGCTCTTTTCCTCTCTTTATTTTCTTGTACTCCATGTTCATGAGGTTGAACGTCACCACATGTCGCTGCTAAATAGGTTTTTTTATTTGGTTGGTTGGTTTTTGTTTTTGCTGTTAAGCTTTGACACTTTCATTTCTGCAGAAGCAGGAAAACAGCCCCAGAACTTTTCTACTAGCCTTTGTTTTCAACTTTTTACCCTTTTGATTTAATAGGACATAATTACTTGGACACATTTAATAATTGTGCTGCTGTGGTAAAGAGAGAATTCAATCCATCACATGTGAAATACAAGACATGTAAATTAAGATAGTCTTTGGAAAGATGCTTATAGTCTTTTTTTTAAGTCAGTCTCATTGGGCTTCTGTTTGGTAAGGAATCTGCCTGCAATGCAGGAGACCCTGAGTTTGATTCCTGGGTTGGAAAGATCCCCTGGAGAAGGAAATGGCGACCCACTCCAGTATTCCTGCCTAGAGAATCCCATGGACAGAAGAGCCTGCCAGGCTGCTGTCCATGGGGTCACAAGAGCCGGACACGACTTCGCGAGTAAGCCACCACATCAGCTCCAGCGAGTTTTGGATTCCAGGGTGTGAAGTCTCGTATTATTTTGGCTTTGAGTGAATGGACAGATATTATGCCTGAGACCACTATGTTAATGAGATGTATAGACTGGGGAGTTTGAAAAAAATCCTTTGCTGGGACTGCAGCTTCTGGTCATCACCCTGATGTCCTTCCTTTCCCCGTGCCTGGTCTGTCTAGGCAAGTGCTAAGCAGGCATCATCTCACTGAATCCAGATGGATAAATACTTAATACCAGCTTTTCTCAGATGAGCAGTCACGGTGGCGTTCCACTAGCTAGAGTGGTCTGCGACTCCCTTTCCCCTAATCGTACGATGTGTCAGTGTTTCCTTTTCAGTTGACGTGAATCTGCCGTCCTCCGATTTGCAGCTGCCAAGTACTCCAGCGTGTCTGCAGTTAGCCGGGCCCTGAGACGTGGAGGCTTGTGTTGCCCCTGGTTTTCCGTGATTGCAGACTGTCTCCTAATGCCCATCCTTGTCTAAGTCCATCTATTTCTGGACACGTTTTTATAAGACTGGGGTGGGTCATTGGATATTCAAGCAGCTCCGGGACATCAAAGAGTCACTTCTGTGCTTTGACGCAGTAAAAGTATGTCATGTTTGTGTCCCGATCAGGGCTCGGGGCGGGGGCGCTGGACAGCTGCCTCAGATCACAGCCCACGCTCTCTTCCTGCGTCGTCCCTGAATGCCTCTACTCACTCCCTGCTCGTCCTGCTCAGCTGTCTTCTCTCAGAATCGGCCTCCAGTGTGGCTGGACAGACGACCTCCTCCTCCCTGAGGACGTGGAGCCTCACACTGTATCTTTTGGGATGGGTCCCCCTAGATACTTGGAGCCGAAGGGCACAGCTTCCTCTTCCCCCTGTGTCTGGAAGGGGGTCAGGCACTTGTGGAGCAGACCGGCTTTCTTCTGCCGGTGATGGTGCCAGAGCTCGGTTGTGTCCGACTCTGCCGCCCCCTGGGCTGTGGCCCGCTGGGCTCCTGGGTCAGTGGGACTCTGCAGGCAGGATACTGGAGCGGGTGGCCGTTTCCTTCTCCAGGGTCTTCCTGACCCAGAGATGGAAGCCGCGTCTCCTGCATCTCCGGGACCGGCCGGCGGATTCTTGACCGCTAGCTCCCCCTGGGAAGCCCCATGCTAGTGCTAAAGCCCGGCTCACACCAGCTTAGACTGAGAAGAAACGGGCTGGTATATGAGAGGTCTCGGCCTGGCCTCTGGGTTCAGGAGGGAGCCAAGGCCTCAGCGGAGCTTGTCAGGACTCTCCCTGGCTTTCTTCCTCAGAGCACTGTCCACTGACCGCCTTGTTCTTTCTTACTGTGCCAGGGGAGACCCCAGGCCCATCTCCTGTCCCCCATCAACCCCCTTGAGGAAGCTCCTACATTCAACTCCAGAAGTACCTCCTGAGAACTTCCCACCTCAGGGCAGAGTCTAGGTCCTGGGATGCAGCAGAACACCCGGAACTTACCTCTCCTCATTCTGTCTGCCACAAAAGTTCTAATAAGTGCCCCCAGAGCTTGTGTCTTACTGGCCTGACTTGGGTCCCTGGGCCACCCCAGAATCCGTAGTGGGGTCTGCCTGCCTTGACCAGGTAGGCTGAGCTGAGTCGCGGGAAGTTCCCGCGCGGAAAACCGATACGCTGCTGCCAGTGTGCGAAGCACGGGCGCTGCCGAGTCAGCAAAGAGGCAGCGCTGCTCGCTCACGGGCCAGCCCACCGGCTCTGGGTGGCCGACTCCGCGGCCCTCGATCTTCCTGGGTGGGGCTCCGTGGGTGGAGGGCTCCTCGGGTGGAAGGCCCCCCTGGGGGGATCTCCCCGGATTGGGGCTCCCCGGGTGGGTCTCCCAGATTGGGGCTCCCCAGGTGGATCTCCCCGGATTGGGGTTCCCCGGGTGGATCTCTCAGGCGAAGGCTCCCCGAGTGGATCTCCCTGGGTGGATCTCCCTGAGTGGATCTCTCGGGCAAGGGCTCCCCAGGCGGATCTCCCCGGGCGGATCTTTGGGTGGGACTCCCCCGGGTGGCTCTCCCTGGGCGGATCTCCTCGGTGGGGGCTCCCCGGATCGGCCCTCGCAGCCCCGGGTGGCTGACTTGCGCTGTTCCTCCGTCGCAGCTCCAGGTGAAGATGAGCGAGCGGGCCGCCTCGCTGAGCACCATGGTGCCTCTGCCTCGCAGCGCCTACTGGCAGCACATCACCCGGCAGCACAGCACCGGGCAGCTGTACCG
>SJYF01000037.1:1348514-1360354 GCA_006410515.1 Procapra przewalskii | reverse complement strand
CCAGTTCTAACTGTTGCTTCCTGACCTGCATACACGTTTCTCAAGAGGCAGGTCAGGTGGTCTGGTATTCCCATCTCTTTCAGAATTTTCCACAGTTTATTGTGATCCACACAGATAAAGGCTTTGGCATAGTCAATAAAGCAGAAATAGATGTTTTTCTGGAACTCCCTTGCTTTTTTGATGATTCAGAAGATATTGGCAATTTGATCTCTGGTTCCTCTGCCTTTTCTAAAACCAGCTTGAACGTCAGGAAGTTCACGGTTCACGTATTGCTGAAGCCTGGCTTGGAGAATTTTGAGCATTACTTTACTAGCATGTGAGATGAGTGCAATTGTGGGGTAGTTTGAGCATTCTCTGGCATTGCCTTTCTTTGGGATTGGAATGAAAACGGACCTTTTCCAATCCTGTGGCCACTGTTGAGTTTTCCAAATTTGCTGGCATATTGAGTGCAGCACTTTCACAGCATCCTCTTTCAGGATTTGAAATAGCTCAACTGGAATTCCATCACCTCCAGTAGCTTTGTTCATAGTGATGCTTCCTAAGGCCCACTTGACTTCACATTCCAGGCTCTCTGGCTCTAGGTGGGTTGATCACACCATCTGTGATTATCTTGGTCATGAAGATCTTGTTTGTACAGTTCTTCCGTGTATTCTTGCCACCTCTTCTTAATATCTCTGCTTCTGTTGGGTCCATACCATTTCTGTCCTTTATCGAGCCCATCTTTGCATGAAATGTTCCCTTGGTTTGTGTTGTTTTTGTCAGATATAGAAAGTCACAAACCAAACGGTTCATCAGAATCGGACTTGGGTTTATTCAACAAGCCTTTATGTTTCAGTTCAGTTTATATTTAGGTTTGTTATTTATTATAAAAATTACTCAACACTCAAACAGAGAAGGCAATGGCACCCCACTCCAGTACTCTTACCTGGAAAATCCCATGGATGGAGGAGCCTGGTGGGCTGCAGTCCATGGGGTTGCTGAGAGTCGGACACGACTGAGTGACTTCACTTTCACTTTTCACTTTCATGCATTGGAGAAGGAAATGGCAACCCACTCCAGTGTTCTTGCCTAGAGAATCCCAGGGATGGTGGAGTCTGATGAGCTGCCGTCTATGGGGTCGCACAGAGTTGGACACGACTGAAGCTACTTTGCAGCAGCAGCAGCAACACTCAAAAGTAATGAGATTCAGGCAGGCTTTGGATATATATTAGCTTCCCTGGTGGCTCAGAGGGTAAAGCGTCTGCCTGCAATGCAGGAGACCTGGGTTGGATCCCTGGGTCAGGAAGAACCCCTGAAGAAGGAAATGGCAACCCCTCCAGTTTTCTTATCTGGAGAATACCATGGATGGAAGACCCTGGTGGGCTACAGTCCACAGGTGGCAAACTGAGCGACTTCACTTTCACTTTTGGTTCCCGACCATCACAATAAAGAGAATATTGTGATAAAGCAAGTCACATGAATTTTTTGGCTTCCCAGTGCTTATTAAAGTTATATTTACACTAGCCTATGGTCTAGTGAGTGTGCAACAGCTTGTATGTGTAAAAAGATGTACATACTTTAATTCAAAAACACTATTGCTAAAAATGCTAACCATCATGGAAGCTTTCGGCAGGTCGTAGTAGTAACATCAAACATAACCAATCACAGGTCATCAAAACAAGCATAATAATAATGAACAAGCTGGAGATATTTCGAGAATTACCAAAATGTGACACGAAGACGCGAAGTGAGCAGGTGCTGTTGGAGAAATGGTACCAACAGATTCACTCAGCGTAGAATCGCCACAAATTATTTAAAAATATAGGGACTTCCCTGGCCACCCAGGGGTTCAGAAGCGGCACTGCCTCCACTGTCGGGGGCGTGGGTTTGATCCCTGGGTGGGAAACTGGGATCCCGAATGCTCCATGATGAGGCCCCAAAATACTCAATCAAAATAAATTTTAAAAAGTTAACGAAATGCAATATCAGTAAAGCATAATGCAGTGAAGCTGAAAATGAGGCCTGCCTGCATCACTGTAAGATTAGGTCCAAGTTTATTGGTAAAGATTTTACAAATGAGCCCAGTAGTAGTACTTGCAAGACTGTAATTTAAAGCTAGTGATTGCTTCGTTTCTGAAGAAATAAATTCCAGTGATAATAAGAAAAAAAGAGCCATGGGATCCCTGCAGAGATGATGGATTATCAAACTTTGTGACTGGTAACTTTATAGGGGTGTTCTAGGATTGAAGATGATAATTCAAACTATGATTGTTTGTTACATAGTATAACCTTCATTGAACCTCAGCTCCCAGTAGAATTCTTACTTTTTTCCTGTTTTGACTGCATGCTAATAACTCAATGAAATACCCTATTATCTTAGACTATTTCTGAGCACGAGAATAGCATTATAATTGCTTCAGTGAGTTTTTTCTTTATGTTTTGTATCAATTATTTCATCAAATTATTTGTTTTCACGTACTTTTGCTACCTGTGTAGGAATTAATGTAAGCGTGTTTTATTTTGATACTCAATTTATAACCAACGTTTCCGAGATAGTACCTCATCAGCATGGCTCTTGTTTTATCTTGAGATTGCTTTTTAGTCACCAGTATTCATTGAGATACAGTGCTAATATGTGCTATGTATGTATTGAATAGCTTGGAAACTCAATTTACCACTAAATCTGGTGGATTTTTTAAAAATGTTCAGACTGCATAAAAGTATCTCACGTCTCAGGGGTGGTCATTCACACGACGAATAAATGGGAAGCGTTCATCTTTCCCGCCTAAGAGGCTTCGGGTGGCTCAGCGGGAGCGGCGAGACCCGGTTCCACCCCTGGGTTGGGGAGATGCCCTGGAGGAGGAGGTGGCGAGCCAGTCGAGGAGCCTGGCCGTGGACAGAGCAGCCTGGCGGGCTTGCCTCCCTTAGAGAGACAGACAGGACTGAGCGCGCACCGGGCACCCACCCGCCGCGCCGGCCTCCGTCCCTCCCTTCTGCACCCCCGGGGGGAAGAGCCGCCGGGACAGTGCGCAGCGCGGCGGCGTGTGTGTCACGCGATGGCTCACACAGCGCCTCGCGGCTTGCTTTGCTGGTGTGCATGAGCTGTGACTCCGCTGGCCGACTCACCTGCCCTCCTGTGCTGCAGACTTTCGTCGGACAGATCGGGGCTCAGCCTGGGAACCCGCAGACCTTTGCGGGCGAGTTTATCGGGGCTTTGACTTTGACTCTTCTGCAAATCCGGTGCTCGCGCGCCCCCTGCCGGAGGCGTTTGGCGTGGCCGCTGTGTTATCCCTGCCGGCGACCGAGGAGCGCGCTGGGCGCACCGAGATGTGTGCACGCGGCTTGGCCGCTTCCTCCACCCCATTTTCCAGTTTCAAAATTAAATCCTCTTCTCTGCTTAGGCATTTACAGAATTAACATGCGAGGTTCCTCGTGAGAATTGGGGAAGATACATGAAATAGAAGCACTCAACTCTGTGCTGAGCCCCGTGTTCACAGGCTGCTTCTAAGAATTCATTGTGTAAACGAGTCACCTTTTCCCAGTTGTCTTCCATGTTGTCCTGACCCTGGTTGATATCACCCTCCTCCAAAAAAGTACTAGAGTCCAGTAATTGGGGGCGAAATCCGTCTTTTAGTCACTCAGTCGTGTCCGACTCTTTGTGACCCCACGGACTGCAGCACGCCAGGCCTGCCTGTCCGTCACCAACTCCCTGAGCTCGCTCAAACTCAGGTCCCTCAAGTCAGTGATGCCATCCAGCCATCTCAGCCTCTGTCGTCCCCTTTCCTCCCACCTTCCGCCTTTCCCAGCATCAGGGTCTTTTCTAATGAGTCAGCTCTTCCCATCAGGTGGCCAAAGGATTGGAGCTTCAGCTTCAGCATCAGTCCTTCCAGTGAATACTCAGGACTGATTTCCTTTACGAGGGACTGGTTTGTGCTACATGTTAAATTCTTTAGGAAATTCAGAGAGCAAATCAATATTTTCAAGACTCTGAGATGTCCTGAGGTAAAAAATAAATCTGTTTAATCCTGGTTAAGCCAGGGCTCTGTAAATTTGAACATGTAGTCTTCTCTTTCCTTTTTTATGTAAACTAGCAAAGTGCCAGATTTGTTCCTTTCAAGGGAGACAGGACACACTCGCTGAATATCTTTATAAAAGCCGCTGCTGCTTGAGGACCTGCTGTGCTCCTGTCTTTGCACGAGGAGCTTAACAGGGGAGTGCTTTAGTCGTGTCCGATTCCTCTGTGGCCACGTGAACTGCAGCCCGCAGGCTCCTCTGTCCCTGGGATTTCCCAGGCAAGGATACCGGAGTGGGTTGCCATCCCTTCTCCAGGGGATCTTCTGGACCCAGGGATGGAACCTGGTCCCCTGTACTGCAGGCTTTTGTGTTGTAGATGGCCTCCTGGATTGCAGGCAGACTCGTTACCCACTGAGCCACTAGGAAAGCCAGAACACGATCTCGTTTAGACTGCGAAGCAGCCGCCTGGGAGTATTCTGTTCCCCTTGCAGCTAAGACGCAGAATTGAAGTTAGCAGTGTGTCCAGGATCACCTGTGTCGTGGAGCTGAGGCTTTCCTCTCTCCAGTCAGTCACTGCTTGGTGACTATTAGTTGAGCGTCTGTTTTTGCCGAGCATTATGCCGGGTGATGGGGCCACCGGGGCTGCTGTACAGGCTTGTTTCTGCCTCCCACAGGGTATAGTCGGAAGGAGAGCCACAGCCAACAGTCACACAGGCATATTTAATTTCAGGTCTGGTCCATGTCATACTGAAAAGAAAGTATTTGCGGTAGAGAATGGCAAAGCAGCGTTGTTGCCAGTTTGGGGAGGAGGGTCACAAAGGAGCTTCTTAAGAGGGGCTGCACCATTCACCCCAAGACCTGGAATCTGTGAAGAGGGATTCTATCGAGAGCTGGGAAAAAGCATTATCCACAGAGAAGCCAACGTATGCAAAGGCCCAGGTGCGGGAAGGAGCTCGGATTTTCAAAGATCAGAAGGGAAGAGGTGTGACTGGTGCATAGAGGCTTCTAGGAGAGCCGGGTGTGTCCAGCTTCTTGGCAATGTTCTTCTTAAACTCCCTCACCTCCTTCTTTAAGTTAACATCTTATTTCTCAATATGTTTAGAACCCTTCTGTAGAAATTGCCTCTGAAGAGAGCATCCTTTGTTTCAAAGCAAAAATGAGAAAAACTAGGCACTTATATCATTGATCTGGTGTGATGTGATTTGGGATGTTTATGGGAGGTCAAGGAGCCGCATTAGATGTCTGTGCCGCTCTGTGGGCGTCTCTCTGCTGCCTTTCCTGGCTCAGCTGGCAGCGGTTAGAGTTGGCCAGAGACTCCACTTCAGTGAAGGCAGAACTGAGACCCTTGGAGGTCAGCACTCAGAGATCACCTGGCCAGTGGGTGGACGGACTGACGTTAGAACTCCAGGGTTCTGACTGCTGGTGTAGCGGTCTTTCATTGTGTATGCTTGCCTTTGGGTGGAAATTCTGCCACTGCGGGTGTTTCCAAAGTGAAAACCATGTGATGGAAATCACTCCTCCAGAGGGCTGGTTCCAGGTTGTGCAGTTTACATTTTTATCTTAAGGACGATAGATTTTTTGAGCAATTGTTGGCTTTGGAGGGCTTAACCTTGGGTTTTCTTTCTTTTTAAAAATTTACCTTTTATTGAGGTATAGTTGGTTTACAATGCTGTATTAATTTCTGCTGGACAGCAAAGTGATCCAGTTATACATATATATTATACATTCAATTATACACACACACACACATATGTGTACAAAGTCGCTTCAGTCGTCTCCGACTCTTTGCAGCCCCATGGACTGCAGCCCGCCAGGCTCCTCTGTCCATGGGATTCTCCAGGCAAGAGGACTGGAGTGGGTTGCCATGCCTTCCTCCAGGGGACCTTCCGGACCCAGGGATTGAGCCAGATCTCCATGTCTCCCGCATTTGCAGGCAGATTCCTTTAGCCCTGGTGCCTGAGCCTTTGTTTTAGACTCTTTTCCATTATGTATCTCAGTGTCGACTCTAGCCCCCGTGCTGTACAACTGGGCTTTGTCTGTCCCTCCTGGATGGAACAGTTGCCTCTGCTCGTCCCGGACTCCCATCCATCCGTCCCCCAGCCGCTCCCCCTTGACAACCACCGTCTGATCTCTGTGATGCTGCTTTTTCAATATTAATCCTAACACAGCTACGTACATTGTGTGTGCATCTAGTGAGAGAGAAGTGGATTAAGACCCGAGCAAATTAGATGACAGATAAACCCGGGTCTCACACTCGCGTGTCTGCAGGGGCCACGGGGACAAGCCAGCTTGGCCTGGTGGGCTCCCTGGTGAGAATGGTAGGGAGGGCGCAGGCTGAGGGGACTGGCCTTCAGCCCGTGTGTGGTCACCCGATGTCGACAAGGAATTCCGCGTGCTCTGTGCCCCGTGCCGGCCAGAGGACAGGGCTTGGCACAGAGAGGGCACACAGGCCAGTGCCAGCTTGTGACCTCTGTGTGTGACCTTTGCACGCGTTTGTGTGTGTGTGTGTGTGTGTGTGTTGGAAGGAGAATTGAATTCATGTGTAAGATGACTGGGAAGCTGGAAGGAATGGTCTCGTGATTGGGACATTTTGAAACTCTAATTTCTCTGATAGTCACTGCTACATGTACCAGTGGCTGTATCACTACATATATAGTTTTTTTATGGTTCAGATTTGAGGCTTGGAAATACCTGAATCCACGATTTCTTATGTCAGACAGGACCTAGACTGGGCCGTGATGGAGCCGAGGGCTGTTGGGATAAGGAGATGAGCCTAGGGCGTAGGGCCAGCGCCACCGCCAGCCTTCCTGCTCCGTCCAGCGTTCTGAGCGCGTGCTGGTGGGGCGGGCATGCTCTGCCCAGCCCTGTGCCGTTAGAGTGGCTCGATCCGCATGTTTGGCTCCAGGAAGTCTGAACTGCAGTGTAGGTTTTCCTTTGTTCACTTCCGAGGGCTCTTCCCCTGATCTGTGCCGTAAATTCCTTTGCGTGTGGTAACCCTTAGTCGCTTAATGTAAAGAGCCCACTCCCTGGAAAAGACCCTGATGCTGGGAAAGATTGAAGGCAGGAGGAGAAGGGGGCGACAGAGGAGGAGATGGCTGGATGGCATCACTGATGCAATGGACTGGAATCGAGCAAATTCCGGAAGATGGTGAAGGACCGCGGAGCCTGGCAGGTACAGTTCGTGAAGTCGCGGAGTCAGACTTAGCAACTGGGCAGCAACGGCCCTTGGCCAGCAGATGGTGGTAGAACGCCTCTCGTGCTTATCAAATAAGCCCTCCAGCCTCAAGCTTATCAAATCAAGCGCTCCGGCCACAAGAAACGGCCAGCTGGCCTCCTGGGCAGTGCAGCTGCTGACTGTTTCTGTTCACAACCTTTCATGGGAACATTCACGCCCATTCCTTACGGATGAGCTGGTTGCTGCCGTGTTGCAGGCAGTGGAGTTAAGTAGGCGCTGCGAGACCACACAGTCTGCAGAGTCTAAAATGCTTCATGTCCGGCCTTTGTAAAGCTCCAGCCCCTGTCCTGTGTCATGAAGGAGACTCACAGTGGCCTCGTGCGACTCTTCCTGACCTGGCCCTTTGCATTGTCCTCGGTTTGGAGCTCACATCTGAAGTAATAAAGGCTGTCTGGCTTTTAAGAGGCCCTCCTTTACTGCAGGATTGCCTAGGAATAAACACAGTACTGTCTCATTTCCGGCCTGGTTTCCAAAGGGTGTCCTCGCCAAAAGATTCCGCAGTCTTTTGATTGGGTCTCGTCTTCCCTAAGTCTTTCGGCTGTAGGAGCTGGTTCATGAAATATCGAGGAGGCGGTTGCCTGGAGCTGCTCCTGGTTCGATCGCCTTATTGTTGCCTAGTGGCTAGGTTGTCTCCACCTCTTTGCGACCCCTTGGAATGTATCTCGCCAGGCTCCTCTGTCCCTGGGATTTCCCAGGCAAGATTACTGGGCGGGGCTACCACTTCCTTCTCCAGGGGATCTTCCCGACCCAGGGATGGGACCTGTGTCCCCTGCATTGGCAGGAGGGCTCTTTACCCCTGAGCCACCTGGGAAGCCTGGTTTGCACATAGCCAGTGCGAAGCCCCGGAGAAGGCGATGGCACCCCACTCCAGTCCTCTTGCCTGAAAAATCCCAGGGACAGAGGAGCCTGGTGGGCTGCAGTCCATGGGGTCGCTAAGAGTCGGACACCACTGAGCGACTTCACTTTTGCTTTTCACTTTCATGCGTTGGAGAAGGAAATGGCAACCGCTCCAGTGTTCTTGCCTGGAGAATCCCAGGGACGGGGGAGCCTGGTGGGTTGCCGTCTATGGGGTCGCACAGAGTCGGACACGACTGAGGCGACTCAGCAGCAGCAGCCGCCGTGCAAAGGCCACATGCGAGTGATGTATCAACCACACTCTCAGGCCTCTGCTTTGCATATCCTTGTGAGTAGCCTCTGGGGGAAAAACATTCCGTATCCTGTTATTTATTTCTGTTACGCAGAAACTTGTGATGAACTAACCTGGTTGTGGTTGCAACTGCTGATTTTAAAATCTCTTTTGGAAAAGGTGTCACCAGCCCTCTGAAGCTTCATCGAACAGAGACTTTTCCCACCTACCCATCTGAGCACTGACGGGCCTGGCGTGAGCTGTGTCAGCCACAGACCCCCCCGGACGGGCAGAGGGCGCCCGGGAAGCCGTGCCGGAAAGCAGCTCCGCGTCCTGCCGACCTGTGTGGTCCTTGGGACACTCTGCAACACTCTTTTTCTTTTTCCTGCCTTTGTTTTTTCCCTTTTCTTTCTTAAAAAAAAAAAAAAATTAGCATACTCGAAAACTGCTCTCTAGATATCGACCGTGTGTCCCCTCTTTTATGGCTGTGGTTTTCTATTGTAGATACAGTGTCCCCTGCACCTCCCTGAATTTACCCTGTTGTGGATTCTTGTGATTTATTTTCCTTCTGAGTGTTTCAATTGTATGACAGTAGACAATAAAATGGCTCTTAATTATTTGTTATTAGTTTATACCATATTCCTCAGTTATTAATATTATGGTTCTGCTTAACTATGGGCCATCATATTTTATTATATTCCCACTTAGTTGAATCAGTGCTTTGACTCAGTATGACCTATTACATTAAGAAGTCACCTTTCCAAGCACCCTTTATATTATTTACCAGCATTACAATTTCTTACACCATCTCCCCTCTCCCTCTCTTTTAAGAAAGCTTTTATTTTGTTCCATGTACTTTCCAAAAATGTTTTAAAATAAAAGCCATTCTTCAACCGTGTGGTCTTGGGCTTCTGGCTGCAGGGCTTTCTCTGCGTCTCCAGTGTGTCTGAAGGTGTGTGAGCGTCTTGCTTGTGAACCTGGAACATTGCGTGTGATAGAATCCAACCGTGCACGTGTGTGTTCACTCATTCACTCAGCTGTCTCTGCTGAGCATCTGCTCGCCCAGGCCCCTTGCGAGGCGAAGTCAGGAGGCGAAGAGGTAAAAGGCACAGCCTCTGTCACCAAGGACCGTGCGTGCGGAGGACCGTGACGAGGAAATAAGGACATAATTCCGGCGCAGTGTGGCCTCTGCTAGATGGGCCCCAGAAGCGCCGCGCTTCACTCTGCTCCCTAGACTTTCCCACCGGGAAAATGCCAGATGGGGGTGAGTCTTGTGAGCTGCTGAGGTTAAAAGTGCTGCAAAGCTGCGTCAGGGGTGGGGTCTGTCTTGGTCTCAACCGGATTCTCAGTAGTGTTGCCAGTAAAATATGGGATGAAATTAAATTTGAATTTCAGATACACAGTGAATGATTTTTTTAGCAGACATGTACTGCATGGGATGTGATTATACTTAAAAATGTCCATTGTCTATCTTAGATTAAAGCTTGACTGGGTGGTCTCTATTTTTCCTTACTAAATTTGGCAATCCTATTTCCCAGGCTCTAGAGCATAGCTCAAACTTGAGAAATATACGTCGAACCCCTGGATAGAGGAATAAACGCTGATCCTTGGGGTGGAATTCTTTCTACAACGGGAAGCAAATCAACATTGATTCGCATATGTTCTCAGTGCCAGGCACGGGCTCGGTCCTTCCAAAATGGTTATTTTCACTAAGGAGGAAAAAATTGTTTTTGCTAAGTCCCAAGAATGCTCCTTCCAAAAAGAGCATAATTCCCTAAAATGGAGGTTTGCCAATGGAACCCCAAAGGTCTTGCTGAAATCCCGCCTTGATCTGAGGTGGTTGGGGTTTCCAAAGACGCTGCTGGTTGGGATGTGTTTTTCTCAGGGGTGGAAAAGCCTGGAGGATCAGCTGAGAATTAGTGGGTTAGGGACACAGAAATGATTTCACGCTGATGGCTTTGCTGGGAAGTACTTGTGTTCTGTGTTCTCTTCCCATCTTTCTAGTTCATCCTGCTTCTCCCAGACGTATTTCTGTTCATCTTTTAAAAATTTGGTTTGCCACACACATTTGATAATTCACTCACTGCTCATTTTTCCTGACTCTATCTGGCTCTTACGTATTTTTATTTTCCCTTGTTGAAAACTATCTCATAAGAGGTTCTCCCTGATTCCCAGGGCCTTGGCAGCCAGCATGGGGGATTAAGTTGAAGAAGTAGATGAAGGAAATGGAATTCAGGAAATAATTATAATTTTAATGAAGTCAGGATTGCTGAAGCAAGTCTACAGCTAATGAGTGTGTGAAGAATGTTGCTGAATGTGGTCAACTATAAGCCAGAGACTCTTTCAGGACTTTTCAAAAAAGAACCATATTGACAAAAAGGAGTCAGAGTTCTCCTAGAGTCTCCTAAGAGCCTCTGCTTATTGCCTCTGCCATTCTTAGAGCTTCACTTGAGTTACCTTACTGAATTCAATCCTCAGCAGCTCCAAGAGGGGAGTATAATTATTGTTCCTGTTTAACAGATGAGAAACGGATCCTTAAGGAGTTTTTTTTTTTAACTTTATTTTGCTTTACAATACTGTATTGGTTTTGCCATACATTGACATGAATCAGCCACAGGTGTACATGAGTTCCCAATCCTGAAACCCACTCCCACCTCCCACCCCATATCATCTCTCTGGATCATCCCCGTACACCAGCCCCAGGCATCCTGTATCCTGTATTGAACATAGACTGGCAATTTGTTTCTTACCTGATAGTATACGTTTCAATGCCATTCTCCCAAATCTTCCTACCCTCTCCCTCTCCCACAGAGTCTAAAAGTCCGTTCTATACATCTGTGTCTCTTTTGCTGTCTCACATAGAGGGTTATCATTACCATCTTTCTAAATTCCATATATATACATTAGTATACTATATTGGTGTTTTTCTTTCTGGCTTACTTCACTCTGTATAATAGGCTCCAGTTTCATCCACCTCATTAGAACTGATTCGCATATATTCTTTTTAATGGCTGAGTAATACTCCATTGTGCATATGTACCACAGCTTTCTTATCCATTCATCTGCTGATGGACATCTGGGTTGTTTCCATGTCCTGGCTATTATAAACAATGCTGTGATGAACATTGGGGTACATGTGTCTCTTTCACTTCTGGTTTCCTCGGTGTGTATGCCCAGCAGTGGGATTGCTGGGTCATAAGGCAGTTCTATTTGCAATTTTTTAAGGAGTCTCCACACTGTTCTCCATAATGGCTGTACTAGTTTGCATTCCCACCAACAATGTAAGAGGGTTCCCTTTTCTCCACACCCTCTCCAGCATTTATTGCTTGTAGACTTTTGGATGGCAGCCATTCTGACTGGTGTGAAATGGTGCCTCACTGTGGTCTTGATTTGCATTTCTCTGATAATGAGTGATGCTGAGCATCTTTTCATGTGTTTGTTAGCCGTCCGTGTGTCTTCTTTGGAGAAATGTCTATTTAGTTCTTT
>SJYF01000037.1:1331749-1348135 GCA_006410515.1 Procapra przewalskii | reverse complement strand
AGTTTTCCCAGCACCACTTGTTAAAGAGATTGTCTTTAATCCATTGTATATTCTTGCCTCCTTTGTCGAAGATAAGGTGTCCATAGGTGTGTGGATTTATCTCTGGGCTTTCTACTTTGTTCCATTGATCTACATTTCTGTCTTTGTGCCAGTACCATACTCTCTTGATGACTGTGGCTTTGTAGTAGAACCTGAAGTCAGGCAGGTTGATTCCTCCAGTTCCATTCTTCTTTCTTAAGATTGCTTTGGCTATTGGAGTTGTTTTTTTTTTTTTTGTATTTCAATACAAATTGTGAAATTATTTGTTCTAGCTCTGTGAAAAATACTGCTGGTAGCCTGATAGGGCTTGCACTGAATCTGTAGATTGCTTTGGGTAGTATACTTATTTTCACTATATTGATTCTTCTGATGTATGAACATGGTATATTTCTCCATCTATTAGTGTCCTCTTTGATTTCTTTCATCAGTGTTTTATAGTTTTCTGTATATAGATCTTTAGTTTCTATAGGTAGGCATATTCCTAAGTATTTTATTCTTTTCATTGCAATGGTGAATGGAATTGTTTCCTTGATTTCTTTTTCTAATTTCTCATTATTAGTGTATAGAAATGCAAGGGATTTCTGGGTGTTGATTTTATATCCTGCATCTTTACTATATTCATTGATTAGCTCTAGTAGTTTTCTGGTGGAGTCTTTAGGGTTTTCTATGTAGAGGATCATGTCATCTGCAAACAGTGAGAGTTTTACTTCTTTTCCAATTTGGATTCCTTTTATTTCTTTTTCTGCTCTGATTGCTGTGGCCAAAACTTCCAGAACTATGTTGAATAGTAGTAGTGAGAATGGGCACCCTGTCTTGTTCCTGACTTTAGGGGAAATGCTTTCAATTTGTCACCATTGAGGGTTTGTCATACCCTCATTGCTGTGGGTTTTTCACATATAGCTTTTATTATGTTGAGGTACGTTCCTTCTATTCCTGCTTTCTGGAGAGTTTTTATCATAAATGGATGTTGAATTTTGTCAAAGGCCTTCTCTGCATCTATTGAGATAATCATATGATTTTTATTTCTCAATTTGTTAATATGGTGAATTACATTGATTGATTTGTGGATACTGAAGAATCTATGCATCCCTGGGATAAAGCCCACTTGGTCATGGTGTATGATCTTTTTTAATGTGTTGTTGGATTCTGATTGCTAGAACTTTGTTAAGGATTTTTGCATCTATGTTCATCAGTGATATTGGCCTGTAGTTTTCTTTTTTTGTGGTGTCTTTGTCAGGTTTTGGTATTAGGGTGATGGCGGCCTCATAGAATGAGTCTGGAAGTTTAGCTTCCTCTGCAATTTTCTGGAAGAGTTTGAGTAGGGTAGGTGTTAGCTCTTCTCTAAGTTTTTGGTAGAATTCAGCTGTGAAGCCGTCTGGACCTGGGCTTTTGTTTGCTGGAAGATTTCTGATTAGTTTCAATTTCCATGCTTGTGATGGGTCTGTTACGATTTTCTATTTCTTCCTAGTTCAGTTTTGGAAAGTTGTACTTTTCTAAGGATTTGTCCATTTCTTCCGTGTTGTCCATTTTATTGGCATATAATTGCTGGTAGTCGTCTCTTATGATCCTTTGTATTTCTGTGTTGTCTGTTGTGATCTCTCCATTTTTGTTTCTAATTTTATTGATTTGATTTTTCTCCCTTTGTTTCTTGATGAGTCTGGCTAATGATTTGTCAATTTTATTTATCCCTTCAAAGAACCAGCCTTTGGCTTTATTGATTTTTGCTATGGTCTCTTTTGTTTCTTTTCCATTTATTTCTGCCCTGATTTTTAAGATTTCTTTCCTTCTACTAACTCTGGGGTTCTCCATTTCTTCCTTTTCTAGTTGCTTTAGGTGTAGAGTTAGGTTATTTATTTGACTTTTTCCTTGTTTCTTGAGGCATGCCTGTATTGCTATGAACTTTCCTCTTAGCACTGCTTTTATAGTGTCCCACAGGTTTTGGGTTGTTGTGTTTTCATTTTCATTCATTTCCATGCATATTTTGATTTCTTTTTGTATTTCTTCTGTGATTTGTTGGTCATTCAGAAGCCTGTTGTTCAGCCTCCATATGTTGGGGGAGTTACCGTTGGGCTCATAATCTGTTGGCTTTAATTATTTATTTATTTTTCTTCCCTGATATGTTGCCCTCTGTGCTTCCAAGGCTCATCACAGACTCGGCAGTGAGAGTGTTTCCTGGTGTTTGGAAACCTCTCTTTTTAAGACTCCTTTCCCAGGACAGAGCTCCCTCCCTACCTCCTTTGTCTCTTTTTTTTGTCTTTTATATTTTTCCTACCTGTTTTTGAAGACAATGATCTGCTTTTCTGGGTGCCTGATGTCCTCTGCCAGCATTTAGAAGTTGTTTTGTAGAATTTACTCAGCTTTGAAATGTTCTTTTGATGAATTTGTGGGGGAGAAAGTGGTCTCCCCGTCCTATTCCTCTGCCATCTTAGGACTGCCCCCCTTAAGGAGTTTAAATAATCTAAAAATATGCCTAAGATCTCTTAGCTCTGTTAAAAGGTAAACCGAGGCAGATTAAAAGAGTTTATTTGAGAGACTTACCCGGTGATCCAGTGGTTAAGACTCCAGCTGCATGGGGTGTGGGCTCGAACCCTCATCAGGGAACTAGGACCCCACATGCCCGTGGCATGGCTTAAAAAAAAAAAAGTTTATTTGAGTATCCATTTCTTGGTATTGGGCAACACCAAACCAAAGATAGTTAGAAGAGCTCCACGGACAGAAGCTGGTGGGGTTGGGGTGCAGTTTTTATAGAGAATCAGTTCAGTTCAGTCGCTCAGTCGTGTCTGACTCTTTGCGACCCCATGAATCGCAGCACGCCAGGCCTCCCTGCCCATCACCAACTCCTGGAGTTCACTCAGACGCACGGCCATTGAGTCAGTGATGCCATCCAGCCATCTCATCCTCTGTCATCCCCTCTCCTCCTGCCCGCAATCCCTCCCAGCATCAGAGTCTTTTCCAATGAGTCAACTCTTTTTTTATAGAGAATACTTGGAGGCAAAGCAAGGAAATCACTTGACTGCCTATGGCTGAAGTGGTTGCCTTGTCTGGGAAAGACTAGTCGCCTGTGATGGCTTGGTCCTAAGTTTCATTTTCTTTAATTCTAATGCATTGACTCTTGCTTATGTTTTTGCTTTGCTCCAGTAGGCCACCCAGGACCACCCCAGTCTAATGGCCTTCCTGTTTGATTATGTCAACAGCTACTAAATGATAGACTCATTTGAACCTGGGCAGTCTGATTCACGAGACTGTGTAAATTGTGTATCCCTTACCCGGGCTGCTTTGGAGGGCAGCAAACATTTTCTTTAAAGGGCCAGAATATAGATATTCTAGCTTTCTGGGTCGTATGGTGTCTCTTTCCTACTGTGTTGCAGAAAAAGCTGGACGTGATCCTCAAAGGAGAGGCCTGGCCGTGTGCCAATAAAACTGTTTACAGAAACAAGTGACAGGCTGGAGTCACCCCCACTGTAAGAACCCCCGATACTATCTTTTATCAGTTTCAGGGTTTTTAGTAGACAACACGAGAGATTTAAACACATTAATCTCTGGCCTTAAATAAGAGAAATAGTGATTCAAAGTTATTTTGAAATTTCTTTTCTAATCCTTAACCTCCTTGGTGAACACCCGCGTGTGAGAAGGGTAACATGTCAGAGCTGTGCTAGATTTGTACGTCATCCAAACTGACTTCTTAAGCGCTTCCACCAACACTGCAAATAGACTGAAATCTAAAGATCAAACCACATAGTTTTACTTAGAGTTGTTTCTATGTTCATCGTATGATGAGAAAAGTGACTTTTCTTTTTTTTGGCAGACGTATGATGGGGATGAGGGTAAATTTTGTCTTCCCTTTTGCATGCTTATTTTATCCATGGCTAAAAACAGACCTCTGGGGCTTCCCTGCGCCGATGGTAAAGAATCTACCTGCAATGCAGGAGACTCTTCTATCTCTGGGTCAGAAAGATCCCCTGGAGGAGGAAAGGGCTTCCCACCCTAGTATTCTTGCCTGAAGAATTCCATGGACAGAGAAGCCTTGCAGGTCACAGTTCATGGGGTCGTGAAGAGTTGGACTAAGCATGCAGCGTGCACAAAAAGACCTTCTGCCCAACTTAAAAGGCAGAATGATTGAAAGGCAGCCGTTATTAAAGTGCTTTCCCGGCAAGACAGCTTCATTTCTTCGTTTACCAAGTACTTATTCTGTCTCGTCTCTGGGTATCCCAGGCTGAGTGGTGGTTGCTGGAAAGACGGTGTGAATATAACAAGCAGTGTACCTGCCTTCACAGTGCCTGACCCGGAAGCCAAATTATTTAAGCCAATTGCTCAGGAAACAGACAAACTAAGGAGAACCTCTGTTTATATAAAGAGGCATTGTATGGTGTTTCAGGGGAGAGGGTGGACAATGGTGACCTTTCAGAGGAGGATACTGAACCAACTTTTAACAGAAACTTTTCTTTTTAGTCCCAAACAAAGAAAATCTATTTTGCAATTTCCGCACGAACACAGTTCTTTTCAGTCCTATTGACATTTTAAGTTCTTTTGGTTAAATGTTGGAGGTAAGGCTGCCCATCTGATGAAAGTCAATACTGGCTGACTTCAAAGCAAGATTTTGGCTCAGCCGTGGGGATTTGAATCAGCCAAGGCAAGCCAGGCGGTGGTCATTTGCCTAACGTGCTGAAGATAACTCCACCCACGTTCTACTCTCTGAGCTTGTAGGTATCAACTGTTGGCAAAAGATGCTCTTTTTGTCGGTCTGAAGTGGAGCCGATGAATCTGCATTTTCAATCAGCATCTCTGGGAAATTCCAGTGCGGGAGGCACACATCCCGTTTTAAGAAGCCTGAAGGCGACAGCCATGGGGAGCGTCCCGTCAGGGGAGACTTGGCGCCTGGGGCTGGCAGCAAGGTGCTCACACACGGAGGAGCGGGAGCCGGCGCAGGTGACTCCAGGCCTGAGCTGTTCGAGACGGAAGCTCGGGCGGCCCTTCCAGAGTTTCTGTTATACTTTGTTGCCATAGCAACTAACGAGGGGCCGCAGTTTGACCTTCTTTGTCTCTGGGAGAGGCCTGAAGGGCACGGACTGCTCACACTTGTCTAACAGGAAAAAGCCAGCCGGGAGCTGCCGGAGAGACGGGCTGCGAAGGCGGCTGCGGGAGGAGGCCGGGCCCGCAGGCTGTTAGGACGCGGCGCTGAGCCAGGCGGGCGCCACCGCCTCCGGCCGAGCGCTTTCCTCTGATTACAAGAGTTGGCCTTTGGTGGTGAGTTCCCCTCCTCTGCTGTGGATTTGAAGATGTCCGAGGCGGGTGAGGGTTGCTGTTTCTGCTCTGAGTCCTGACCTGGGCCGTGACGGCCCCCTCGTGGGCTCTGTTGCGTGGACAGGCTGTGTTTATCTCCTTTCTTCACACTGGAACCCCTAGGAGACCGAGGGCTAGCTTGTTTCTCAGTAGGCAGCTACCTTCCCTGACCCACCGAATGAGGCCCACCTGGAAGGCTTGTGTAGCAAGGGTCCTAAACTCTGGCCCAAGCGTCAGTGAAGTTTAACTGGCACACCGCATGCCCGTTTGGTGCCTGCCGCTGCTGTAGTGCAACGCCCGCGGAGTTAGGGGTGGTGTGAGGGGCCTGAGCCCTCCCCAGGGAAGGTTTGCAGAGTCCTGTTCCGAACGAGCCCGGCCCCCAGGAACCTGCAGGCGTCTCTCGGCACCGGCATCCGCTGTGAAGCCAGCATTCCCCGTGCAAGGAGCGTGGAGACCCCCCAGCAGGGCCTGCGCCCTCCCGCAGGGGCCATTGTCTCTGTCGTTCCTTTGGCCTCGGAAAACCTTATCTTCCTCCACTCTTGCAAAACCAACGCTTCCTGCAGACGCTAATTAAAGCACCAGGCTGAGTTCCTTCCCGCGACCCCCAGACCAGACGAAGCTGCCGGTTATGAGCTTTTAAAGTCCTCCGAAGGGTCCCTGCACAGCCCTAATTACTGTGTATAATGACATATCAGTGTTGCCTGGATCGTCTGCCTTCTCTGTGCTTCTTAAGCTCCCTGAGGGCAGGAACTGTATTTAATTGGCTAAGCTTTGCCCCCCCAACACCACAGAAAATATCCAGCTTAGCGGGTGCTCAATAAATCTTCATAAAGAAATGGGAAGTGAGATGGCAACAAATACATCATTAAATCACAGTATCGGGCAATACAGGCTCTCCCTTGGATGAGTGGTACAGAGAGCGCCAGGGCGCCCCGACTTTCCGGGACCCCAGGTGTGCCCAGTGCAACCCTTCTGTCGTCTCTGCGTGGGTAATGACTCGAGTCACATGCTTTACTGCTACACTTCTGGTTCCCAAACTGTGTGCCCGGTGCCCCAGGGGAGCCATAGCAGCGCTGTGGAGTACGTTAAGCCTCTGCAGGAAGCGGCGACATTTACCATCTCTTGGACCCTTGGGAACTACTGGCCAGAAGCCGTTCAGCTTCAACATTCGATCACATTAAGTTCATTTCCATGACGTCATGTTTGTGAAACTGGGTTTTTGCCAATAAAAAGCAAAAGGACTATTTTTTTTTAAGTACTGTGTGAATGGCTTCCCAGGCGGAGCTGGGGTGAAGAACCCGCCTGCCAGTGGGAGCTGTAAGAGACGGGTCTGATCCCTGGGTCAGGAAGCTCCCCTAGAGGGGACGCAGCAGCCTACGCCAGTGTTCTTGCCTGGGGACCCCTGGACAGAGGAGCCTGCTGGGCTGTGGTCCCCAGGGCCACAGAGTCAGACACCACTGATGGCTTAGCACGCAGGTACTGTGCGAACGACCAGTGTGAGCCAGGAGAGGGTGGCCGTAGGTGTCCCGTCTCACTCCCAGATTTGAGGAACTGTTTAGCTGAATGCTCTGCTGGTGCACGGTTTGATGGTGCATTGGTCTGGTTCAGTGAAATCCTTCAGATGTTTATCTTTGGACTTGTGCTTGTAAGTGAAGTCCGGTGGGACAGTGGAGCGTGTGTGAGCGGAGGAGGCGCCTGGGGCGTGTGTGAGCGGAGGAGGCGCCTGGGGCGTGTTCGCTGGCTGTCCCTCCGTGCGGGGTTTGCGTGAAGTATCCAAAGCCGAGCAGGGCCCAGGGGCCTTTCCGGAACAGCCTTCCCCATAGCCTGCGCTCCAGCTCCTCTGATGGGCCTTGTTCTTGCTGCTGCTGTTCATCGCTCAGTCGTGTCCAGCTCTTTGTGACCCCGTGGACTGCAGCACGCCAGGCCTCCCTGTCCATCACCAACTCCTGGAGCTCACTCAAATTCATGTCCATCGCGTCAGTGATGCCATCCAACCGTCTCATCCTCTGTCGTCCCTTCTCCTCCTGCCCTCAATCTTTCCCAGCATCAGGGTCTTTTCAAATGAGTCAGCTCTTCACATCAGGTGGCCAAAGTATCGGAGCTTCAGCTTCAGCATCAGTCCTTCAATGAATATTCAGGGTTGATTTCCTTTAGGATTGACTGATCTCCTTCCAGTCCAAGGGACTCTCACATCCATACGTGACTACTGGGAAACCCATGGCTTTGACTAGATGGACCTTTGTTGGCAAAGCGATGTCTCTGCTTTTTAACGTGCTGTCTACATTGGTCAGCTTTTCTTCCAAGGAGCCAGCATCCTTTACTTTCATGGCTACAGTCACCGTCTGCAGTGATTTTAGAGCCTAAGAAAATAAAGTCTGACACTGTTTCCTTTGTTTCCCCATCTATTCACTATGAAGTGATGGGACCAGATGCCGTGATCTTACTGTAGAGAAGCAGGAAATATTAAGAAGAAGTGGCAAGAATACACAGAAAAACTACACAAAAGAGATCTTCACCACCCAGATAACCACGATGGTGTGATCACTCACCCGGAGCCGGACGTCCTAGAATGTGAAGTCAAGTGGGCCTTAGGAAGCATCACTACGAACAAAGGTGGTGGAGGTGATGGAATTCCAGCTGAGCTGTTTCAAATCCTGAAAGGTGGTGCTGCGTGGTCTAGATAACGGTCTTTGATGCCAGTTTCCCGAGATGCTTTGCAAAGGTAGAAGCTGAAGAAAGGAAGGTGTCAGCTGCTTGATGAGCCTGGCACACCGCCCAGGCCTCCTGGAGCCGGAGGACGGGATGGGAGCCCGTGCGACTGCGCCTGCTCCCTCCCAGCAGCCAGTCAGGGAACTGTGCACAAGCTGATCACCCGTCCTGTGCCCCCCGATCCACACCCTCCTGTGCAGGGCATGCGCCGCCCGTCGCCCTGCACTCGGCCTTTCTCTGCTCCAAACCCCGTGTGTCTGGCCTCACTGTGCATCAGGCACAGACCTGGTGTGAACCGTCGTGCCCCGTGAACACAACTCCCGAGGCCCCAGGGTGCATGGGAGTTCTGGGATTCTTAAAGCAGGTAAAACACAAGGGTGGCACATCCCCCGCAGGGTAAGCAGGGCCCTTGGCCGCCTGGGAGGCTTTCCCTCTGCCCTAGAACTTGCTTCCCCTGCAGAAGTCAGACAGCGGAGGCCCAGGAAACACGACCAGCCGAGGGGCCCATCGTCCTTTCTCACACACGGTCCTTCCTGTGTGACAGAGAAGGGAAGGGAACGAGGGCAGCCGTGGCTCTTCCAGCCCCCTCCTCACTCAGCAGGAGGCCCAGCTGGACTGGGCTGCAGAACGTCCGTGTGTCAGGAGGTGAAATAAAGGCAAGTGTGTTAGCTTTGTGCAGCTCTTTTCCTGTTCTGACAAGAACAAAAAGCACATGTGAGGCGCAGAATTCAAGATGTATAAGTTCGGTGATTCAGCACGGGAAATAAATGTTCTTAGATTAACATTTAGGACAGACATGGACCCTCCAAAGATGACCCCCTAAATTGGTGCTATTTTAAAACCTTAGTTTTTCTGTAGGCAGTCATAGCAGGTACGGGGCACAGTGACAACTGAGAGAGAATGAAGAAAGGAAAGCACTGCGTTTAGTGCCTTGAATGGCTCTTCTTTCTTGCTTTTTGAACTGTCGACTTAAATATACACAACTTAAAAGCTGAGAGTTATGTTTTATTTGGCAGGGATTTTTATGACTTTAAGCTGGGTAGGCTTCCTGAATATTCATTGAAAGGACTGGTGTTGAAGCTGAAACTCCAATACTTTGGCCACCTGATGAGAAGAGCTGAGTCATTTGAAAAGACCTTGATGCTGGGAAAGATTGAAGGGGGGAGAAGAAGGGGACAACAGAGGATGAGATGGTTGGATGGCATCACCCACCAACGAGATGGACATGAATTTGAGTGAGCTCTGGGAGTTTGTGATGGACAGGGAGGCCTGGTGTGCTGCAGTCCACGGGGTCGCAGAAAGGAGGACACGACTGAGCGACTGCGCTGAACTGAAGCTGGGTAGGCAACATCGCAACCCTGAAAGCACTGCTCCGAGGGGGGGGTGGTGGGAGCCGGGTTACATGGAAGTTTTGTGACAAAGGGCAGGTTGTCCAAATGTCAAAAGATTGTTGTCAATTCCAGAAAACCAAAAACCTCAAGGAATCTAGGGCTTTTCTAGGTAAAGAAAGGGCTTCCCTGGTGGCTCAGTGGTAAGGAATCTGGCTGCCCATGCAGGAGACACAGGTTCAACCCCTGGGCCATGAAGCTCCCGGAGGAGGAAACGGCCACCCACTCCAGTGTTCTTGACGGAGTCCCATGGACAGCGGAGCCTGGCGGGTACAGTCCTTGGGGTCCCTAAAGAGTCATTCACAGCTTAGCAGCTAGAAACAACGGCAGCGTGCAGCAAGATGCGAGAGCCTGGCCTCGCCGAAGTCATCCTTCAGTGCGCACCTCGGCGCCCCAGGTTTCCACACCCTCGGGGCTCACCGGTCTCCGGCTGCAGTGACGGCAGCCGCTGCTGACCGTGGCCTCCTTTGCTGCTGTGGCGGGAAGCGCCCCATTCCTCAGGACACCCAGGCCCCAGTCTGACCGCACTGGGTCTCGCAGGTCTGCCCCTGTCCCGCGCCGGAGACGCTGCGTAAGGGAAGGCAAGCTGAGCGGGACTGGGCGTGAGGTTCCCGTTGACGCTTCCTGCCTCTTTCCTGCTTCCACCTGTGGCTTCCACCCAGGACCGCCGCTTAAACCTCCCAGTCCAGTCATTTAACAATCGGCCTCCGTTGCAGACAAGCCCCGCAGCTCCTATTTTAAGCAAATGCCCCAGGCCAGTCACAGTGGCTGCGTGGAGCTAGAAGCTGTAGATTCAGTTTCCGCGTCACTGAATTCCTTTTAAAGTTCTGCCTTCAGAACAAAGACAGAGAAACATTTGGTTCTCAAAGGCAGCCAGCCCGCAAGTTTATTCTCTTTAGCTCTCATGCAGATTTCAAGCCAGAGGTCTGGCTGGCTGGCTTTGAGGATAAAGATCACAGTGGCGTCCTAGAGAGGCTTCAGTGGGGTTTCTGATGATCCTGCAATTTACTTGGGAAGAAAAGAGCGGAGAGAACACTAGAAGAACTCTAGAGGCAGGAAGATGGCACTGGAGGCACCAAAGCCCAGTGTCCAATTCTGGTCCTCTCACCACCTGGAAGAAATGTCAGTTAACAGGAGGGGGTCGGACAGGACCAGACCAGGGTCTCTCAAGTGCCGTCTTTGATGGCAATCCAAGTTCTTGAGGGTGAAAAGAAAGTTTTATCCATAAGCGAAGCTTTGGTAAATAGTACATCGATCCTAAGGGAAGTCAACCCTGAATACTGGAAGAACTGGTGTTGAAATTGCAATACTTTGGCCACCTGATTTGAAGAGCTGACTCATTGGAAAAGACTCTGACGCTGGCAAAGATTGAAGGCAGGAGGAGAAGGGGCAACAGAGGCTGAGATGGTTGGGTGGCATCACCAACTCGATGGACATGAACTTGGGCAAACTCCAGGAGAGAGTGGAGGTCAGAGTAGCCTGGTGCACTGTAGTCTGTGGGGCTGCAGACAGTCAGACATGGCTTAGTGACCCAAGAGCAACAAATGCCAAAGCAGTTTCTTTACTTTACTTTACATCGTGGAAGCTTGCATTTAGCGCGTGTAACGGCCCAGGGCGGGCTGAGCGGATGCAGGGTTTTGTTGCTGTTGTGTTTTGCTCCTTTGTGTGCTTATCTTCATAACATGGGACACGTTTTTGTTTTTAATTGCAGTATGTCTAAACCAAATTGGCTGGCTGTTGCTGTTTCTGCATCACTAGTTTCACACAGCTGGAAGGCAGAGTTGACTCCACATCCTCTTCTACAAAAACGCAGCATCAGCTCTTCTGTCCATTCGGTTGAGACCAAGGGTAAGTCATTGCTATGAAAACTTTGAAAATTGTAAAAATGATTCACCTGTGAGGCGCTTTCCGAGTCACTGCCAAATGTTGGCTGGGGGCGAAAGTGCCTCCAGTTGAAACCAGCAGACCGACCTCCTCCTCTCCCGCAGCTGCAAGATGGAAGTGCTCGCACAGCAGGGATCCGAGCAACAGGCCCGCGCTCACGTGGCCCGCGTCTCCGGAGGGGCTCAAGTGAGGCTGGGGCTGGGGGTTTAGAGTCAGGCTGCCCCGGTCTGCGTCCACCTCCGCCGCTTCTTCTCTTTCAAAATACGTGTTTATTTGGCTGCACCGGGTCTTAGTTGCAGCAGTGGGATCTTTGTTGCGGCACGTGGGTCTCTCAGTTCAGGTGCAGCAGTGGGGTCCAGTTTCCTGTCCAGAGATCAAACCCGAGTGCCCTGCACCGGGGGCACAGGGTCCCAGCCACCGGATCGCAAGGACGTTCTCGGCTCCGCTGCTTCTCACCGCGTGTCTCACGTGTATAATACACAACAGCACACTTGTTGGGGTGTGTTTGTGTGTGCATGCACAGTCGTGTCTGACTCTTTGTGACGCTATAGGCTGTACCCCGCCAGGCTCCTCTGTCCATGGGATTTTCCAGGCAAAAATACCGGAGTGTGTTGCCATTTCCTCCTCCAGGGGACCTTCCTGACCCAGGGATCGAACCCACATCTCTCATGTCTCCTGCACTGGCAGGCGGGTTCTTTGCCACTGGCTTCATTTAGTGATTTTAAAAGTTTGCGCCTCTGTTTTCCCTCCCTGTAAAATGGGACTAACAATGGTCCCTTCCTCTTAGAGTTCCTGAGAAGACAAAACCTTATGTGTGAGCTGTTAGGAGGGGCTGGGACAGCATCGTCACTCAAACAAATGCTAGTTTTTATTAACGGTACACTTTCCGTTGGTTCTAAGCCAGGGCTGCGTGGGCGTTGTAACCCACCACAGCCAACTCCCTCCGGCTTCCCGACTCCTAGTGTGAGCACAGGGCCCAGTGTCCAGGAAAGCCCCGAGTCCCAGCCAGCCTGGGCAGCTGGCCCCCTGATCCTGCCCCAGGAGGACGGCTGAGTGTTTCGTTAGGTCACGTTCTCAGCTTGGTTCTGTGTGCCGACAGGTGCTGACTGAGCATTAATGACCGAGATTTGTGCTCTGTGGAGAGGCCCCAGTCACCTCACTGTCCAGGAGGAGAAGCATCAGTGAGCCGCACTTCGGCTCCCTGGACCGGGAAAGCGCCGACCGTAAGGCGTCTTCAGCCTCCTCTGGTGCAAAGAGCAGTGGTTTTGCTGCGAGGATGGCCCTTGAGCTAAAAATAAGCAAGCAGATAATATTCAGCCAGGTAGGAGTAGATCTCAGTGACACGCCTAGTTTTTGGCCTAGAAAGATGACTCCAGTGTCTTATACAAGGAAATAAGGGATTAAAAAAATAAATACAGCTCGGGGAGGTGGTTACTGCAGACATGTTAGCTAACTGGCAGGACGATATTATGTCTGTTTTGCTAACGGGGCAGAGCAGCCTGGATTATCACATTCTAGTGAAAACCAAAGAACTCGCCCAGTTTTCTGCTGAGCCGAAACTCTCCTGAACTGGGTGCTGTTTTCAAAGGTTTGGTCCTCTAGTTTTAAAGAAATCATGGCTGTTGAAGCCCATGCTGCGGATTGCTCGTTCAACTCCACCCCCCATCACCCCCTACTAACCCTTTTTTCTTAACCAACAACTCTGAATTTCTTTGTGGAAAGCAGTGATTCTGCTTGAAAACACTTTTCTAGATTCTCTGGAATGTCATGAGACCCAGTTCCAGTCTGCAGAAGGCTTTCTTTTCCCCATAAAATAAAGTTCCTAAGGTGAAGCCTTTTATCCATCATCCTTGGCACATGCCTCTCCATCCTGCCTGGAATGTGGGTGGGATGGCTGGAGCTGGAGAAGCCATATTGCTTCCATGAGGAACAAAGATAAGACTGTCAGAGAGGAAGCTAGGGGGAGCAGGGTCCTTCGCGACCCTGCATGAGTAGCGGGGCCAGCCCTTGTGCGAGGCCTGCCCTTGTCTTGACTTACTTCGTATGAAAAATTCCTACTGGAGGGAGCCACTTTGGACCGATCTCTAGCATGTGCAGGCAAACAGAATCCTAACTGAGCTGATAGGTATTTATTTCAACGGTGTTTGGCGAATGCTATCAGCATCAAAACCTTGCAGGGACGTAGACTCGCTGTGAAGATTCTGGACGCAGTGTTTCTGGTTGGTGGAGTTTTTACCTGAGGCTGTCGGGGCCGTGGCCTCCACTAGACCCAGGAGGTGCGGTGCCTGGGCTCCATGATTCATTCAGAGGCCCATGAAAATCTTTTACTTTCTTATAAAGTCAGGAGAAAAATCCAACCTGGATTAAATGGGTTTATACAGACCCAGTCATGTAATAGTTTTCAGTAGTGTTCTATGGAGGAGGAGGTCCATGAAGGCAGCGGTGTTTATTGGCCCTTGAAAGTCACCGTGTTGTCTGGAATACCCCCTTAGTTCGAGGAGGAATGGTCTCATTGCTTCCCACTCATTTTCCGTTCCCAGATCTTCCCTCCGTGGACACAGGAAGGCATCCCCATTCAACAAAGCAAGGGACGGCTTCTGGGCCCAGCAGAAGTCGGAGTGACCCCTAGAGTGCTTTAGGCAAATGTTAAAATTTCTCCTGGCATCCATTTTATAAAAATGATGGATCCATGTATTTATTCAACAGTGATTTGAAGGCCCGCAGTGTAGCAGGCTGTCTGTATGGCAATTATCTTTTGAGAATTAGAGGAATAACGGGCAGGAAGCCCCGTGTCTGGCACTCAGTTTGGGTTTTAAGTTCCTTGCCCTTGGCCGTGAGCTCCAGCCTCGGCGCGGCCCACTGTTACCGTCTCTCTTGCTATGGGAAACTTGGGATTCTTCTCAAGCTGGGGTCCACTTACCTTTTTAAAATAGATTCACTTATTCTTGGCTGTGCTGGGGCTTCACCGCGGGGCAGGGCTTTCTCTGGCTGTGGCGGATGCAGGCTGCTCTCCAGCTGCGGTACACGGGCGTCTCACGGGGCAGCTTCTCTCCTCGGAGCACCGGCTCTCGGGAGGGCGGGCTGCAGGAGTGTGGCCCACGGGCTCCGAGGCCCCATGGCAGGTGGGGCCCCCCTGGACCAGGGGTTGGATCTGTGTCTCCTGCGTTGGCAGGCGGACTCAGCCACGGGACTACCAGGGAAGCCTGACCCATCTACCTCTTGCTAAAGAGCAGCTCTTTTCACTGGAATCTAATTAAGGCCCGGTGCTTCTTTCCACAATCATCACTGCGTTGTCCCAGTGTCTCTTTGCTAATGATTTTGTTCCTTGTAAGTGTCTATACGACTCATTCTCTAAGCACAGCCATCAGCGAGCAGGCAGGGTAGGATAATTCAAAGACCCACTGAGCCATCTTTCACTGGAAGAAGCTGTCAGAATTTCAGACCCACCTTATTGTTTGTTGTTGTAGAAATCTTATTTTTTTTCTTTTGCCTTCTTATAACTCTCTTACAGATCCATCTGTGAAAAAAAGCAATGTGTTATTAGAAAAATGTGTATTTCCCCATAATAATATACCGTGCTGCACAAGAGCACACTGAAGACTCCATAGTCTGTTATAAAAGTGCCAGATATAATTTGTATGCAAATATCTGATGCAAAAAGGACTTTTTTTTTTATTGCAGGCAGAAAAACACACCAAGTGAATTTTTGACAAACACAGGATAGATCCTGCTGAGATAAGAAAACATCTTAATGCAAAGCTGCCTAGAGAGAAGTGGAGGAAGTGTCTCTTGTTTGAACTTACTCAGATTCCGAATAAGAAACAGCAGAGCTTCTTTTCTCTAGGAGACAGAGCCTCAAGACGGCTCTCCGCTTTGTGCCCATGCTCTGCCTGTGTGCCCCTGCCTGGCTGAGGAGTCCCAAGGAGCCACGGGAGAGACCCTAGGTGCCAGGAATGCCCTGGGCAGGACCAAGCTGAAGCCTTGTTGCAGGCCAGGTCTCCGCTCTCCTGCCGTGTGGAGGGGCGGCAGCCCGGGATGCACCCTCACTGGACCGTCCTGGTGACGGCATATTCCTTTTCTTATCTGGGCTGTGATCAGACGATGCCTGAAATGTGCCCGGCAGTGCACAGGGCATTCGCTCTAAGAGAGATGGTAGTGGAAGCTTCAAACACACCCAGCTCGTTATTAAACCATGTTCACAGATAATCCAGGGATGCCAAGAACGCTCCAGTCCCCCCAGATAGGCTCCCATTGGTCTTCCACTTTCTCTCTTCTCAACGTGCTTTTTTGCTCAAAGCTGAACTTCTCCAGGGGAGCAGGGAATGATAATTCGAGTGATCCTATTCTCTGAGTCAAAAAAGCCTGGAGTAACACACGTACGCACACTCATGCATGTATTTATTCATTTCTCAAATGCAACTAACAACCTCGGCTCGTGTCCAGCATTATATTAGTTGCCAAGGACTGTACTGAACTAATGCACGGAAGTGATTTTTCTCGGCAGCTTAAGCCCGTGTGGGAGCCCCCTGAGGACGGAGGGCATGGGCAATGTTCCTGGTGGTCCCCTCGGGGTGCGGCACGCGGGGAGCCGGCCTGTCCTCTCCTCGCCTGGAAGCCCTGCTGCCCTCATCCAAGTTGCTGGGGAGAGGCCTCTCCTGTGACTCCTGCCAGAGAGGACGCTCTGTTGGGGCTTCTCAGAGCCCCTCATGGGCTCACTCACTCAGCCGTCGACACGGGTTAATAATGACCAGTGCTGTGCGTGCTGGTGATGAATGAAACAGACCCGAGTCCTGCCCTCACGGGGCTCACAGTCTAGCTGGGCGGAGTAGAGCGGAGGGGGTGTCTGTGTGCATGCCAGCTCGAGGCTGCTGCTGAGAAATCGAAGTGGGAGGGGAGTAAGGGGCTCTGGGTGGGTGTTGTGATTGTAAGCAGAGCAGTCAAGGAGTCACAGAGGAGGTGATTTTAACTGGGACTGAGGGGCCAGCTGTGGAGCATCAGGGAACACGCGAAGTGCAGGAGTGGAGGGGAAGCTTCGGAGCAGGGCTGTCTGAGGGCCGGAAGTGGGGGCACCGTCTCGCTGGAGGTG
>SJYF01000037.1:1268375-1328739 GCA_006410515.1 Procapra przewalskii | reverse complement strand
TAGACAGCAGCTTCCCCTAGCTGTCTGTTCTACACATGGGAGGAATATGTTTCAATGCTACTCTCTCAGAAAGCTTATTATTAATGATGCTGTGATGAGAATTCATGAATATTCATCTTCAGGTGTGAGTCCCAGAAGGGGGATCCCTCCCATGAGTCAAGGGTGTCTTGTCGGTCACTTTCAAAAGTAGTTGAGCACGCCTGCATTAATTGTTTTTGCAATGCCGATCTGACTGTCTCCTTGCTGTGAATAAATATTACTATCAAGCAAAATAAGGCAAACCTTTTTGGCTAAAGAGATTGGTCATGGCACCTGGGCTTGGGGGTGCTAGGTGGAGCTGAAGACGCCTGCGAGGTCTCTCACGGGCCATGCTCTCCTGCAGACCTGGGGAGTCCTGTGTCTGTGAAGGACTCCCTCTGTCGAGGTAGAGAGCATTTGTGGGCAGCTCAGTTCAGTTCAGTTGCTCAGTCGTGTCCGATTCTTTGAGACCCCATGGACTGCTGCATGCCAGGCCTCCCTGTCCATTGCCAACTCCCAGAGTTTACTCAAACTCATGTCCATCGAGTTGGTGATGCCATCCAACTGTCTCATCCTCTGGATTTGTGGGCAAGAGGCCCCCAAACCCTTCCGTGTTCTGAAAGGGACACTTTTAGCCTTGGGCTGACACCTCCCTCAGTTCCCCTGGAAAGCGGATAAGCATGGCCCACCAGCTGCGTTAGCAGGACGCACTGGTCAGGGCAGACATGAACACTGGCAGAATCCTGCTGGGCCTGAGAGAAGCCCCAGGTGAACACGTACGACGAGAAGCCACACCTAGGGCTCCCCGGTGAGTGAGAAGGGCTCTTGTCACGGGCCGTCCCCCGCATGGAGCCTCTACCCCACCTGGAGAGGAACGCCAGCGCTGCCCCCCGGCTCGCTCTCTCTGCTGGCGTCTGTCAGTGTGGCCAGTTACACATCTAACTGTTTAACAATTCAAGACTGATGACCCCTGCTAGTTACAGCCTCAGAGTCGTAAAGACCCAGCTCCCACATCTATGTTCCCTCCATCAACTTGCTCAACTGCTCTTAATCCCTTGAAACCCGGTTTCCTTATTTGTAACACAGGGAGGCAGACCTCCCCTCAAGTCTGGCCCCAAGTCAAGATGCTTATAAACAGTAGTAGCGGGAACTGTGGTCATTTAATAGAAATGAACTTTAATGCCACTCGCCCGCTGTTTCGGTCAGGGCTGGCTCTCTGGACGTGGGCCCCATGTAGTCACTTGGGCCACACTTGGAAGGACTTTGCTTTGTTGAATGCCCTGCTGTGGCCACCCTGAAGCTCTCAGTAATTCTTGAACGAGACCCACAACTTGGCTTTTCACCGGACACCACCAATTATGTAGTTGGTTCTGATCACAGGATAAGATGAGCCTGATAATGTTAAACCTGTGGGCTTCCCAGGCGGCTCAGTGGTAAAGAATCTGCTGCAATTCGGGAGACCTGGGTTCAATCCCTGGGTTGGAAAGATCCCCTGGAGGAGGCATGGCAACCCACTCCAGTATTCTTGCCTACAGAATCCCATGGACAGAGGAGCCTGACGGGCTGCAGTTCATGGGGTTGCAAAGTGTCAGACACGAGTGTGCAACCAAGCGCACACTCGCCAGGCTGGCAGGCACGATTTCAGCTGGCTCTGCAGACAGGACACTTCACAGAAGACAGTGAGTGTCCAGGGCTCTTGAGGGTCCACGTGCAGCTGCTCTTCCCGACGGGGTCCTCTCTGCTTGTAGCTGGTGGAAGGGGGATCCTCTTGTGCAGAGCCTTTCCTGTGGGTGGGGGAGTTCACTAAGCAAATGATAAGCTCCCCAAGTCGGGGGCCCTGGAGACGCCCTGCGCATGCACCCTGCGCACCCATGGACCAGTGAAGAACGGTCTCAGCTTTGTTTCTGTGAGGCTCCGACCGGTGCCTAGTACCACGGCTGCTCCGGCGCTCGGCGCTCAGGTCTGCCTGTGGTGTTCTGTGTCCTTGTCAACTCGCACAGGACGCGCTGCTCTCCCGCACGCTGAGCAGCAGTGACGCGTTTCTGCGGCACTGCCGCCTTGAAGCCCTAGCTGGCGGCATGGCCGTCGTCAGGCTCTGGCTTCCTGGAGAGTCATCGCTCACTCTCAGAGCGAGGAGAGTCTGCTCGGAAGAGTTTGGGTGCCAGCTGCTGAAGCGGGCAGTTCTGGACATTGCTATGCCTGGCACGCTCTTCTGCCCTTCTTGGAAAGGATCTTCTGGAACACTGGTTCTTAACCCTTTGACCGCCAACTTCACTCGACCTCGTCTAAATCGCTCTTGGTTACTTCCTTGATTCAAGGCGCCAGTCACGTCCTTGACCCTGCCCGCTTGTTCCTGGACCCTTGCCGGGCGCTGTGAGCGTCCTTAGGGGCCTCAGTCACCTTCCTGGACTCTGCTACCTCAGGTTTCTATTAGAACTGGACCTTCATAAGGGCAGGGACGCGAGTCCTCTGCGTTTCCAGTAACATCTGAGGAGCAGTCAGCAAACATTGCTAGCACTGTCTCTTGGGAACAACCCCGCCGTGCACATGCAAGCCTCAGGTCACCTGCAAGCTCTCGGGCCCCGAGGCTGCTCCAGCAGGTGTGCACGGGCCTCAGGACAGAAACCTCCGCTCGGCGCTCTCATGCCTCACCTGACCTGGCCTCCAGCACAGCTCTGCCGAGGGTAGCTCAGGCACCGCTCGGATGTCCCTGCTGACGGTGAACTCACGAGCTACCTGGATGTCTCACTGAGGGAGCGTAAGGCGTTGGAGGGTGGCTGGATGGCTGGCTCCCTCCAGATGCTTGTTGTGCTTGCTTGCCTTTGCTTTTGGCTGCACTGCGTCCTCGTCACTCGGGCTCAGTAGCTGCAGTGTGCAGGCTTAGTTGTTCCCAGGCCTGTGGGATCTTAGTTCCCCGCCCGGGGATTGAACCCACGTCCCCTGCCTTGGAAGCAGATTCTTAACCACTGGACCTCCACAGAGGTCCCTTCATTGATTAGCTTTTATTGGGGTCACTGTGTCAGGCTGTTTTCTCAGGAAACAAGGGCAGACAAAGTCATTCCCTGTTCTCTAAAGCCAAGTTCTAACCGAGAAGGCAGACAATATTCAAATAATGATCAATAGTTCTGGTATGATTATTGCTACGGAGAAGGTACAACAGGTGGACAGAACGTGGCAGGGATGGAGAGCCGACTATTCTAAACAGACTGGGCAAGAAAGACCTTCTGAGACCTGAATAGAGGGAAGGAGCCATGAGCAGTGTTGAGGGGACAAGATTTCCAGGCAGAAGGAACAGCAAAGCTCTGAGACAGGAAGGGGTCAGGAAGGCAGGGGGGCTATTGGTGGGAGGTGGCCGGGGATCAGGGCCATAGGCCTTGAAGGTCCCCGTAAGAGTGTAACTTTCCCTCAGGTTTGATGGGAGCCAGCAGAGGGCTTAAGGAGGGGAGTGAGACAGCCCTGTTTTCAAAGGGTCCCTGTTTGGTGACGAGGAGCTCTTAGGAAGAAGGAAAGTGATGTGGGGTCTGCGGAGGGAACTCTGGTCTCCCAGGTGATTTGTTGCTTGGACGTGTTTGGCTTCCGATCAGGCCAGCATCATCACCCCCCTGCTCTCAGGTGGGAAGGTGTGTTTCCCCAAGGGAGAGGTGAGGGTCCCTGGTCTGTGTTACGGCTCAGGATGAGTCAGGTGCCAAGTCTGGTACACAGGGCGTTTCCATGCACTGCCTTCCCTGGCCACCCTGTTTATCACACATGAATCTCTGTGCATAAGTCAAGAAAGCTATGTGCTACATCTCTAAATTTCTTTTAAATTAAATTAAACTCCTCTTTGGCCCCTGTCCTGGCGGACTGACTGGCAAGTCTGTGCTCTCCGGGTTCCTTCTTCACCTGGGCTGTACAGAGGCCCTGGGCTCTTTTGCTGAAGTGTTAAGAAGTGCTGGCTGGTCATCTCTGAAATGCCCCCGTTTCACCCAGCATTGTCCTCTGAGGTCCAGCGGTCCTACTGACTCCCCGCGACACTGAGGGAACGGAAATGTTTGGCTGGAAGTCCCTGTCTGAGACAGATCACGAGGAGGCGGTACTCATCAAATAAGGGGCATAGTTTAAGTCAAAGGAATTAATTCCTAACTGTGGGATTTTGTTCATTTTAATTAAGTCAACACTCCACTAGTATTTGGAAAGACAGCAGATAAATAAATATGAGGTGTTTTGCTTGTGTGTTGTGCAGAATCTTGAATATTCCAGGCAGAAGCCTGGAGCAGCAGCAGGCTTGAAGTTTTGACAATAACTAATCCTTATGGAGAACCAATTTACTTAATATACAAATGAGTGAATAAAAAAAGCGGCAGAGTCTCCCATGACTTCTTCTGGTTACTTCCACTGATCTTCACCTACGCTGAGAAACATGCTCTAGAATTTAAGCTCCTTCGTGCAAACAGTGGTGGGGGTCGGCGCGCCACGTGGACCCTGGGCTTGGGAGCTTTCTTAAGGGAGGGGATAAGCTGGGAGCCGCCTGGGTCCCCAGTACCGTGCGTTCCCGTGTCAGCGCTCCGCGCAGACCGTCCCTGGAGAGGAGCGCAGCCTCCATCTCACCAAAGCCAGAGCTCTCTGCGCTCGCCTGGCTCTCGCCTGAGTCCTTCACGGACCCACCTTTACCTCCATCTTTGTACGTCGCGCGAGTCCCTGCTCTTTGAGTTTGGAGCTTTCAGCCTAGCGGGGAAGTAAGGATTTGAAATAGTTATTTCACTGAGAATGCGTCACAGGTGAGCCTGACCCAGGATGGAGGAAGGGATGTTGAAAGGCGGATGGCACGATGGACAGATGTCCCATTGCAGGGACTGGTAAGCCTGCTGTCTCCTTACATAAATAAAGTTTCATTGGCCACTACTATGCCTGTTTGTTTCCATATTATCTGTGGATGCTTTTGCACTGTAACAGCAGAGTTGAGCAATCGTGACAGAGACCGTAGGCTCACAGAGTGGCATCTTGTTCTCACATCCTGTAGAGGAAAGGATTTACCCATCTCTGCTCTGCAGGCAGTGGGAGAGAGTGCGTGGGCAGGGCTGGGCGGGCAGAGCCTTTCGGAGGGAGGACCAGGGCTTCTTACAGCAAACCAAGGGTTAACAAATCTGAATCTCATAAACGGTCAAATAACAGCAATTAAGTGGATCGTATGTTTGTGCATTACATGGACAAGATCCCAGAGAAGTACGTTTCCTGCCTTTGTGTTTTGTACATTGGGCTACTGCTTACTTTTCCTACTTTTAGTAGAGACATGGACATAAACATATTTTTCAACTATAAGAAAAGCTCACAGCAAGCTTAGTAAAGACAACTAAAAAGGCAACTGAAACTCAGACTGGTATTGATGGCATGACAAAGTGTGGTGGGGACTGAGGGAAACCAGAAACATGCCTATTCCATGCTTACAGTGCCTAGCAGACTTTTTTTTTTAAATAAAGAAATTCTAGAAATTCACGTTTTTATGTGGACTCTCCCGATACTGAAACAGTGGCTTTTGTTTTGATTTTCCTGTGTGAATGTTAAAACTCAGCCTACCTCCAGGCTGGGTTGTCCCTGTGACTTCCAGCTGGAGACCGTGGCATAGATATTTAGGAGGTTCAGAGGCGCAGACCTCAGACGAAGAGAAGGTTCTAACAGCCTAGGAACACTGAGCAGATTATTGTATCAGGTTACATATTTTGTGGCCCAAAGATGTATGCATCGGGAGGCTGGAGGAGGAGGGGGAAATTCAAGGTGGCTGGAGAAGTCTCTGTGGCCCCTTGGAGAAGATGGGTAACGTGCTGTGCCGGGCAGTTAGTTATCAGTCATCTCTGGCTATTTGTGACTCCATGGACTGCAGCCCACCAGGCTCCTCTGTCCATGGGGATTCTCCAGGAAGAGTACTGGAGGGGGTGGCCATGCCCTCCTCCAGGGGGCAGCTTATTAGGCACTAAATAAACGATACAATCCGAGTATCTAGTAGCAGGGAGAGACGGCAGACCTGAAAAACCACATTCCGGGAAGATGAGCGCTGCAGAACGACAGAGAAGGGTTTGTAAGAGATTTGATCTCCTGGGAACAAAATGTATACGTGGGACTCTACAAGGCCAGCAAGTCGTTTAAAATCTGTGCTCCTCCTATTATCCACAGCTCCTCTTCTCTGTCAGCCGCTGACCTCTGCACTCCGGTTTGAGTTTAATTGTATCTCCGGGTTGGGTCGAAAATTGCCGGTGGTGACTTGGAGATCTGCCACCAGGTGGCGACATTCTCATTTGGAAAAAAAAAGGAAAGTCCAGCCAAGGAAGGAGCCACTTTCTGTTGAATGATGTCCGCCGGGTTCTCTGATCACTGCCTGAGCCCGGGCTTATAGCTAATCAGGTAGAAACAGCTCACATCGTTTTCCTGTTCTATTTATCTTATGGCACTCTGCGTAGATCCCGCCACTCCAAGCCCGTCATATTTATTTCTGCATTTCCAGAGGGATGGGAGAGGTGGTCGGGGAAACCTCTGTGTTGGAGAAGACATGGGCAGAGGGCTGAGGGACTGAGTCGTGCAGTGATCGGGGAAGAACCTGCCGCCAGGCAGAGGGAACGGCACGTGCAAAGGCCCTGAGGTGGGAGTGGGAGGGAGGTGTTGGAGGAGGAGCGCAGAATCGTAAAAACAAGATGAGAGAAAAGAAGCCTGGTGAGATCTGGGGGCTGGGGCTGAAATCATACAGATTACATGGAGCTTTGCAGGTCCTAGCTTTTGAACTTCATCTTGGGTGAAATGTGAGGTTTTGAAGGGTTTTGAGCAGAGGCATTGTCTATTGGGTTGGCCAAAATGTTCATCTGGTTAGTGAATTCATTGTTCAATAAAGTTCTTGCTGAGTATGAATAACAGATCTTTTATTTTTACTTAAAACCGAACAGACTTTTTGGCCAACCCAATATTGTGACTTCCCCATTTTAAAAGGCTGGTTCATTTTCCTAAAGGGAAACGTGTGTGTGTGTGCGCGTGTGTAAATGTGCCTGAGTGCAGTCACATGTATATGCACACAGGCATGCACAAAGTCAGAGGCGTGTGTTATACGTACAGCTTGAAAATGTTAGAGTCTGTGTCTGTGCACCCCTTCCCTCTAATCTCGGCTGCGCACAGGTCCCTGTTCCTCAACTCACTTTATCTCTGAGAGCGGGAGGCTCACTGTGGGAGGGGAGCCCGAAGCCCCCCGGGCTGCGACGCGGTCTCTGCCCACCAGGACATCTCAGCCGTGTGTGGAGACCTGAGCCCTCCCCTTTCTCAAGCAGCAGCTAGAAGCTGGGGTGTCTGAGGTGGTGGGCAGAGGGTGGCGAGCAGAGCGCGCCGCAAGGGGCCTGGCTTATGAGACGCCCTTGACCCACGCTTGACTGGAGAGAAGCGCTGATGGCAGGGCGTCACCGCCACAGGGCGCCGGCTTCCCCATGGACGTGGCCTGACTCGAGAGGACCCTCTGCTGATGGTGAAGCAGGCCGTTTCAGATAGAAGGTGTGTGCACAAGGGCGTGTGATGTTTTTAAAGTGGAGATGTCTTTAAAAAATAGCTCTTCTTGAAAACAGATGCTCAGCTTCTCCCCCACACCAAGGTGCTCTGGCTCTGGCTCTGGGTCAGAGTCCTTGGAGCACGTTTTGTCTAAACCAAGAGTCTGCTTGGGCCTGTCTGGCTCAAGTTCTAAGGCTTGGTTGCAAACCTAGGTGTGCTCCCAATATTGGCCTTTTAATGGACATTTACTAAGAATGGACCACGAGTCCCTGGCGATGTTGGATTCATCTGAAAGTTTTCTCAGGTGTGTGTGTGGGAAGATTTTTAGGAACCATTCTTTGAAATCTCTTAGGGGATGAACCCAAGGGTTCTCCAGTCACTCTCACCTCAATTCAGATGTTTTATAAACTGGACTCGCACCACGGGGCAGTTTTCTGGTTTCTCCCTGGTGCAATCTGAACCAACCCTGTACAGGACGTGGGTCATGTAAAGGCCCTGTGGGGCCCTGCACATAAAGCTGTCTCTTTGGCTCACTCAGGGACGAGCCCAAGGCCATCTAGAAGCAGGCTTTGTGCGCAGCTTCTTTGTCAGTTTTACGTGACTCTTGTCCCACTGAGGCTTCAGTGCCATTGCCCCTCTGCAGCCCCTGGTACTCAGAACTGAGATCTGAACAGGCCCTGTGTGCTCGTCCCTCCCCATGAGCTCCTCTGCTCTGCAGAGTCTGGGTTCCAGCCACACAGACGCCACCTCTCTCATGTCTTCCAAGTACCCACACGGTTACTGTCTTGCTCAGCCCTGAGCCCCTCACAGGCTGAATTCTTCTGGGGTCCAGCCCTGGTGGATCCAGGGTAATTCGAAGCAGAGACAGAGTTGGCATCCTAGGAAAAAGCTATTTAATTAGAAGTATAAAGAGAGATTAGAAAGGAATAGTGTAGTAGGAAAATTAGTGGAGAAAAAGATGCTGAATAACTTGGTTTACGTGGGATACCAATAAAGCTTTGAGACAAGAAGCTTGCACCACCTATGTAGGCCACCGGCGCCCACTTGAATAGCGGAGAGTGCCCCTCCTTGGGCTCCGTCTCACATGGATCTTAAAAGCCAGGGCAAAATTAGCAGGCTTGGCGAGCACCCATGTTCCAGGTGGGAATTCAGCCAGAAAAATGGAGAACAAGAAAGAACGACACGGGGGAATCAGTCTTTACAGAAACTGATCCGATTTCTTTATTTTCAGGTTTGCTTATATACCTTTTGTTACACATAGAGACAAATGGAAAATTTAAAGTCACGGGGCGGGGGTCAGCAGTCCTGACCTTTATCAAAATCAGGTGCTTCACGTAAATGTATACAAAAAGGTCTTAGGGGTTTTACATCATCTTCTGGCCATGAGGCCTGCTGACATTTTATGATTCTTTCTTTTCTGATAACGGTCAGTCAACCAGAAACTTATTTTCCAGGGGTGATTTTTCTTAAACCAGGCACCACCCTCCGAAGGTACCAGATAAAGTTGCATTCCTATAGGGTGAGGGTGTAGTGGGTTACAACTAAGAAAGGAATTTGCTTAGCCTAAGGTTAACATGATTAATCTAAAGGTTAATACTTATTTCTCCTATATGCTAGTCATATTCATTATAAGGGCAGGGAATGTGGAGACTTAGCAGCAAATATTGGCCCAACAAATGAAAAACCCTTCACCAACATGATTTTTATCTTTAGAAAAACCCAATGCTAACTAAGACTTTCAAAATACTCCAAACTCTCTGTGCTGTTTATGGTTGAGAGGTTGTAAACAATCATGTACATAGCAGCAAGACTGGATAATCCTGTCACACAAGCTAGTCTGCCAGCAGAGAGGTCTGACCCGAGACACCCTTGTCATGCCCAGGAATTTTTATTAACTGGAGCTGTAGGTTAACTCCTTCCCGAGAGAGGTGATGGGGGACAGCCCCCTGTAAAGTCAGAGGTGCAGGTGAGAGCATAAAGCAGTAACATAGGCAGACTCTGGTTTGGGGGGGGAGATGCTCGGGAACAGGGGGTTTCCTGAGGCTCGATCCAGCCTTTGCGTATGCCGAAGCCTCCTTCCTCATGACCTTTGCCACGGGCGGAGTTCCTCACCCTGGCTCCCAGCAGAATTCTACCTCCCACAGCCCCCAGACCCCACCCCATCGGGACCCTTCCTCAAAGATCTTTCTGGGACCCCCCACCACCCAGATTGCAGAGTGTGGTAGGGAATCAGGAACCTTGACCTTCCCTCATTAGAACTTATCAGAGCCAGACCCAAATAACTAACTGAGGACTCAGCTGTTGAAGGTCTGTCCCTCCACTGGACTATTTTGCTTTAGAATAGCTTTGTGGAGGTACCGCTTTCATATTATAAACCCACTCATTTTAGTACATTTTTAGAATTGTGCAGCTATCACCCTGTATTTCTTTCACCCCCACAAAAATCCCCTGTGCCATCCATAGTTCAACCTCATTCATTCCCACCTTCAAGCCCAGACACCGCCAAGGAGCCGCTGATGCAGTTTCTGTCTCTGGATTTGCCCGTTCTGAGCACTAAGCAGAGACTATTATATTACAGCGTCCGGCATGATGAGGCACCGAGGTCTGCAGGGGACAGGGGGTTCACTAAGAGTGGGCACAACTGAGCGGCTGAACTGAGCTGAGCAATTAGGCGTGCTGCGTACAGTACCGTGCCTCTCAGGGAGCTGGTGTGGAAACCCGCCTGCCGCTGCAGAGACATGGGTTCAGTCTCGCATCAGGAAGGTCCCCTGGCAGAGGAAATGGCAGCCCACTGCAGTATTGCTGCCTGGGATCCCCATGGACAGAGGAGCCTGGCGGTGGCAAGAGTCGGGCGCGGCTGAGCAGCTGTGCAGGCGCGCGCATTTGCGCCTGCCCTTTCGCCTGACAGGCGGCTTTGGAGCTGCTTCCGTACTGCGGCCTGTGTTAGCAGCTTGCTCTCCGCCAGAATTCGGTCTCCCTGGGGATGGAAACTGACCTGTGTCCAATTCATAAACGTTTCCAGTGCAGGACGCCTACTGCAGGCCACGCTCTGGAGACAGGCCTACTGTGGGGTGGGGGGGTGCGCCTGCGAGGGCCCGGCCAAATATTCATTGGATGAATCCGATGTTGGATAAATGAATAACGATATAAGGTCCCTACAGATACTGAATGTCTAACCTCATGATGCTGGGGTTCTGATGAGCGATCCCACATGGGGCCCAGCAGGAAGGATCTGAGTCAGACAGAATGGATAGTTCAGGCTGAACGGGGGAGACAGACACGAAATCATCTAATTGTATTACAGCCTGGTGGGTGTGCAAAATGGCTTAGACGTGTTGTGGAAATTCTCAGCTCGGCTCTGCCCGTAGCTTACTCTGTGCCTCTGGCAAAACCACTTAACCTAGCGATCATTGCAATAGAAGAAACGCACTGAACGATTTCTAGATGCTTTTACATAAATTTTACATAAATTAGCCGTTTGATTGTCACACTAACCCTATGTGGCAGTTATGCAAATTAGTATTAAATAATAACCTTAACAGTAACAACACTGAGTATTGTTACAGCATTCTTACTGTTATTCTAACACTTGTCGGCTATAATCGTTCTGTGATGTTGATTAGTACATGCCACGAGCTGCTCTAAGCACGCTGTTGTTAGTCCTCACTTAATTTTTACCGTAACGCTAGCAGGTGAGTGTTACTACATTCACTGGACTGTGAGCCCCGCAAAGCTTTACACACACGGGCTCATTTGCTTATTCTTCAGTGTGCCTCCTACACTGGCAGAGTGTTTAAGAATATCTGATTTTTTTAAAAAAATTATTTTAATTGGAGGATAATTACTTTGCAGTACCGTGATGGCCTCTGCCGTACATCAGCGTGAATCGGCCTCAGGCAGACACGTGGCCCCTCCCTCCCCTTTGTCCTGCATCAGCTCTGGGTTCCCTTCGCCAGACCTCACACTCCCGCTGGCTATCTATTCCACACACCACAGTGCGTACGTTTCAAGGCTTTCTCTCAAATCACCCCACCCTCTCCTTCTCCCACGGTGTCCAGAGGTCTGCTCTTTATGTCTGTGTCTCTTTTCCTGCCCTTCACGTATATTTCAGTTGAATCAATGATTCTCCTCTATATAGACGAGGAAGTAAAGCTCAGACTGTACCTGATAGAGTCCTGCCTGCATAGCTGCAGATTCTGCATTTGTGGATCAGCCAAGCTGGAATCAGACCACAGTTGGTTGGATCCACGGATATGGGGCCCACAGGTACGGCAGGAAGGGGGGATCCACTGAACATCTGCAGGTCTCGGTGCTGGTGAGCCTTCCTGGAACCAGCTCTTCTGCAGACACAAGGGAGGACTGCCTTCTCCCCACGTCATGAAGGCCGCAGGCAATCAGTCTGGATGTGAGCCGGGGGTCTGAATCCAAAGGCCACACACTGAACTTTTCATCCGTCACAGCCCTTCATCCTGAAACTGGCCTCTCCCTGGCTCCTCCCTGAAAGGTATGGCTGTAACTCAAGTACGGGGCTGCGATGTGGTTCCATATAGAAATCTAGAACCAGAATGGACCTTGGAGACCATCACAAAGGTAGCATTCTTCAGAAGAGGAAACCAAACCTCACCAGTTTCAGGATGAAGGGCTGTGCTCCACAGCAAGAGAAGCCCCGCAGTGAGAAGCCTGAGCACAGCACTAGAGAGGAGCCCCCACCCCACAACGAGAGGAGAGCCTGTGCAGAAACACGGGCCCGGCACAGCCCCAGAGAGACGGATAAAACATCGAAGGAGAACGGGAGGGCGGTGACCGTCCTGGAAAGCTTTGCAGGGAAGGAAGAGGTCTCGTTAAAAACTCCCAACGTTGGCGTTTCTTGTCATTCATGTTCTTTTTTTTTTAATTTGAAAACACTACTTGTAAAAATTATACAAATAAAATAGGTTTATCATAAATAGTGGCATAAAACAAATAACTTCAGATGGGTGCCACTCAGAATCAAGGAATTCCATGTGTCTGTCACTAAACGCAACGTTTGACTAGAAGGGGGTTGTCTTCAGTTCTAGGGTGTATGTTTATAACTCTGGCAGCAAGACTGTGTTCTCAAGGCTGACGATAAATCAGCTAAAAAACACAAAAGTGAATGGCAGCTCTCTTGGAAGCTGAGCATCAGAAGATGCCAGGCAAGCATCCTGGGGAAGAATGCTGAGAGAATTCAGTGAAAAGGTGGGTGAGCCCACCCAGCCTGGGCTTCCCAGCACCCACCTGCCAGTGCAGAAGATGCGAGAGAAGAGGGTTCAGCCCCCGGGGTGGGAAGGTCCCCTGGAGGAGGGCGTGGCAGCCCCTTCCAGTGTTCTCACCTGCAGAGTCCCAGGGACAGAGGAGCCTGGTGGGCTGCAGTCCACAGGGTCACAGAGTCAGACTCAACTAAACACACAGCACCTACCCCTTCTAGATCGCGTTTTATTATATTACCCTGTTTCAGTTTCTCTACAGCCACTGTCTCATCTCACACAATCTTATCACTGGTTTGTTTAGAGATTTAGGAGTTTTATTAATAACTGTTGAGTTTTATTTATTTTATGCATAACCAGGTGTCTGCTGCACTAAAAGCTGCAAGTGAGTGGGTTCGTGCTGAGAAGGTCAAGAGATAAACTTGGTTTCATTTGAACTCAGCAACTGATTGACTTTGTGACCTTGGAGTATGTTCTCAATCTCCCTAAACCTCAGTTTATATCTCTGTGAAAGGGGACAGACTCAGCAGCCATCTTACATACTACTCATGACTGGACATCACATGTAAATTATTCAGCCTGGCGCCTGCAAACAGCTTTAAATTTACCGGACAGTTTCTGTGATTACTGGTCCATCGCTGGCGGCAGTAGCAGTGTCTTCAGCGTCTTACAGACACGTGGCACCTCCCTGACAGCACCGTGTGTCTTAGTTCTGATGTTCTCAGGCCTGAAATAGCTAATGATGGGGCCTCTGCACTGATAGGCTGTTTTTGTTGTTCATTTGCTCAGTTGTGTCTAACTCTGTGTGACCCCCATGGACTGCAGCAGGGCAGGTCTCCCTGTCCCTCACCATCTCCTGGAGTGTGCCCAAGGTCATGTCCATTGCCTCGGTGATGCTGTCCAGCCCTCTCATCCTCTGACGCCCTCTTCTCTGCTGTCTATGTGCTTATACCCCATTTACATGCATTTGAGAAATCTCCATGCAGGTCAGGAAGCAACAGTGAGAACTGGACATGGAACAACAGACTGGTTCCAAATAGGAAAAGGAGTACATCAAGGCTGTATATTGTCACCCTGCTTATTTAACTTATATACAGAGTACATCATGAGAAACGCTGGACTGGAAGAAACACAAGCTGGAATCAAGATTGCCGGGAGAAATATCAATCACCTCAGATATGCAGACGACACCACCCTTATGGCAGAAAGTGAAGAGGAACTAAAAAGCCTCTTGATGAAAGTGAAAGAGGAAAGCGAAAATATTGGCTTAAAGCTCAACATTCAGAAAATGAAGATCATGGCATCTGGTCCCATCACTTCATGGGAAATAGATGGAGAAACAGTGGAAACAGTGGCAGACTTTATTTTTTGGGCTCCAAAATCACTGCAGATGGTGACTGCAGCCATGAAATTAAAAGACGCTTACTCCTTGGAAGAAAAGTTATGACCAACCTATATAGCACATTCAAAAGCAGAGACATTACTTTGCCGACCAAGGTCCATCTAGTCAAGGCTATGGTTTTTCCTGTGGTCAGGTATGGATGTGAGAGCTGGACTGTGAAGAAGGCTGAGTGCCAAAGAATTGATGCTTTTGAGCTGTGGTGTTGGAGAAGACTCTTGAGAGTCCCTTGGATTGCAAGGAGATCCCACCAGTCCATTCTGAAGGAGATCAACCCTGGGATTTCTTTGGAAGGAATGATGCTAAGGCTGAAACTCCAGGACTTTGGCCACCTCATGCGAAGAGTTGACTCGTTGGAAAAGACTCTGATGCTGGGATAGATTGGGGGCAGGTGGAGAAGGGGACGACTGAGGATGAGATGGCTGGATGGCATCACGGACTCGATGGACGTGAGTCTGAGTGAACTCCGGGAGATGGTGATGGACAGGGAGGCCTGGCGTGCTGCGATTCATGGGGTCGCAAAGAGTTGGACACGACTCAGCGCCTGACCTGAACATGCCAATTGCACTGAGGAAGGGGCTCCCCTGGCGGCTCAGCAGTGAACCCACCTGCAGTGCAGAGGATGCAGGAGACGTGGGTTCAGTCCCTGGTCAGGCCGATCCCCTGGGGAAGGAAATGGCAACCCACTCTCTATCCTTGCCTGGGAAACCCATGGACAGAGGAGCCTGGTGGGCTACGGTCCAGGGGGCTGCAAAGAGTCGGACAGACTGGGTGACTGAGCATGCACTCCACAGACACATACACTCACACACATACTCACACACGCACATGCACACGCACACACACACTGACACACGCGTGCACACACATGCACATTCACACACACGCTCACACACATTAAGGAAGACCCCTGTGGTGTTCTGAAGGCAGGCTTTAACACACCTTTGTACTCAGTGATATTGAGAAGCCCTTCTTTCCAGCAGAGGACCTTGACTTTCTAAACACACTAAGCATTGTTTCTGCACTTCCGCTTTTTCTAACCCAGTTCTCCCCTCGATCATGATAATCCCTCTGAGTCCCAGAAGGGGTTACTCAGGGACTCTGTGGTGCCCTCTCGCTTCTTAATCATCTGGAGTAAATGCCCCAGACTGAGTTGAGAAGAAGCGAGCTTAATGTGGCGGGGGTAGTGGTACTAGCCCTCTGGAGATATGCGATTCACTGATTTGGGTTTTATACGGGCAGGAGGGGAAGATGGCAAAGAGGAGGAGGACACGTATCCCTTCTCTCTGTGTGTGTCTGCCTATCTGAAGAGAGAGATGCTGAGAAGATCACAAGTTGAAGGTAGACTAGAAATCTGGTCTTTTGAAATCTTATTTCCTGATGGATTTACAACTGTCTTTATTAAAAGCAGACCTACACAGGGAAGTGGCAGGCCCCGTTTAAGGAGAGAAGGCCTTTGCGAGGTTTGTAATTTAAAGCAGTGGTTGGAGACTCAGGCCTTGATTCAGATGAACTCACATTTGGACCCGTGGCCCGCTCTGAGCTCGCGTCTATGTCAGCATGGTGTTGGAATGCCGCCGTCCAGCTCTGCCGTCTGTGTCATACAGCTCGGAGCCACAGGATGATCGTCTGTTAGAGGCGTTGACAAGCACTCGGGGAATAACACCTGTCTGTGACTTCAAGAGACTTGGGTGTCACTGGCCGAGCAAAAATCGGCACCCCCTCCTGTGACGCGGCGCGGGTGAGTGCTCAGTGGGTGAGGGTGATGGGGGCCCTCAGAGAGGAGGGTCAGAGGAGGCCTCTGAAGAGGCAGAAGCTAAAGGCGGGGCCTGCTTGGTAAAGTTGCTGCAGCATTCACTGAGCACGCAGAGTCTTAAGGATGGAGTCTGACGCACATGCTTGGAGTGACGTCTCCTGTTTCCATTCCCTTTCGTCATTACGACCCAAATCCTTTCACCTAGCCCTTCAGTTCCACAGCAATGGGATTCTCTCAATTCCCAAACTCTGTTTTACCCCTCCTGTCTCCACTTTTAAAATGCTCTTGCTTTCACCATCAAGTCCTTGAGAAACTGAGGCCCTGCTCTCAGAGCCAGCGCCTCGGCCTTCCTTGGCTATTGAGGCCCTGCTCTCAGAGCCGCCTCGGCCTTCCTTGGCTATTGAGGCCCTGCTCTCAGAGCCAGCTGCCTCGGCCCTCCTTGGCTGGCAGCGTTTTCCTCTGCTGCGTCCATCCTTTAGTTTTGGAAGTGATCTTGCACTGCTGCTGCTGCTGCTGCTGCTGAGTCGCTTCAGTCATGTCTGACTCTGTGCGACCCCATAGACGGCAGCCCACCAGGCTCCCCCGTCCCTGGGATTCTCCAGGCAAGAACACTGGAGTGGGTTGCCATTTCCTTCTCCAATGCGTGAAAGTGAAAAGTGAAAGTGACGCTGCTCAGTCGTGTCTGACTCTTCGCGACCCCATGGACTGCAGCCCCCCAGGCTCCTCTGTCCATGGGATTTCCCAGGCAAGAGCACTGGAGTGGGGTGCCACTGCCTTCTTGCACAGCCATATGCAATGCAAATTTCATTTAGACCAGGTTCAGGGTGGAGCAAGTCTGTAACTCCTGCCATTTGCTTCAAAAATGGATTATTTCATTTACTTGTTTACACAGTGAAGCAAAATCAATCCGAAGTTGCTTTCTCCCCAGGACACGTGACTGTCCAGTCCCAGTGGAAAAGCGCTTCAGCTGTGTGACCCATCGCTTAAAGTGGACGGAGCGTTCAATGGCAGTGTAGTTGTCTTTGCAGACGTGGAGTTTGGTGGGGGTTCAGTTGGTCGGTGGGCAGCTGCAGCATGCGGGCTTCCTGCTGCCTTTTTTTTGAGGGCAAACTTCTTTGTAACACAGTCTGCTTTGCTGGTTATAGCTTTTCAAGCCCTATCAACTGAGAATTTCATTGCTTTTAAATTGCAAGCCTTTTGTTATCACTACAACTATGAACCAGACAGCCAAAACCAAAGCAAAATTCAGAAATACCAGCAGAGGAGGAGGGCCGAGTCGTAGCTTTGGTCTGGCCCAACTTACAGAGAAGGCAACTTGCTGAAGATTATTTGCAACCTCACTTCTTTATTCATGATGTCATATGTTCATTTTTATTTACAACATTCAAATAATCATCCTTGATTAAAGTTTAAATGTGGCTTCTTCTGCATTTTTGTTGCTGAGGTGTCTGAAATTGTTCATATGTTTCTTCTTCCTCACACAAAGAAAGAAAATAAAGACTATCTTCATAAAAGAAGAGGCAAGACTGTAAGTGCTGTGTAGATGACTTCGGAATCTGTTTGCATCTGGCTAATAGGATAACAAAAACAGTTATCAGAGAGAAGAGCCAAAGAGTACAGCGTCATTTGCAGAACCTGGGCTGCATTTCTATCTGCAATTTCAGCCTGGTGCGCGTTAAGGCACGACTGCGCCGTCAGGAGGGAGCCCACTCCGTGGTGAGAAAGCTTAGGCTGGCGTTTGTCAGCTGTCACCTGATGGCGGAGTGCAGGCAGTAAGCTGAGCTTGTCACTTGAACTTCAGCTATGAGGGGTCGTTACTGAAGGCAGGGACGAAAAGCGATGAAATCTAAATGAATCCTCAAGACTCAGGAAAGACTTTTTTGGACTAGAGGGTCTGGGGAGACGTTTCAGCCAGCTACAATGGGAGAACTGCTGGCAAGATGGTTTCTTTTTCCAGCTTCAGCTTCTGAACTTGGCAGTTGTGTTTCCAAGGAAGCTTCCCTGGTACCATCTGCTAAGTCACGTGGTGTGATTTGCCCAGAAAGTTAATCCTCAGGTGGCGGTCTTTACGAGTGGCTAGGCTGCCTTTATGTCTAATAACATTCACAGCAACCTGTCCCCGACTTATTCACAGTGATGCCCCTGGGAGAGACTGAAGGCGAAAGGAGAAGAGGGCAGCAGAGGGTGAGGTGGTTGGATGGCATCACCGACCCAGTGGACGTGAATTTGAGCTGACTCCAGGAGACAGTGAAGGACAGGGAAGCCTGGGGTGCTGCAGTCCATGCAGTTGCAAAGAGCTGGACATGAAGTGACTGAACAACAGCAAGGAATTCATCAAAGAAACTCCAGTACACACGACAGAATTCAGGAGTCTCTCTTCTCTCCCCTCTCATCCCTTGGACTTGCGTTAGAAAACCCAGTTATAGAGAAGAAGGAAATGTTGCCTAGAGAGGGAGGAGTCCTTGTTTTTCTTCTAACTGAGTGCTGACTATGCCAGTCAGGTAAGGGAGTTAACTTTTGTCTCATGCCTACCTTGTAATATTTCATCTTCACGATCTCCTGTGCGAGAAGAACGACTCTCTCATGTTAACAGAGGGAAGAAAAAAGATTGAGGATTGGTGAGGCTCAGCACAGCTAAACTGTATGACCAGATAAATTAGTTTCCTGCAGCTGGGAAAAGAAACCCCCACAAATTTAGTGATTTGAAACACAGCAGATTTATCACCTTCAGTTTTGGAAATGAGACGTCCTAAAATCAGTGCATGAGCAGGACCATGTATTCTGGAGGCTCTGGAGAATTGGTGGGTGCCTTTTCTAGAGTGCAGAGCCCACTGGCCCTCCTTGCCTCACATGAACCCCCTTCTTCCACCTTTAAGGGCGTCTCTGGGGCTCAGATGGAAAAGAATCTGCTGCTATGCAGGAGACTCGGGTTTACCCCCTGGGTCAGGAAGTAAAGTCAGCAGCCATGGTCTTCAAACCTTTCTACCTCTAACCTGGGCTCTGCAGCACATCTGCTCTGAGTCTCTGCTGGACCTGCCTGGATGGTCCAGTGTCTTAGGATTATTCCATCTCAGAAGGATTCTCAGCCGCAGGGAGTCTCTTGCCACATAAGTTAACAGATTTGTAGGTTCTGGAAATTGGGGTGTGAACACTTAGAGGCCATAATTCAGCCTATCACCCCAGGGCTACAGCAATTTGAGTCAGGAGAAAGGAACAACCCTATTTCTGTGCATATCTATGGAAATGTCTGGACATAAGAGTCTGTGGTCTGAAACTTTGTGAAAATCTCTAGGACTTGTGCAAGATGATTCTAAAATGAATCGGTCTCAGTCATATTTCCTATCTGCAAATTTAGGTTTCCAGTTTCAAAACTTTTAAACTAAACTTACTTTTTTATTAAAAAAAAAAAAAAAAAGCTTTATTTATTTTTTGGCCGCACCTCGTGGCATGCCAAATTTTCCAGGCCAGGGACAGAGCCTGTGCCCCCTGCCGCGGGAGAGCAGCGTCCTGACCGCTGGGCTGCGCGCGCGCTCGGTCGCTCAGTTGTGTCCAGCTGCTTTGCACCCCGTGGCTGTAGCCCACGGGCCCCTCTGTCCTTGGGATTCTCCAGGCGGGAACGCTGGAGAGCGTTGCCATTTCCTCCTCCAGGGGAACCTTCCTGACCAGGGATTGAACCTGCGCCTCCCGCCTCAGCAGGTGGATTCTTCACCACCGAGCCACCCGGGAAGCCCCTAAACTTTTTAAGAGTTGATCTGAATTAGTCATGCATCTGCGGACAGTAGCTGCAGCTGCCCGGGATCATGGGAACTTCCGGTTTGGGCAGCCGCAGACTTCGCCTGAGGCGCTGTCGCTGGCCCACTTTTCGCTTGTCTTAGAATGCAGAAGTGACTCCGCGGCCTTTCGGAGGTCTTCGCTCCCATCGTCTGCTGTTCCAGGCTCAGGAGGCCCTGGCTGACATTATTTCTGCAGCCTCTTGCTGCAGTGCTTACGCCTTCCGGATGCCTGATGCTGAACCTGGAGACGGTTTTCCTGGAAACAGGAGAGACACTGAAGAGCCTGAGTCCTGGAGAGGCCGCTGGGACTGCCGCCGGCCTCAGGCTTTCTCGGCAGCGCGGCCCTGGGCAAATATCCTGACCGCGCCTGGGCGTCCTTCTCTTACCTTGGAGCACGCTGATTGTGACGACCCACAGCGTTCGTGCTGTGAGTTTGGCAGACTGAACGAGCCGCCTCTGCCGTGCCCAGGACGCTTGGACAGTGGTGGCGCTCACCAGCGTCACTGACAGCAAGGCCGCCTTTCGCGGAGACTCCACCTGGGGCAGAAAGCAGTTTGCAGTGAACACCTCTTTCTCCGTTTTTTTTCCAAACCCAGTTTAAAATGTAAAATGTAGCAAGTTCCCTGGTGGTCCAGTGGTTGGGACTTAGCACTTTCAGCCTCCGAGGGCCCAGGTTCAGTCCCTGGTTGAGAAACGAAGATCCTGTAAGCTGCATGATACCCCAAAATAAAATATTAACAAAATAAAATGTAAACTAAATAGTGTTCAATATATGCATGCGTGTCCATGTGTGTCTGCACCTCTCATGGTCGTTACCTTACGTAAAATCCGTTTTGCCTCCTTATCTGTGTTCTCTTAACCTTTTCTCTTGGTTCAGGTGCATGATTTCAGTCTCTGCAGCCCCACCTGCCTTGCTCAGAGAGTGAGGATGACTGCTCACACGTCCCTTTAGGCGTTCTCACCCTAGAACAACCTCCCTGTGTTTCTTTCCTACCAGGAACCGGGTCCCTTATGTGTGGAAGATAATTCTCAAGGGGAAGCAGAAGTGATGCATTTCCCTCCAGTTTTATGTACCTTTCCAAGTTTATCCTCAGCTCCTGAGCTGGGAATGAGCAGGACTCATGAAGGCCTGCACTCACGTCTGTTTCGGGTGCATGATCAGCAGAATTTTGCTCCCTGTTACCCAGCCCCTACTGTCACTGTGAATGTCTTTTGTTACATGATTAAAGGAACTGTGTGGATGTAATTAAGGTTGCTAATCAAGCGATCTTAAAGTAGGGATCTTATCTTGGATTATCCTGATGTAATCACCTGAGTCTACAGCAGAGTTTTCTGCCTGCCTGCGGGCAGAAGGTGAATTCAGAGGGATTCAGAGAAAGACTGGATATGGTCCTTCTGATCTTGGAGATGGAGGAGCTGTAAGCCTCAGTTCAGTTCAGTTCATTCCCTCAGTCGTGTCCGACTCTTTGTGACCCCATGAATCGCAGCACACCAGTCCTCCCTGTTCATTACCATCTCCTGGATTTCACTCAGACTCACGTCCATCGAGTCCGTGATGCCATCCAGCCATCTCATCCTCGGTTGTCCCCTTCTCCTCCTGCCCCCAGTCCCTCCCAGCATCAGGGTCTTTCCAAATGAGTCAGCTCTTCGCATGAGGTGGCCAAAGTACTGGAGCTTCAGCACCATTCCTTCCAAAGAAATCCCAGGGCTGATCTCCTTCACAATGGACTGGCTGGATCTCCTTGCAGTCCAAGGGACTCTCAAGAGTCTTCTCCAACACCACAATTCAAAAGCATCAATTCTTTGGCTCTCAGCCTTCTTCACAGTCCAAGCCTAAGAATGTGGAATCCTGTAGAAGCTGAGAATGAGTCCTGCCCAAATGGCAGCAAGGAAGTGGGGACCTCAGTCATGCAGCCACATGGAACCAAGTTTTGCTGGCAATCAGAATAAGTCTGGAGGTGGGTTCTCCCCCAGAGCCTCCATATGGGATCCCAGATAATGGAACCTTCTCTTCAACCTGACGAGACCCTGAGCAGAGAACCCAGATGAAGCTGCTGAGACTTCTGACCTACGAAGCTGCGGGATGACCTGTGCTTTAAAGTCCGGGGTCATCTGTCTCAGCAGTGACGCAGAAGTGGAAAGGATCTCCTGAGAGACGCAGAAAGTGGGGATCAGCACGGGCACACCATTGGTGAGGCCCCAGGCTTCACTCAGTGCTCCGGGTGACTGGAATAGCCGCGGGCTTTCCTCATGTCTTTCCGATTGGATGTTTCACTCAAGCTTTTGGTCACTTGCCTCTGTAATGAAGCCAGAGGTGCCGAAGCAGCACGGTGTAGACGGGCCAGCGCCAGGAGCTGTCTCGATTAACCGGAGCTGCACGTTTTTTGTCTCTCTTTTTGTCTTTTAAAGGGGACTTTTTTTTAAAACACTATTTTCCAAATAGGAGCCACAGTCAAGTTTGTTCAGATTCCTGTGAAAATAGAAAGAGAAAACAGACATGCTTCTGGGATGGAAACGACCCCCAGAAGGCCAGGGTGGGACTGTGGCCTCTGGAACACTTTTGTGCTTGCTCCAAGCTCCAGTGCATGACCTGGATTGCAAGTGAGGTCATAACACACCCAGATAATGGATTTGGTGCATTCAGCAGAAACACGAGTTCGTGAAACTTCAGTCAACCTGGTTAATTTAAAGCAATTTCCCTGGCAGAGCCCTTCTCAGAGCCTGGCTCATGACAGATGTTCAATAAGTATTCAATAAGTGAACGGCAGAAATTCTAACAGGACCATAGGTAGACAAGACAGTGATGAACACGTGCAAAGTTCCAAGTCCATCGGGAGTTTAATGTCCAGTCGATAACCGAGCCCACCTCAGTGTTAGGGATTTTATTCTTCAAGATGAGCGCTTTAGAGAGGCGCTCACTGAGAGTTTAGCCATCACTGGCCCTTTCCACTGATGTGGGAGGGTCTGCGCTGCAGCTGGCACTGTGTCAGGTGCGGTGGGAATGGACAGGGCGAGTGTGACGTCCTCGTGGAGCCGATGGCCCGGCAGCAGAGGACACATGCCTGGTTTCCTTACATCAAGACTTCCTTTTGTAATATCTTGATCAATTGAGGTTTTATGGTTGGGTGGAAGGGTTCCCATCTTAAACACAATGTATTTAGGATTTATGTATATTTCAGACCAGGTTCCTTGAATTGAAAAGTGGTAAAGTGGTTCTTGTAGACGCATCTGCCAGTGAGGTTTTTGTCTGTGACTAATTCACACTAGTGATGTTTGTTCTCCCCTCATATCATCAAAAGAACTCTGTGTGGTATAGACTTGCACACCCCATTTGCTGGAAAATAGTAAAAACGCAAATGTCTCGTTAGAAGTCACTCGCCTGGTAAACAGTTTCATTAATCAAGAAGCTTTAGAAGCAAATGGGAGGGAAATATCTTCAATCTGTATTGAGATAATAACAGGAATTTGTTTGTGAAACTGAAAAACTCAAAAATAGAGGCAGAGACCATATATGTATACTGTATATCTATATTTCTTATTTCTTCTGGATTAGCTTGATTTGGCACACACATTTTATTAGAAGTTCCAATATCTTTCCAACCTCTCTTCATGTCTAGAATAAATACTACTTTATTACAATGGTCCCGTGAAAAGTCTTAGGATTCCCTCTAGTTGGACTGCAATTCCAGTGCCTGAATCCTTCAGAGAGATGCAATATGCTGATGTGGGAGATGGGATTTTCCAAGAATAACCATCTGCTCTGTTCTTTGGTGGCTCAGATGGTAAAGTGTCTGCCTGCAATGTGGGAGACCCCGGTTCAATTCCTGGGTTGGGAAGATCCCCTGGAGAAGGAAATGGCAATCCACTCCAGCACTCTTGCCTGGAAAATCCCATGGACGGAGGAGCCTGATAGGCTACAGTCCATGGGGTCGCAAAGAGTCAGACACGACTGAATGACTTCACTCTCTGTTCTTTGAAAACCTTGCCACTCTCAGTTGAAAGGTCGAGTTTATTCCTCTTCTCCCAGGAATCAGGCGGGTTTTGGTGGCTGCCTTAATGGAGAAAATGTCATGGAAAGGATGCCCCAGGACTTCTGAGGCTAAGTCACAAAGAGCGAGAGTGTTTTTGCCTAGGTCTCTGTCTGAGGGCACCTGCCTTTGAAACCCCCCCCCCCCAATACTGCTAGGAAGCCCGGGGCACGTGGAGAGGCTACATGTAGGTATTCTGGACGATAACGTTAAGATCTCAAGTGACAGCAGGCATCAGCTCCCGGATGTATGAGTAAGACTTCCGATGAGTCCAGCCCCTGCCTAAGCTGCCTCCGCTGACACTGAGTGGGTCAGAGAAGACCTGTCCGTGTTGAGCTCTCCCCACACTGCATCTCTGTAGACAAACGGGAATGCTGCTGTCTTCTTAAGTCACTAAACTTTGGGGGAATTTGTTGTGTAACCACACCATGGTAACGCCTTCTGAAATATTGATCGTATCTGAGTTGCATGACCATTCGTGCAACTGGAGTTGGGACACTGCAGGGAAGAATGGGCCTGGCCCTTCTATAGGGGCAGAGCGTGAAGAGGAGGCTGATGATAACATGGACATTGGGACGACGTAGCAGCAGAAGGGTGAGGCAGTAGCGGGCACTTCAGATGCCCTCCACAGGCGTGAGGCACTAGCGGGCACGTCAGATGCCCTCCACAGGCGTGAGGCCAGGCTTCACACTGTCCTCAGCATGCATGCTCCTTTTATCATGGGGATCTTCTCTCGCTGTGGGCTGCCCAGCCTCGCTGGGATAGAACACAGGTACACGTGGCAATGTAACGTGGAAGGGGACTCTCCTTTCCGCGAGTGCAGGTAACAGGGAATTGAAGAGGGGCTGCCACGGATAGCGCGGGTTCTGTTCTCCACGTTGCAGCCCGGGGTGGTGGGGCCCGGCAGGGCTGGGCTGGCCCTTGGGTTATGACCCCTTGCCCTGGTGTCTATGCGAGGACTCACAGAGCCAGGCCATGCTTTACGCTCACTCCTTACTCAGATGAGCTTTCATACCAACAGAGCGACCTGGGTTCGGAAGGGCCCCAGAGATGCTAGCGGCCTTGTTTTGAGCTTAGTGTCAACAGTGTTTCACGCCTTCGTGTTACATCTCACGCCCCTGGGATTGGCCTCTAAATGTCAAAAGTGGAGAAAGCACACGATGTTCGCAGGACTCTTCCTGGAGCTTGGGGAAGGAGTCGCTACCACCACATGCCAACACACTAACAGTTTGTTAGGAGCCCCAAAGGGGACTAGGCTTCAGAAACGCCTTCTGATGGCTGCACAATGGCAGAATAATTTAAAATATAACCAAGCATTCGATAATTCATTTGCTTATGGCAAGGTGCAGTAACACATTTTAGGGAAATAAAAATTCTTCCTGAGTTCTAGGTGGTTATCAGGTATCTGGGGAATATTTTTACACATTAAATACAATAATTGGTCTCCTGCTTGGAACCATTCCAAGCAAATTTGCTGGCGTGTCATCCCCATTCCAGCTTCCCTTATAGCTCAGTCAGTAAAGAATCTGCCTGCCAATGCGGGAGACCCAGGTTCGATCCCTGGGTGGGGAAGATCCCCTGGAGAAGGAAATGGCAACCCACTCCAGTATCCTTGCCTGGAAAATCCCATGGACAGAGGAGCCTGGTGGGCTACAGTCCATGGGGTCACATAGAGTTGGGCATGACTAGGCGACTAACACTTATTACTTACATCCCCATTCCAAACCAAGTTATCTTTGTACAAAAATAATTATTATATCACCTGGCTTACAAACCCCAAACAAGCAAACCTAAACAAAACACGGGTTCTCTGCTGCATAAAGCTTCTTGGGGAGTCTGTGCAACCTTTGTGTCTGGACTGCACCCGCCTTCCTGGCCTTGCCTCCTTCTACGGCTGTGCACACTCGTCGCTGCTCCGCGAGCGCGGGCTGCCTCGATGCCCTGTCGCCTTGCCTGTGCGAACTCTTCCAGAGACGCTTCCTCTGCACCATTCCCGGCCTATGCTGCTGTCTGGTTTCCTAGACACGGATTGATACTGTTCATGTTGAAGGCGCCAGAACTCGTTGACAATTAGATCACGTCTGATTCCTCTTTGTATGTCCACTACCCCACTCAGTGCATAAGTTGTGTGCCGGGTAGATGGACGGATAGATGGATGGATAGATGGACGGGTAGCTGGATGGACCAGTAGATGACGCTTTGACCAACTGATTCATTGTTGGTCCTTTCACCAAGGCACTGTCTTGAATACTCCAGCTTTACAGTAAGCCTTGAAGTCAGGTAATCTAAGTTCCTTTGTTATTTTTTCAAGACTTCGTTGGATAGTCTAAGGGTTTTGAATTTCCATATGAATGGTAGGAGCAGCTTCTCAAGTTCCACACACACACACTTAATGGGATTTTGATGCTGTAACATGTTACGTTATTCAACCCCTAGTAGCAGCATATCTACTCACTTATCAGGTCTTTGATTTCGCTCAGAAATCTGCAGCTTTTGGCGGAGGCGCCTTACGTTATGTTGCCCCGCCTCTTTCCCTTCAGCTCCTTCTGATGTCGTGATTCATTTCCCCTTCTCTCCTTTTCTTTCTTTCTCCCCCTGTATGTGCACACCTGCCCAGCCACGGGGTCCGACTTTAGCAACCCCATGGACTGTAGCCGCCAGCCTCCTTCCTCTGTCAGTGGGATCTCCTAGGTAAGAACACTGGAGTGGGTTGCCATTCACTTCTCCAAGGGATTTCCCAACCCGAGGATCAAGCCCACACTTCCTGCATTGGCAGGTGGATTCTTCACCAGTGAATCACCTGGCAAGACCCTTCCTCCTAATGCACCTCACTCTTTCTCTCCAGCTTCCATCCAGCAAATATATTTAAGTTGTGAAGTTCAGCAAGGCCAGGAATCCAAACAGGCCCCCACATAAATTTGCATCTTTGCCATTTTTAAAAACGGTCATGGGACTTGGCTGGTGGTCCTGTGGTTACGAATCTGCCTTGCAGGGCCAGGGTCATGGGGTTCAATCCTTGGGCTGAGAGCTAAGATCCTGCTTGCCGAGGGGCAACTAAGCCCACATGCCATGACTACTGAGCCCAGGTGCCTCACCAGACCAGCTTGTTGCCACAGCAGCAATCCCCGCACGTGCGCCACGGCTGAGACCCGGTGCCGGCCAAAATGAACACTAAAGGGGAAGCAACGCTGAAATGAGTCAAGAGGCGGCACACGCGTGGTGAGCGGCTCAGTCGAGTCCGACTCTCTGTGACCCTCTGGGCTGCAGTTCACCAGGCTCCTCCATCCGCGGGATTCCCCAGCCAAGAACACTGGAGTGGGCTGCCATTCCCTCCTCCAGGGATTTTTCCGACTCAGGGATCAAACCTGCATCTCCTGCATTGACAGGAGGTTTCTTCACCACTAGGGACGCCCGAGAGGCCTGTCGAGAGGTCTGCTTAATGCTAATGAACGAAGATGGGATTTTTGAAAAAAACCTTGGCAGCAAGCAGGGCTTCTATAATTGTTCTTTGGTTAAAAAGTCTATTCAGTATTGCTCTCATAAGTATTTCTCAACCTGAGCTCCATTCATGAGATTTGGGACTTGATTGTGAGTCATTATAAATATTAGGTTTAAGCATATGAAATTAGTTTGTGTCCATCACAAATTGTCAAGTGTTGGCAATTTCGTATGTTCAACTAACAGAATACATTTTGCTATATGTACTTTCTAGTGACTGTATTACATATCTACTTGTAGCAGACACTTTCATTCAGCTCAGTTCAGTCGCTCAGTCATGTCCGACTCTTTGTGACCCCATGGACTGCAGCATGCCAGGCCTCCCTGTCCATTACCAACTCCCAGACTACTCAAACTCATGTCCATTGAGTTGGTGATGCCATCCAACCATCTCATCCTCAGTTGTCCCCTTCTCCTCCTGCCTTCAGTCTTTCCCAGCATCAGGATCTTTTCTAATAAGTCGGCTCTTCGCATCAGGTGGTCAAAGTATTGGGAGCTTTTCAGCTTCAACACCAGTCCTTCCAACAAATATTCAAGACTGATCTCCTTCAGGATGAACTGGTTGGATCTCCTTGAAGTCCAGGGGACTCTCAAGAGTCTTCTCCAATACCACAGTTCAAAAGCATCAATTCTTCAGTGCTCAGCTTTCTTTATAGTCCAACTCTCACATCTATATATGACTCCTGGAAAAACCATAGCTTTGACTAGACAGCCTTTGATGGCAAAGTAATGTCTCTGCTTTTGAATATGTTGTCTAAGTTGGTCATAACTTTTCTTCCAGGGAGCAAGCATCTTTTAATTTCATGGCTGCAATCACCATCTGCAGTGATTTTGGAGCCCCCCAAAATAAAGTCTGTTTCCCCATCTATTTGCCATGAAGTGATGGGACCAAATGCCATGATCTTCGTTTTCTGAATGTTGAGCTTTAAGCCAACTTTTTCCACTCTCCACTTTCACTTTCATCAAGAGGCTTTTTAGTTCCTCTTCACTTTCTGCCATAAGGGTGGTGTCGTCTGCATATCTGAGGTGATTGATATTTCTCCCAGCAATCTTGATTCCAGCTTGTGCTTCTTCCAGCCCAGCATTTCTCATGATGTACTCTGCCTAGAAATTAAATAAGCAGGGTGACAATATACAGCCTTGACGTACTCCTTCTCCTATTTGGAACCAGTCTGTTGTTCCACGTCCAGTTTTAACTGTTGCTTCCTGATCTGCATATAGGTTTCTCAAGAGGCAGGTCAGGTGGTCTGGTATTCCCATTTCTTGAAGAAATTTCCAGAGTTTGTTGTGACCCACACAGTCAAAGGCTTTGACATAGTCAGTAAAGCAGAAGTAGATGTGTTTCTGGAACTCTCTTGCTTTTTTGAAGATCCAGTGGATGTTGGCAATTTGATCTCTGGCTCCTCTGCCTTTTCTAAATCCAGCTTGAACATCTGGAAGTTCACGGTTCATGTACTGCTGAAGCCTGGCTTGGAGAATTTTGAGCATCACTTTGCTAGCATGTGAGATGAGTGCAATTGTGCGGTAGTTTGAGCATTCTTTGGCATTGCCTTTCTTTGGGACTGGAATGAAAACTGACCTTTTCCAGTTCCAGACCTTTTTCAGTGCTGAGTTTTCCAAATTTGCTGGCATATTGAGTGCAGCACTTTCACAGGATCATCTTTTAGGATTTGAAATAGCTCAACTGGAGTTCCATCCATTTTACAAATTGGAAAAGGAAGCTTTATCATTCAGTGTTTCCAGGTGTTGCACAAGTCAGATGGAACCCTCTTCAGATGGAGCTAGGTGGCTCTTTTTCTCAGGAAGGGCTTGAGAATCTGGATTACTTTCCCCCATAATATCTTCTTCCTTCTTCACTAGAAAGTATGTATGCAATCTCTAAGAGGTCTCTTATCAGAATGCATTTTCTCTTGTTCTTACACTGAAAGATGAAGGTTAAAATTCTAACCAATCACATTTTGATTTTTAAAGTTTCCACCAATAACACAGCAAATCCCGAGGAAGCATTTTCTCTTTTTACCTCTTGAGGATATAGAACTTTAGGGAACCAGATGTGTGATTCAGAAACTTTGCAGCATTAGGTAAATAGTATCAGTCCCATCATAGAAGGGAAGGATCTCAGTTCCAGTTTTGGATTTCAGTTTTGAATGAGGGATTTCTGCTTCGCAGACTCCAGCTGCAACGCAGGAGTGGCTTCAGACTCTGATGGTCTCTTAGCTTCCGACTCCTCAGCCATCTGCGATCACCGTGGGGCTGAGGGCAGGGAGAACAGCACAGTCATCTTCTAGTAATGTCTGTGATGGATGGCCAGGTGCAGAGGGCAGGGCTGGTGTCACCGAGGTTCAGTTTCCACAAATAGTGAAATCATGTGGAGAGATTCTAAAACATTTCGGCACTGGAAGAAGCTGATCATTTCTTTAAGCATAATAATATATGATTATCTGCTCATGTGGGGAAACATCTGCAGAAGCTGGTGTGTCTGGGGAGGGAGATTTCTGATCAGTTCATGCACGTGAGCGGGGGGTGGAAGTAGGGGAGGAGAACCGGGCCAGACACAGGGTAACACTGTCAGAGATGCGTCGGCACGTGTTCAGGAAGGCCAAGGGTCGTGACGCGTGAAGGCCTGGGGAAGCATTCCCTAAAGGGAAGCCTGCTTTATAGTGATGTGTCAGATACAAAGATAAACCAGAAGGAAATTGCACTTCTGCTTGGGGCATGGTAAGCAGCTAAATGATGGCACAGCCATTCAACCCCCATTTCCTCTCAATTTTCAGATCAAGAAATCTGACCTTCAATCCGATTGTGTCAAGCAAGCATCCTTAAGGGAGGACTTAAAGACAGACCGCAGCATTAAAATAGGTCTAGGCTTGGCCGGTTTTGCTGTAATGGCCTAGAAATAAATAAACAAACGTCTGGCCTTGGCAGCCTCCGGTCTCTGCAGCAGGCCCTCAGCTCTGCCGCTGCAGCCCCGAAGCGGCGGCGTAGAAACGGAGACGCACCCGCGTGGCTCTGCTCCAGCGGAGCTTAATCTGTGGACATTGGAAGTTTGAATTTCATGTAATTCTCATGTTGTCATGCAATACTATTTTACCTTTGGTTTTTAAAAATCATTTATAAATATTGTTTTAAAGATTGGATTTTGAGTCTTATAAAAATATTTGTCTAGCCACAGTTGGCCTCTGGGCCATATTTGCTGACTCTGAAATAAGAACTCAGGCACCTTACTTTTGAAAATATTTGTTTGTTTTTGGCTGCATGGGGTCTTAGTTGCCGCGCGTGGGATCTCTCGCTGCGGCTGGCGGGCTCAGGTGCCCTACAGCACGTGGGATCTTAGTTCTCCAACAAGGGATCCAGCCTGCCTTCCTGCCTCGGAAGGTGGATTCTTAACCACAGACCACCAGGGAGGTCCGGAGAGCTCCCTTAGTCACTTTAAAAGTGAACTGTTTCTCTGCTATTGAAGAAAGAAACACTGACGTCCTGACCAACTTGGAGAGGTGACGAGGAGCCAGTCATCCATCCACAGATGGTATTGGCTGAGGGGAAGGCCCAACTTGGAGGCAGGCACAGGCACTAATTTTCTGAACGGTGGTGAACTGCCCCTCTGGGAAGCACACGGCAGGATGGCTGAGCTCGATCCCTGGCATATACTGGAACACGACATTAAACAAGAGCCACACTGAGAAGCGACTACTCCTTACTGTGAGCTAACGAAAACAAATATCACGCTTAAATTGGTAGATCAAATTATTAAAACAGGTGAATGGCAAGGACAGAGAATGGATTCGGCGTGCAGGAGGATCTCTGACAACACTCGACATACACTCCTGGGTAAAAGGAAGAAAGAGGCAAAACCACAGCACAGTTAGAAAGGGTCACGATTACTGTCACCAGGGCCAATGCGTTTCAGTCAATCAGTTCACACAGAGTTGGGTGTGTAAGATGAACACTATGGTCTTGTATTCCTAAAGGTTAAACACCTAAACACCAGCTCAGCCTTACAAATTGCCTTTTGCCTGAATGTCAATTTGATTACTAAAGCCATGCTGCTCACATTTTCAAATGACCCAAAGTGAGCGAAATCTCCCAGTGAGATCACACTGAAAACTACCTCAGTTCCTGAAATGACTGATTCAAGCCGAAGAAACATCAACATGGGACAGGCATAAAAGTAAAATTTCAATTAGGCTGAGATAAACCCCTTACGGGGCTTCCCTGGCAAACAGTCCGCCTGCCAACGCAGGAGATGAGGGTTCGATGCCTAGGCCTGGAAGATCCCCTGGAGAAGGGAATGGCACCCCCTCCAGTGTTCTTGCTGGGAAATCCCATGGACGGAGGAGCCTGGGGGCTGAAGTCCCTGGGGTCGCAAAGAGTCAGACACGACTGAGTGACACACACATACACAAACATCTTATTAACAGGTATCAATGGCAAAGTGCAGAACATAACTGATTTTGTTCCCTTTTGGTGATGTATATGTGTGCCTGTGTGTTTTATTAAAAAAAATTAAAAAAGATGAGGATTCGGTTAATCATAAACTCGCAATTAGCCAGCGGCTTACCGTTCCTGCAGAAAGGTGTGTGGTGTGCCTCGTGTTTCTGCCCAGTGCCTTGGGTCGCAATTTAGGAAAACACAAAATGCTACGAGCAGTGGATTTGCTGTGGTTTGGGGATTTTTCTCACCAAGATGATAACTGGGAAACATTCTTGGTAACTATTCTGTCCAGTGAGATGGTATTTTTGACAGTTTGGCTGGGTCAGGCTTTTATAACTTACTGGTTGCTCATAACAGCCATCTGCTTTCTTAAGTGTTTGCTTAATTTCACTTTCAATCCAACTATATATTAAATGTACCAGACCATCGGTGCAGGAGGCAACATGACTTGGCAAGAAATGATGTGCAGGTGCTGCTAAGAATATCAAGAAACTCAGAATCTCGTAGCTCACTCTGTACCATCATGCAGCTTATTTGACCTCTCTGAAGATAAGGGCTTCTGTTTAACAGAAACACATGTTTAATCAGGGACGAGACGGAGGAGTCACCTTCCCCATGCTCTTCCTCCCAAGCCTCTGTGCCCCCAGCTCCTGGCACTGGACTCCTAAACCTCCTTGTAATTTCCTGAGTGATGAGGGGTGATAGGAGGGTCTTACGCAAAGCTAAAACTCTTGGAATCTTCTGGGTTATAGGAGCATCCTTTGTATCAGTGAGGTGACTCCTGGATAGTCTTAGGATGAGGCTGCTCACCAGAAAGACAGAATATGATTGGAAGCCTGGGACTCTCAGCCCTACTGCTATCCTCTGGGTGGGGGGTGAAGCCCCCGTTAAAGCTCCTAAAATGCAGGGTACACAGAGCTTCCAGGCGGGCGAACACACCTGCACACTAGTTGGGCGGCGCAGGCCAGCCCCCCAACCCCCCAGGGGGAGAAGTCCCTGCGCTCAGGGCCTCTCTGGGCCTCGCCGCTCATGCCTCTTCTTGTGACTGCTCCTCTGTACCCTTTATAAATCTTCTTCGATATATATAAACTGGTAAACGTGAATAAGGGTTTCCATAAGTGTTGTGAGCTGTCACAGAAAATTATGGAGCCAGAGGAGGGGGTTGTAGGAACTCCTCACTGATAGCTGGTCTGTTGCCGTTGTTCAGTATTTCAATCATGTCTGACTTTTGCGACCCCGTGGACTGCAGCACGCCAGGCCTCCCAGTATATCACCAACTCCCAGAGTTTGCTCAAACTCATGTCCATTGAGTCAGTGATGCCATCCAGCCATCTCATCCTCTGTTGCCCTCTTCTCCTCCTGCTCTCAATCTTTCCCAGCATCAGGGTCTTTTCAAATGAGTCAGCTCTTCACATCAGATGGTCTGTAGAATGCAGTTAACATCTTTAGTGGGGGCAGTCTTTTGGGGTTAACCCCCCAAATTGTGAGGTCTGATACTAACTCCAGGTAGATAATGTCAGAATTTAACTGAATTGTGGGATACCCAGGGGCTGCTGAAGAATTGGCCAATGTGGGGAAGAGCAGCAGCAATGTGGATAGAAAACAGCTGTGTTTCCTTTTAGCCTCAGAAGTTTTCTCAACACAGGTAACAACCTGGAATCACACAGATCTGACATGGAATGTGAAGAGCATTTGTCATGCCCGATAAGATGGTTTGCAGAGTTCCTCCCCACCTGGGTCTGTGAATGATCTCTACATTTAGGGCTCTGAATATTTTAGCATGGTTCTTTGTTTTTCAACATCTGCTCACATTTCACACTTAAAAAAATCAAATATATAGTAAATCCTTATAGTATATCAACATTTTAATTTTATTATTATTAAAAAAAATACTTCTGAAATGCTAGGATAAACTTTGGGATTTTTGCAAAAATCTGTGCCTCTGGGTCTCCTTTTGTAAAAAGCCATTCTAAAATCTGAAGGCTATTAGCTAGAAAGTTGTAGTCAATGTTTTATGAAAATCCGAATTGCAGAATTCTTCCTCCCCAAAGATGTGAAGGTCAATCAATATAGCTAAAGGATGAGGTAATTCTCTTACTTTAGGATGATAAATTGGAACGTTAATTTTCCTCTCTGAATTCACGCTCCCCTCTGTCCAGTAGTCGCTATCTCTGCGGCTCACTATGGTGGCCACTCTGATTTCAGCTCATGGACGTGGGTTTCTAAATTGGAGGCATGAACAAAGCTTCGTAAACTTCCTGAGAGCCTTGGGTTTTCCCTCCACGTCCTCTCCCCCGCGCTTCCCCTCTTTGTGTCTTTCCTTTCCACGTCGCTCCTTTGTGTTCCCTTCTCCCTCCCCCAGGCTTTGCGTCCGTTTGTTTGCATCGGTTCCGGTTCGGTTCCGTTCCCTTGCATCCGTCTAAGCTGCTTTGAAGAGGGCTTCGCTGTGTTGTGCTCGCGGAGGCAGACGCCCTGAGCCTGTCTGCCCAGCTGGATGCAGCGCTCTGCATAAAATACCCAGGGGATGGTTAGCAATAGTCTGAAATCACGCAGTAGTTGGCTTTTAGTTCTTGGCCTTGTTCCAAGGAGGGCTCCTGGAGAGGCCTCCTCTCCTCCCCAGCAGCCTCTAGCCGTCGCAGTGCTCTGGTACAGGGTGTGTGCGCTGAAATGGGGTGGAGGGCAGGCCTCTCCGCATTCGTGATGTTGATCTGTTTAAGGCTTTGCCAGATAAAGTGCCATTAGTATAATTTACAGATAACAGGACCGATGCTCTAGGTCCACGGAGGAGCATGCCTGCACCTCAAGGGGAGGACGCGCGCAGCTGGGCGGCCCACGCGGAGCGGGTTGCTTTGCTAAGTTATCATCTACCCATCCACTTTGCCTGGTGGGGATTCCAGCACCTCCCTGGCCACTCCCCTAGAACCCGGTTAGGTTTTAATTTGGGGGAATAAATTGTACCACACGCAAAGCTCGCTCTGCTAATCAGACTACCCATATATTATATTTACTGAGTGTTTAGGATTCCTTCCTTGGGAAGCAGTTATTTGCTGGAAGAAGTCTGCTTGATGCCAGAAGTCATCTTTTACAATTCAGGCGAGTGGTGGCAAGATTTACAGTGTATTTTCTTTTTGCTTCCTTCCAGCGGTCGGGAGCAAACATTCATCTTCTGCTTCCTGTTGTAGGATCTGGCTCATGACATCATGCTCTGGAAGTCTGCAGTGTGACTAGCGTGACTTTTCTCTCTACCACACATGCATTATGCAGAGACCCTAGGGTTTCACTTTCATTTCATTTTTTAAGTCTATAGACGCCAGCTACTCTGGGGGTCTCCTCCTACAGACTATCATTGCCTGGGTAGCATTCTGAAAGCACTGAAGTGCATCATAAGTAAACATCATCTCATAATGGATACTTAGGGCTTGGCTTGTGCAGGAGTGGCTTGTTCCACCGGATGAGGGCCGCACTGAGAAGCCAGTGACGTTTATCTCCACTAAGTTTCCAAAGCAGCAGGACAGCGATGTGTGCACAGCCCTGCTCATTCATTCTAAAGGGATTCTCAGGTTTCTGGAATGGTGGCGTCAACAGAAGCCCCTTGCTCAGAATGTTATCTTGGATGAGAGAATAACATGACAAGCTGTAGGACTCTTCAAGGAAATTGAAGAAACACTGACCGTTTGCTGGGGGACCAAGGTGATTCTCAGTACGTCTCAATATCATGAAGCATGGCTCTCTTAATTCAGGGTGAGTGAATGCTTGCTGCTCCTAGGAAGATGGGGTTTGATCTCACATGGCCTCAGAGAAGTCAGGAGGACTTTAACAATGAGCTTTTAATGGCGCTTCTAATTCCTAAGCTTGTTCTGTGACATGTTATCAACCCCCTCCCCACCTCGTTTCTAAGAAAGGATACGTCCAGCAACAGCTGAGGAAGTCTCAACATCTCCACGAAGTAGGGCACCTCTTAGATTGATCAGGGCATTGCCAACTTCAAGAGGAAGAAACCAACCCAAACTTACTGCAGAAGAACAGCTGGAGAGCCTGAGGGCGGTGCTGCTTCCCGGCTGCAGCTAGATCCGAGGTTTCCACGAGTCAGCCCCAGCCCTGCCGCTACCTTCGGTGGCACCGAGGCCACGTTAGGGCCCGCGTGGCGACCACGCCTCCCGCGGCTCCACTCCAGGGCTCTGCCCGCGATGGTGAGCTGGCTGCAGCACGAGTTCTCGGATAAGGTCCCGCCAGGAGTGGGGGCCCCGTGCTCCCTGCTGCCGCAGAATTCCCGAGACCCATCCTCACTGCCTTGGCTTCTGAACCTCCTACTAGGCCTGGAGAATGTGGTCTGCTGAACCCAGTATTGGACCTCTCCTCAATCCAGGTAGGCCCAGAGTGGGAGAGAGCTGGCTTCAAACAAAAACCAGTTCTTTTATTGAAGAACCAAAAAGGTCAGTGCTACATCGGTAGTGCCCATCCTGCAACTCTCAGATGTGGGCTGAATTCCAAAATTCATGTGCTGAAACCCTAACCCTCGGTAGCCTCAAAATAGAACTGTATTTGAGATAGGGATTGAGTTAAAATGAGGTTATTAGAGTAAACCCTAACCCAATGTACCTGGTGTCCTGACAAGAAGAGGAAATTTAGACAAAGAGGAAAAAAAATAGCCAAGTATTTAAGCCACTACTATTTTCCAGAAACTTAAATAAGTATCCCAGACAGTGCAGACATCATCTCCTCTCTAAGCATCTTGCCTTTTATATTAATATTTTTGTCATTCTTTTTAATCCCCTCCCAAAGACAATAGTAGCTTGAATTCTTCAGAGTTTGTACAATTAATACAGAAAAGAGGTGAATCTCAAAGTCATGAAAGCAAACGGTTGAAAGTCAGTTTTTTCCACTCTTTGTGTTTGGCTTTTGTTCATTTGAACTTAGATCATGCAAATATTGCACAAAGTGTAATCTTTGGGAGAGAATTTGAAAGCTCAACAGTATAATCAGAATTCTCTGTGCCTGAGATCTTTGATTCAATGAAAGATTATTATAGCTGTGGTGCTTGTTGTTTTATCAGCAGTGTGAAGAAAATGTTTTTAGCTGACACAATAAAAATATGCCATTAAAAAATAAATAATGCATAGTACTTGAATCTTTCTTTCAAGACAAATAAAAATATCCTGTTTCAATTACTTCAGCAGCTCTTTTAACTGAAGAATGCTTGCTTCTCCAACTTGCCACTTCTCCCTCCTCTCAGAAATTTGTCTGGTTCATGAAATTCTTTCCTGGTCCATGTTTACACTGCTACTGTGTTCTAGTAACTGCAGGATATCATTACATCACTTGCCAGTCATCAGGAAAAAACCCAACTCCGAGGCTCTGTATGTGCGTGTGCTAGCTCAATAAATTTTAGACAACAGATGTAGCTGCCAGTTCCGCCTTCTGCCACTTTCCCAGTTCAGTAAGAGGTCCAGATGGCTCCCTTTGCCCTGGGTCTTCAGTCTTGGTGTGAAGATGCTGGCTCTGCTGATCTCTCTCTGGAGCCTTCCTTTGACCCTTAGGGCCACGGGAGGCCAAGTGCCAGTGGAGACCGCCTTGCACAGATCTGGCCATTTGGAATCCTGGGGCCCTTAACAGTTCGAAAGCATCCTGAAGTCCCTCTTAGCATTTTGCATGGAGAAACTGTCGAATTACATTTTCTGCTCTGTTTCTGACTGTTTCTACGCTCCACCTGAGGAAGCCCAGTGCTGGGAGAAAGGTCATCTGGGCATCGGCTCTGCCTCAGGAAGAGCCGGAGCCCATCTACTAGGAAGAGACGAGAATCCAGCCGGAACTTAGCGTTTCCCAGCTCAGTCAAGAGAGACCAAGGCAGCCAACACTGGTGTTGACAGAATAACTTAAGACAGTAAAAAATGAAATTTAAGGCCCTGAATTATGTGTCCTATGGGATGAACGCAGTTTTGTTTCCTCTCTCTGGAAACTGTTTGCTCTTTAAGGATTGGTATTAGCGGTTTGGACTGCTCACAGGGGTCTCAGAGAGGAGCCCGTGATGTGCGGACGGTCGGTCACACCCCTGTGGTCCTTACCCACAAACAGCCAGCAAAGCTCCCGGGCACAGTCAGCCCGACTCTGGGTGATGAGCCATGCCACCCAGCCATCTCAGTTGGGATTAGAGGTTGTTATCCGATCCAGAAGCGAACAGCTATAAGGGAGGCATAGGTAGGCAGCCCAGTAATTTATGGTCAAAACTCAGGTAGCCCAGGGGATTTCCTTGGTGGTCTAGGGGCTGAGACTCCTCACGTCCAGTGCAGGGGGTCCAGGATTGGTCCTGAATGCCACAGCTGAGACTCAGCGCAGAGAAATAAATAAAAAAAATATTTTTTAAAAACTCGGGTAGTAAAAGAGCGAAAGGGTGGTATGAATACTCAGCTGGGGAAACAGAATGAACTGAGATGAGCTTGGGCACCGTGGGCTCAGGCATGGAAGAGCAAGGTCCTCCACGTGGTCAGTCTTCTAAACACCTCCCCACGTATCGTGCCATTAATAAAACATGCTCTGATTACCTTCTTTTGCATATCGGGAAACCGAGGCACTCAGAAGCTAATTACCTTCCTAAATTCGCATAAATCTGGAGATGGTCAAGTCTGGGGAGAGGCCAGTCACCGTAGGGAGGGCCTGGGTCCAGACCTCTGCACCACAAGGCTGCTTGCTGTGTGTTAGGGAGTTGATGACCAGATTCTTTCTCTCAAAATGTTTGGCATGGCAGGGACATAGAATAAATTATAGTAGGGTAAAAGTTGTGGCCTGTGGCAAGAAGGCACAGGAAATGAGCTTGGAGGAGAGTAGAGAACGTGGGCAGTCTATTGTGTCTGAAGACGACCCGGTTCCCCAGGGAGGCTGAGGAAGACGAGAGAAAGCTCTGTGGCCGCCTGAGCATGTCGGGACCCTGCTGGACAACCACCCCGGTGCTCACGAACTCTGTGCTCGGTCATCTCCAGCTCTGCAACCCCACAGACTGGAGCCCGCCAGGCTGCTCTGCCCATGGGACCCTCCAGGCGAGGGCACTGCAGTGGGTGCCGTTTCCCCCTGCTGGGGATCTTCCCGACCCGGAATCGAGCCTGGGCCTCCTGCACCGGGAGGTGGGCTCTGCACCACCGAGCCACCTGGGAGGCCCCGTTCCTGAACTCTGCGTCCCTGCCAAGAGAGTGGCTCCTGCCTCCCTTCCCCAGTGTGTCTCCTGCTGGTGTGCAAGCTCGGGAATGTCCCGGGTGAAGTGTGAAGCTGGGCTGTTTGCACGGAGGGCGAGGAGAGACCGAGAAAGGGGCAGTCACCCCAGACGGCGTGGGGGCCGTTCTAACAAGCGAGGGGCAGACATACCACGCTGGTCTTGGGCTCTGCAAGAAGAGTCATTGTCCGCACACGCCGACCGAATCTTGAGCGTTTACTGAGAGGCCTTAAAGGGCTCGGTTGCGAGTCCTGTTCCGATGGCCTCCACACCACCTTGCTCTCTGAGTGCGGTGTCTATCCCCCGGCGGCAGGGGGGACAGAAGGCTGAAATCTAGGATGGGAGGGACTGGGAGCCTCCGACTGCCCCGGTCCAGCTCGAGGGTCTGCCCACGTCCTCTCAAGGCCTCCTCCAGCATCTGAGTCCCCGCTTTCTCCTGAGACTCTAGAGAGTCTGGTGGCTGCGGTGAGCTGTCCCAGAGGCCTTGGCGGGCAGCTGCTGGCTGCTTTCCGAAAGCTGGGACTTGAAGTTTGAGGACTGTGGGCCTGGGATGAGAGGGGGTGAGCAAACCAGCTGCCTGGTGAGCATTTGTGTGTGAATCGGGGTTTGCTAGTCTTTCTCACCCCGCATAAAGCAGCGTTTCCTTTCTGGAGAACGGCCAACCAGTGTTCAAGCCGAGTGCTCACTCCAGTGCTCCGCGTGGTTCCGACTCGTGGGGAGTGCTGCCTGCTGTTATTCTTGAAGATGGGATTTATGAGGGTCTCTGAATTCGCGCCTCCCAGATATCATAGATTCCTGCTGTGAGTGGTGGTATTTTTCTGGGGCCCCCTAGAGTCCTTTGGAGTTGCTTAAAGAGCATTGTGAAAACTTGCTATATTTCATTTTTAAAACTTTATAAGATATAAGAGTTTGAAAACACCGAGGAAAGCAAGCATATACTCTAGTGTGTTTTAGACAAAACTGTCCCCGTCGGAGAGCAGCTTCTACTGCCAAATTAACTTTTCAGTTCGGAACACAGACTTGGCAGCCAGAGCTGTTCAGTCACTTAGTCTTGTCTGAGTCTGCAACCCCAGGGACCGCAGCATGACAGGCTCCCCTGTCTGTCACCGTCTCCCGGCGTTTGCCCAGACTCATGCCCAGTGAGTCGGTGATGCCACTCAGCCATCTCATCCTGTGTCACTCCCTTCTCCTCCTGCCTTCATTCTTTCCCAGCATCAGGGTCTTTTCCAGTGAATCAGCCCTTCGCGTCAGGTGGCCAAAGTACTGAAGCTCAGCCTCAGTCCTTCCAATGAATATTCAGGGTTGATTTCCTTTAAGCTTGACTGATTTGATCTCCTTGCAGTCCAAGGGACTCTCAAGAGTCTTTTCCAGCACGACTGTTCGAAAGCATCGGTTCTTCGGTGCTCAGCTTTCTTTATGGCCCAACTCTCACATCCATACGTGACTGCCGGAAAAGCCATAGCTTTGACTAGATGGACCTTGTCAACAAATAATGTCTCTGCTTTTTAATATGCTGTCTAAAGTGGTCATAGCTTTTCCTCCAAGGAGCAGGCATCTTTTAATTTCATGGCTGCAGTCACCATCTGTGGTGATTTTGGAGGCCCCGAAAATAAAGTCTGCCACTGTGTCCACTGTTTTCCCATCTCTTTGCCATGAAGTGATGGGACTGGATTCGATGATGTTAGCTTTTTGAATGTTGAGTTTCAAGCCAACTTTTTCACTGTCCTCTTTCACTTTCATCAAGAGGCTCTTTAGCTCCTTTTCACTTTCTGCCATGAGGGTGGTGTCATCCGCATATCTGAGGTTATTGATATTTCTCCCAGAAATCCTGATTCCAGCTTGTGCTTCATCCAGGCTGGCATTTGCATGATGTACTCTGTATATACGTTAAATAAGCAGGGTGACAATATAAGCAATTCTTTAGATAAGCTTAACTTTCAGCTTTGAAACAAGTATCCACTTGGCCTTTGGACGGCAGGGTCTGCAGTGCGCCAGCTCATGCACAGGGCTTTGCTCCCTGAGCGCTGCATGCCGCCTCGGGCAGCGCCGCACGGGTGTGTGCCGCTGAGCCCTCAGACCTGGAGCCCAGAGGAGGAGGGTTGGCTGGCAGTGGCGCGCTGCCTTCTGGCCGTGCAGGGAGGTCAGCTCCCTTCACACCTGTGTTGCCCAAAGGTCGGTTGCAGCTACTACCTCCGTCTCACTCTTTGGATGTTGCTGTTGGTTAGTTGCTAAGTCGTGTCCAGCTCTGCAGCCCGTGGACTGTAGCATTCAAAGCACGCTCCCGGAGTTTGCTCATGTTCGTGTCCACTGGGTTGGTGGTTGTATGCAACCCTCTCATCCTCTGCTGCTGCCTTCTCCTCTTGGCTTCAATCTTTCCTAGCCTTGAGGTCTTTTCTAGTGAGTCAGCTCTTCACATTGGGTGGCCAACATACTGGAGCTTTTTGAACGAGCTGACTGAAAACTAGTGTTTACAGGGAAAGTTGAAAGCCACTTAGCCTTTGGGTCTGCTTATGTGCACCAAGGATTTACCCGATACTCTGTAGCACACAAAGGAAAAAACAGAAATGATCTGAGTGACGAGGATCGCAGGAGACTAAGCTGTTATTTCTAACCATCAGTGTGAATATGGTGTGCTCTTCAAAAATTGCATTGCGCATAAAATACTTAACCTTTCTACTTGAAGTGTTGTCTATATTAATTTTTATTTTGATAGCACATGGTTATATTTGAAAAGTGTGGAAGGAAAGAAGAGAAAGACTGTTGGAGCTCCGTCACTCATTTTCAATCTCATGTAACATTTTTGTCTCTTTTAGGAAAGAGGAGGGTGTGCGACACTTTAGGCACCAAAGCGAGTTATGAGGCGTCGGGTTTGTGTGCCGCTTCTGGCTGGCTTGGCGGCCCAGGAACATCAGCGTTCTGTGTGTGGTGTGTGGACTCAGCTGAGATACCAGTTTTTTGATGTGTCTGTGTGCTCAGTAGCTCAGTCGTGTCTGACTCTTTGCAACCCCATGAACTCTAGCCCACAGGCTCCTCTGTCCATGGGGTTTTCTAGGCAAGAATACTGGAGTGTGTTGCCACTTTCTAGTCCAGAGGATCTTCCCAACGCAGGGATCAAACCCATGTCTCCTGCACTGGCAGGTGGATTCTTTACCACAGAGCCACCTGGGAAGCCGAGCTTTGTTGCTATATTTGTAATAATAATTTCGAGTCTTCTTTTCAGTGATTTTGGTTCTAAGCGACAGAAACCTAGTGCAACTTGGTTACATTCAGTACAGTGTGTGGAACCATCCAGGGAAGACCAGGGTGCATTAAGAACTCGGGGACAGGGAGGAGATGCAGGTTGGAGGGGCTGGGAACTCTGAAGGCGCACAGAACTGAAGTTCTTCTTTTTCTCTCTTAAGGGTCAGGTGGGGTTTCGTTTCTGCCAGTCTCTTCAGATGTGATTGCTTCCTTCTGTCTCTGTAACTAGGCCCCACCCTACCAGTACTGAAGAGGAAAAGTTAAAATTTCACCTAACTTTCTTCTGCTTCTGCCTCTGTAACTCAGCTTGCTTCTTGCAAAGCCTGGATCATGTGGGTCACGTAGTCTCAGAGAGTGAGGCCTTACGATACTAACTGGAGTTTATCTCACTCACCCTTGTCCTCCTCTTCGCAGTCACCCAGCCCCTGCAAACCTGCCTCATCATGCCTGTCCAGGTCAGACATCCCCCGCCCCATCTTGACCGCTGTTCCCATGCATGAAACCCCTTAGCTTAAACCAACCGATTAACAGCTGGTGTTGCCCAGTACAGTCTGTCTATGCAAACTCTGCAGTCCCTTTGCTCGGGGCTCAGAGCTTGCAGTGCTAACTCCTCCGAGCCCGCCGGCATTACAACCCCGAGCCCTCCGGGTCTCCGAGTGTGCAGCTTGGTTTCTCGAGTGCTGCTTTCTGCCACAGTGTATCCCTTTTCAAATTCAGAGCCCAGGAGTGTCTCAAACCCAACTGCAAAATCTCTAGGGTAGGGACTCTGATGGGCCTGAGGTCCTGGGTGATCCTGGGGCAGTGAGGCCAGGTGGACTTCTGCCCACTCAGCAGGTCCTGTGGAAACAATCCTGTGAGAAGGTGGGAAAGAGCCTCCACGTGGAGGACGCATGAACAGGGGCTGTGCCAGGGCAGCAGGCCCTGGCAGCCTCCGGTCCACCTGTCCAGGCATTGTCTTGTCTGAACTTATTTTCTGATGTCCATTTTTATTTCGCCAGGCTTGGTCTTTGCTGTGGCACGTGATGTGGAATCTTTAGTGCGGCAGGGGAGCCAGTTCCCCGATCAGGGATCGAACCAGTGCCTCCTGCATTGGGAGCATGGGGTCTTAGCCTCTGGACCAGCAGGGAAGTCCTGTGGGCTTCCCTGGTACTCAGGCAGCAAAGAATCTGCCTGTAACGCAGGAGACCCAGGTTCAATCCCTGAGTTGGGAAGATCCCCTGGAGAAGGGAATGGCAACCCACTCTAGTAGTCTTGCCTGGAGAATCCCATGGACTGAGGAGACTGCTGGGATACAGTCCATGTGGTCACAAAGAGTTGGACATGACTGAGTAGCTTTTACTTTTTCACACAAAAAATTGAAGGCAAAAGGGGAGGGGACAGCAGACGATGAGAGGCTTCATGGCATCACCAACTCAATGGACATGAATCTGAGCAAAGTCCAGGAGTTGGTGATGGGCACGGAAGCCTGGCGTGCTGCAGTCATGGCGCTGCGGAGAGTCAGACGTGACTGAGCAGCTGAACAATAGCAGTAGCCACTCCAGTGTTCTCCTTCCAGCGGTTCCTATTGTTTGATGGATAAAGCTGTTTATGATCTTCCTTTGAATGAGAATTGGGGAATTTAACATGTGGAATGTAAGTGTGATAATTAAAGGTGTGGATTCTCCATGAAAAGGCTTGTGTTTGCATCTCAATACCAAAGCTTCCTAGCTGTGAGACCTTGACCTTTCTTTCCTGTTCTGGAAACAAGAACAATATTACTAACTGCCCACAGGGCTTCTGTGAGAAGTAATTGTTGGAGTACAGGGTGCTCTTAAGACAGTTCCCGTCCTGTGTGGTTCTCAACTGAGTTATCTGGCAAGAGATTTTTTTTGTAATTATGAGATTAAATATACTTAAGGGATTTTTATGTATTAATTGATTGAATTAAAAATCAGGGCATTAGGGGAGAGGATATGTGACAACCACTGAGAAAAAACTAGAAAGATGAGAAAGAGGAGGCTGCAGAGGAGAAGGCCATGGCACCCCACTCCAGTCCTCCTGCCTGGAAAATCCCATGGATGGAGGAGCCTGGCGGGCTGCAGTCCCTGGGGTTGCCAAGAGTTGGACACGACTGAGTGACTTCCCTTTCACTTCCATGCATTGGAGAAGGAAATGGCAACCCACTCCAGTGTTCTTGCCTGGAGAATTCCAGGGGCAGGGGAGCCTGGTGGGCTGCTGACTATGGGGTCACAGAGTCGGACACGACTGAAGCGACTCAGCAGCATCAGCAGCAGCAGCAGCAGCAGCAACAGCAGAGTAACTGCAGTCTTGTGCTGACAAGAGAGAGGCTCAACAAAGTGGAACAAAAGGTCCAGTGAAGCTCAGACTGTGCAGCTTGTTCCAGACTGGCCTCGGTTACAGGCTCTTCTCTGCTTTCCCCTGGTAAGGACGGTCATGTGCAAGCCAAGTGAACTGTGGTTAGGTGGAGCAATGGTGGCTTGACTGGTGGCTCAGTGGTAAAGAACCCGCCTGCGAATACAGGAGGCGTAAGAGACGTGGGTTCAGTCCCTGTGTGGGGAAGTCCCCCTGGAGGAGGGCATGGCAGCCCACTCCAGTGTTGCCTGGGAAACCCATGGACAGAGGATGGCGTCACAAAGAGTCGGACGTGACTGAGCAGCTAAATGGCGACAGAGCAGTGGGCATTCTGGCTGGCACTGCTTTGGAAGAGGGCTGGGAGAAGTTCAAAAGGAGCTTGGGTGGAGAGCACAGGAAGAGCTCAGAAGGGAAGACTGAAACCTGAGGGTTTGTCCGGAGGTGTTGCCTCCACTGCTGCAGCTGGTGGGAAACCCTGGAGCGCCACGTGCTGTCCACGTCTCCGTGGCTTTTTAAGCTGCTTTGGGCCCCTGGCACCGAGGCCACTTCAACCTTAATTCTCTTCACTGCTCCTGGCTGCACCTAAGGAAGGTCAAGCCTTGCTAAGGAGTATAGAAAATCCAGCTACAGTAACAGCAAAAACAATAGATTGTTTTAAATAAAAATGAAGGCTGAATTTGTTGGGCATATTAACATCTAAAGAGGTGGCCACCATTCTGATCTGTTGAGCAGGGTCCTTGACAAGGGGAGATGACCCCTGTTGAGTCTGCACAAGACAGACGTCCCTCCTTTCAGGGACTCTCAGCCCAGGTTCAGGGAAAAGTCTTGGGAGCAAAGTGAAGTGTCTGAAATATGAGGTTCTGTGGTCTGAATCTAAGCATATCATACCAGTGCTGCTGCTGCTGAGTCGCTTCAGTCGTCTCTGACTCTGTGTGACCCCAGAGACGGCAGCCCACCAGGCTCCCCGGTCCCTGGGATTCTCTAGGTAAGAACACTGGAGTGGGTTGCCATTTCCTTCTCTAAGACCATACCACACTTCTCCCTATTTCAGCTTCTCCAATTTACCAAGAGAATTACTGAAGCAGAACCGATTTATGATCCTTGCTAGAATCAAGTGATGTATTTAATCATACGCATTTTGCCATCAGTTATTTTTATTCCTGTAACATTGTGGGTTAGCCCCATGATAGTGAAACCCTCATCCAGTTCAAATGACTCACTGAAAAATAACTATGTAGTTTTTTTCTTAAAAGTACTTAAACTTTTAACTAATAGCAGAAATAAATTTTGCATTATTTCTGTGAAATCAAATAGTGGGCAAAGTTACCTACAAGTGTCCCCCCTTTTAGTAGAATTTAATTCAAATGTCATTTTATTTTTCTTTGAGTCTAATAAGAACAAATGAACACATTAAAAATGTTTTTGTTCATTTGGCTTTAGTGATTTTGAGAAGATAAACTTTGATAACAGAACATGTTTAGTTTTGTGCTTGTTCAAGCTTTGCTGAAAATATAGCTAAGCAACTATTCACTTTTTGAATTAATCAATGTTAAACTGTTGCTATATGGCTTAAATTATACTGGTGTTTACTTAAAGTCACACTTTCTGAAAGACGGGAAACTGTAGACAGAGCCTATGCCATCAGCCATCAAAGCAGAAGTTAGTAGAGAATACAGCATTAAGGATGCTCTTTAAGAAAATAGGCAGCGTGTCTTCCTCCTGTTTGCATCCCTAATAGCATATTGCCTCACACATAGCAAACGCTTGAAATATGTATGATGTAGAACTGAACAGAACTGGAGCTTAAATCTTCCAGTCCTCTGAAAGTGAAACGTTAGACATTCAAATTTTAAGACAAAATTACAATGGCAAATTACGAGATTTATGTTTTAATCGGGAAAAGCTGTACTGTTCGAAATGTTTCTTTTGTTATAGATTTTGAGACCTATTCTGCAGGTTATTGATGAAAAGTTTTTAGAACACTTAAAAAAAAAAACTATTTATTGGCCATGCGCAGCCTTTTCTCCAGCCGAGCGAGCTGGGGTCCTCTCTAGCTCAGCGCACAGGCTTTGCATTTTGGTGGGGCCTCTGGGTGTGGAGCACCCGTTCTAGGGCGCCTGCCTCCACTGGTTTCAGCTCCTGGGCTTCAGAGCGCATGCTCAGTAGGTGTGGGGCACAGGCTTAGTTGCTCAGAGACACGTGGGATCTCCCTTTACCAGGGACTGAACCCATGTTTCCTGCACTGGCAGGCAGAGTCTTTACCCTGGACGACCAGGGAAACCCTTAGATCATTTTCTTAGTGTTTTCACTGGGTGTGATTTCCAAGAGAGAAGGATCTTGCTCTGAACACGTGGAAATGATGCTAGCCACGTTTAAAGGGTCCAAAAATCTGACCAAGCTTTCTTCCTTTGGCTATTTTAATGAAGCTAACATTTTGTGATATCATTAGATGATACTCAATTGATGATGTAATACTTCACATTAATCAGAATTGAAAGAAAAGGTTAAGAATGATAATAGCAAATATTATGGTAATAAGAATAGTAGCAAATACACATTGATTCTTTCTATATAGCAGCTGCTAAGCTTATACAGTTTACCTGGACCCCCTCGTTTTGTCTTTATTACAGGGCACTGCTGGTGCCCCCTTTACAGAAGAGAGCTCTGAGACTGCCTGAGCTTCAGTACTTTGCCAAAGATCTCACTTGGGGTGAGTGTCAGATTAGAATTTAAATTCAGATGGTTTGGTCTTAGAAAAAGCCTTCTTTACTCATGTATATATATATATATATTTTTTTTTTCCTATTTCCATCATATATTGGTCTCCTCTAAAGGTCCAGTAGGGCTTCCCTGGAGGCTCAGGTATAAAGACTCTGCTTGCCCATGCAGGAGATGTGTGTTTGATCCCTGGGTTGGAAAGATCCCCCGAAGAAGGAAATGGCAACTCACTCCAGCATTCTTTCCTGGGAAATCCCATGGACAGAGGAGCCTGTGGGGCTACAGCCCATGAGATTGCAAAGAGTCAGACATAATTTAATGACTAAACAACAACAAAAGTCCAGTTAACATTTATTAGCTAAGGTCTGACAGATTCTAGAGGAGAATCTGGCTTTTGGAGACCACAGAAACGTAAGACTAGCTGGAGATAGGAACCGGATTTCAAACGGATTTTCAAGCACAAGATTTTGTTCTTCTTTCATTTATAATTCCGTTTCAGTCTCCCCAAACTGCACTAACGAAGTACTTGTTTCCTGACTGACATGTTCATGTTTCGGTTAAGCTATGAACTAGTTTTTCTATGGGCAGCCTTTCCCTGAGGGCTTGAGGGAAAAGGTATATTTAGTGGTGGGGTGGGGAATGGATACATAGGAGATATATGTGTATATATGCCTTTGGATGGATTTGGGAGTGTGGGCTTTGAATTATTGATCTTGCTTTGATATTGCAGTGTACTTTCAGACAGTTAAGATCTATGTGCTTTCTTCAGGGAATTTGATGAGCTGTGAATCCCAAATTCATTCTACCATTTAGGTAGCAAGGGACAAAAAGTACAAAATAAAATGCCAACAATGATTTTTGTACGTATTGTGAGCAGGGAGAAAGTTGGTGGACCTCCCTGGTGGCTCAGTGGTAAAGAATCTACCTAATAAAATCCCCTGGAGGAGGGCATGGCAACCCACTGTGGTACTCTTGCCTGGAGAATCCCATGGAAAAAGGAGCTAGGTGGGCTACAGTCCATTGAGTCACAAAGAGTCAGACATGACTGAAGTGATGAAGCAGCAGCAGCAGCAGGGAAGAAGTTCCCAGTGCAGAATTAGAAACTATTAAGGGATTATATACACGTGTGTGTGTATTTATACACGTGTGTGTATGTTTATACATGTGTGTATGTATATTTTATGTCTTTATGTATACAAAGCACTGCTGCTGCTGCTGCTGCTGCTGCTGAGTCGCTTCAGTTGTGTCTGACTCTGTGCGACCCCACAGACAGCAGCCCACCAGGTTCCACCGTCCCTGGGATTCTCCAGGCAAGAACACTGGAGTGGGTTGCCATTTCCTTCTCCAATACATGAAAGTGAAAAGTGAAAGCAAAGTTGCTCAGGCGTGTCCAACTCTTAGCCACCCCATGGACTGCAGACTACCAGGCTCCTCCATCCATGGGATTTTCCAGGCAAGAGTACTGGAGTGGGGTGCCATTGTCTTCTCCACTAGGACAAGAAATAACATTCACCATACTATACAGAGTACATTCTGATACTTTCAGATACATTCTGATACCTTTGGTTATATTTTGCTTACATTTTATTTCACAAAATGATACTGTTATATCTTATCTTACAATGTAACATTAATAAGTTAGCAGAAAGTTGAAAAAAATTACAGTGTACATAAATATTCATGGTTTACCCATATACACCAATATCTCATCACCATTAAAAACTAATGCTAATGGGTTATTGGAATCTATGGGTCAGCAATATGGAAACATCTAAAATTGCCTTCTAGTGTTCTTCAGTTGCTTAGTCATGTCCAGCTCTTTGCAACCCGGGCTTCCCTGTCCTTCACCGTCTCCTGGGGCTTGTTCAAACTCATGTCCATTGAGTCGGTGATGGCACCCAACCAGCTTGCTCTCTGTCATCCCCATCTCCTTTTGCCTTCGATCTTCCCCAGCATCATGGTGTTTTCTAATGAGTCAACTCTTTAGACTGGAAATAAATGGATGCCAGCTATTTAGTTCAAAATCCATCACTTTCAGGATAGCTTCAGAGCCAAAAATAACTAGAGTCAATCTCCTCTTCCATCTATAATACTAAGAATTGAAAATTTGCATAAGACTTCAACATGGAAAGGAAAGTTTATGATGCCTGCATTTATTAAGGCAGGAAAGTAGAACTCTTTTTGGAAATATTTTTTAAAGAGAAAGAGGTAAAATTATTCTTGGGGAAGGATTACTGAGAACTCTTCTGCTTGCAACTGAACCATATCCTTCCTTAACCCAGACCAAGAAGAAGAAAAGAAAAACAAAAGGGAAAGTCATTATCTCTTATAATGTAAAAGACCTAGGGGTAGACAGGCCTTTAGCTGACTCCATGGACTCGAATAACATCACAGAAATCTTCCTGCTCTGCTGTGTGTGTGTGCTGGTTGGCCTCTTCTTCCTTCTTCTGGGAGTCTTTTTCCACATGGGGCAAGATGGCTACCAGTTGCTCCAGAGATACTTTCCACCATCCTGTCAAGCAGCTACTCTTCCCACTGCTGTGGTTGTTGTTCAGTCATTAAGTCATGTCTGACTCTTTGTGACCCAGGGACTGCAGCACTCCAGGCTTTTCTGTCTTTCGCTATTTCTTGGAGTTTCATCAAACTCATGTCACTGAGTCAGTGATGCCATCCAACCATCTCATCCCCCGTGACCCCCTTCTCCTTTTGCCCTCAGTCTTTCTCAGCATCAGGGTCTGTTCCAGTGAGTCAGCTCTTCGCATCAGGTGGCCAAAGTCTTACAGCCACAGCATTGGTCCTTCCAGTGAATATACAGGGTTGATTTCCTTTAGGATTTACTGGTTTGATCTCCTTGTGGTCCAAGGGACTCTCAAGAGTCTTCTGCAGCCCCACAGTCCAAAAGCATCAATTCCTTTGTGCTCAGCCTTCTTTGTGGTCCAGCTCTCACATCCATACATGACTACTGGAAAAACCAGATCTTTGACTATAAAGACCTTTGTCGACAAAGTGATGTCTCTGCTTTTTAGTATGCTGTCTGGGTTCATCATAGCTTTCATTTCAGAGAGCAAGCGTCTTTAAATTTTATGGCTGCAGTCATGGTTTGCAGTGATTTTGGAGCCTAAGAAAATGAAATCTGCCACTGCTTCCACTATTTTCCCATTTTATTTGCCATGAGGTGATGGGACGGGATGCCATGATGGCAGTGTTTTAAATCCCATGGACAATCCTAAAAACTGGGCCTTCGTGTGCCTCATGAGTCTAATGTCTCTGAACCCATGAGCATGACTGCTGGAACGGGCGATACTGATTGGCCTGGCTGGGTCATGTTCTTTATCCTTCATTAGTCTGCTTGGCAGCTCTGATTGGAAGAGATCTACCCAAACCACGTGGACTCAGAGGTAGAGCAGCGTCTCCTCCGAGGGTAGTCTTCAGCAACCAGAAGGTGCAAAGAGGACGGGACGTGCACAGCAAGGGAGGCTCTTTGGAATGTGATCATCATGTGAGCAGAAAACCTCTCTGGTTCATTCCTATGCAGCACCTGGCACATATGTTAGCACCCTTTTAAAAGGAATTTAACACGTGAGATTCTTTTTTACATCAAATACAATTTCCTGCTTTCCCGATGCATTTTATTTCACTGAAACTTGATTAGAGCAGACAGTGGATGGGAAATGGTGTTGAGTATTGTGGAGTGTTTTAGTCTTTGGCCTAACTTAAGGAATTTTGTCTAATGAACTACGATATTAAACAAACCACAGTTATTCGTGAAAGAGCAAAGAGCAGTGAGTCGAATGCAGTCTCAGTTCCAGTCTGGTCAGAGCCTTTGACTCATTGCCATTGACCTTCTCAGGCTTCTGTCAGTCAACCCAGCTGGAAATTCTGATAAAAATCAGTATGTCACCATCAAGAAGACATTGAGGTTGAAATGACCTTTTTAGACTAAATAAATTAGAAAAGACAACACAATTCAGCAGCATCCTTGACACAGTCACCGCAGAAACCTGCATGGAGGCGTATGTGACCTTTATCTCCTGGCCTTTCCCTCATTGTCCTCCAGCCACCAGATGACTTCCAGCTTCTGTTCCGCTGCTTTGTGAAGACTCCAAGCCTTTGATTACATTTGAGGATGAGAGCTTCTAATTGAACTGTTGCTGAGCCTCATGAATGCTTCCGGCTTGTAACTAAGACGTCACTTACCTGTTGGGATCAGGCATTCCCGAGGTCAAGTCATTCTGCTGGCACTTAGCCCTGTGTGGGCAAAAGACAATGCTTTCAAGTCTGTTTCCTCATTTGGAGAGTGACGATGTCGACAGTTGCTACCTTACCATGGTGTTTAAAGTCTTTTGTAACAGTTCATTTTACCGATACTTAGCAAAGTGACTGGCACATGGAAAATAATCAACAAACGGAAAGTTGCTGAAATTAGAGTACTATGCACTCTTCTAATTAAGAGTATCATCAACTTGTCTTCCATTAGAATCATGAGGTGGACAAGCCAGTTACTGGATTAACTTGTTGCAACAGTAGGCTGCATCCTCTTTTGCTTTCATTTCCACTGGGAAAGAGGTGATGGAGAACAAAAGTCAAGAATGGTCCGATTTCCTTAATTAGATGACAAGGAAAGATAAGAATGGCAAATCAGGTTTAGTAACATCACAGACAGAGACACTTCCTTCTGGATGTACAAATGCTTTCTTAACTCTCTTTTCTACATGAGCACTTAGGGTGGGGAGGGTTGATGTGAGAATCAAGTGCTTTATCCATCTATTTCATGCAGACTTGAGTATAAAATGAAGACAAGATGCAGTTTTCATTTACCCATGCCAATGGACAGCAGCCCGGAGGCTTATGTCATCTACTCTAATTGATATTTGGTCTTGGAATGCATTATTCAGTTTGACTGTGTTTTGTTTCAGCAAACTCACCTAATTATGGTTTGTTGAGGCTCATGCTGAAACAACTGTGAATTTCCTAAGTATATCCCAATCAGCAGTGGGAGAAATTGGCCTAGAAAACTCTGCTTGGCAGAAGGATAATGGCAGACTGGGATAACAAACACAGCAAAAATTATTTGCATATGGATAATTGAGTCTTGACTGTAAGCAGCAGACATCTATGCTCTGGTGCTGGAATACTCAAGTACTTAGCCCTTTTAGCAAACAACGACAACAAAAAGAAGTCAGTCAGATATCTCGGGGAGTGCTCAAGGACCAGCTTATTGCTTGATGAGCTGTCTAGGTGGCAGCTGGCTATTTGGGCTGTTCTCTTTTCACCTGGAAAATCATGGGACATTGCTTCAGATTTTTGATAAAAATTTTATGACCTATGAAAATTTTGAAATAGGTCATACAATATATATATATTGGCTTCTCAGGTGGTCCTAGTGGTAAAGAACCCACCTGAAAATGCAGGAGATATAAGACCCACAGGTTTGATCCCTGGGTTGGGAAGCTCCCCTGGAGGAGGGCATGGCAGCACACTCCAGTAGTCTTGCCTGGAGAACCGCATGGACAGAGGAGCCTGGTGGGCTGCAATCTACGGGGTTGCAGAGAGTCAGACACAACTGAAGCAATTTAGCATGCACACATTTTACCAACGTTCATTTGTTGATTATTGCCTGAGTATTTATGACGTGCCCTGCATGTGTGCATGCATATATATATGCATATATAGCATGTACATAGAGAGCAAGCGAGCCATGCAGACTGCTTAGCACTAACATTTCAATCTTTTTAAGACTGGAATTCAGTTGACATTTTGTCTTCCTTTAGCATTAACCAAGATCATTTTTGTTGTTTTTCTTGTTTCTGACACTACATTAGTGTTCTGATGTACTTTTATCTTCTCAGAAAGATGTGCTTTTAGCCATATCTGGCCTAAAGTTCAATCATTTTTTTCCAAACTTATACCTAACTTCTTTTTTATGATGGCAATATCATATCGATTGCTTAGTATTTGCCAATCTCTCTCTTTTTTTTTTTTTCTGCTCTCCATGTCTCTCTTAAGATAAATAGATGGTTTACATGGTCCCTCGACACACGTAGCTCCTCTTATTTGAAAGTTCCATATCCAGAAATATACCCTGGGACTGTATGGTACTGTGGTTTTTATTATTGGAAAAAATACATGTATAAGTGTACCCTGGTTGTTCAAATCTGTGTTCAAGAGTCAACTATACACACACACACACACACACACACACACACCAGACAGTTGCTCAGTTGGTAAAGAACCTGCCTGGCCGTGCAGGAGACACAATAGATGCGGGTTCAGGCTCTGGGTTGGGAAGATTCCCTGGAGAAAGAAATGGCAACCCAGCCCTGTATTCTTGCCTGAAAATTCCATGGACAGAGGATCCTGGAGGGATATAGTCCATGGAGTCTCCAAAGAGTTGGGCAGGACTGAGCGCACACACACACACACACACACACACACACCCCTTACGTCTCTGTCTTTGTCTCTCAGAGGCATCTTTTCAGGAGAGTCTAACACACTGGACTGCTAGCTGTTTCACTGCAGAGCTGTGAGCTGAATCTAAGCCTGCTCCTCTCTGTAGGCTGGTCTCAGTGTGCCTCTCGCTTGCTTGGTAAATGGGAGCTGCATCTTTGTGGCGCTCAGACAAGACACCAGATGGGCTGCGGTGACTCGTTTTCTTTCCTTTGAGTTCTTTCTCCTTTGTTGTGTTGGAGGGAAACTTGCGGTTTGGTTCTATTAAGTATCAATCCCCCCGTCCCATTCATTAATCTCCATTTTTAAATATTAATAGAGGCTTCAAGCAATCAAAAAGGCCTGCCTGGGAGAGTTTAGCTACACTGCTTTATTTCCAGTTAAATTTTATGTCTACTTTCTATTTGTGTCAAATGATGCTTTTTTTTTGGTTTGTTTTTAATTTTTTAAAGCAAAATGTAAAGAGTTGTTAAGAAAAAATGAATCAATTTTAGCAAAAATGATAAAGTCAGTGGAAGTGAGTTGATATGTAAACTTCATAACACCAATCTGGGCATGAGTGGATAATGAGAAAGACGATCACACCGCACGATTGCCCTTTCTGACTTCCGGTAAATGCTGCTTTCCAGACATATGCCTACCCTTCTCTACAGGAGCAATACACTTTCCAGTTACAGTGTCTGCACTCACTATTTCTTCTCTCTTGTCCCCATGTCATTGTAGCTAGATTCTGAAGAGCCGTAAAAGTCAAGTTCACGCGCGGGAGTCATAGAGTCTTCTTTTATCTCGTAGCTGAAATATTCCTTACTGTTTTCCCCAGATAATTTTCTACCAGTGAGGGCATTACTGACCCTACAATTCCTGGTAAACATGTCTATTCTCCCCACCTAGCACATCTTGCACACCCCCAGGGCGGGGTCTGTGTCTCGTACACTTGTCCGCACAGGTCAGCACCTGCAATAGTGCTTTTGGGTGTTGGAGGCACCAGAGAAACATTGGTGGCATCAATAAATTCTTGTGTGACTGAATTAAAGCAACCGAATAGCTGCTCAATTCATCGGGAACCTCACCGTTTTGCAGTGACTCAGTCTCACCTTGAAAAGTGAAAGCAAAGTCGCTCAGTCGTGTTTGAGTCTTTTCGACCCCATGGACTGTAGCCCACCAGGCTGCTCCATCCATGGGATTTTCCAGGCAAGAATACTGGAGTGGGTTGCCATTTCCTTCTCCATAGGATCTTCCCAACCCAGGGATCGAACCCAGGTCTCCTGCATTGCAGGCAGATGCTTTACCATTTGAACCACCAGGGAAGATAGTCTCACCTTAGGATCATTTAGATTTTGCTTTCTAGAACAGCAAATAAACCAGATGTTCCAAGTTAATCCCCAAGGCTCTGAAAATAATCTAGGACATGAATTAGGAACAATCAGAAACTCCAACAAATCATTTTTTGGGTTATCACTGGTAGAGTGAGGCATAGTTAATTCATTAAAAAGAAGATAAATTTACTCACTGTCTTGAATTGTCTGGTATCAACTTTTCTCTATCACTCACTCAAAGCATTTTCTTAAAATGAGTAAACAGTAAACCTTCTTGGGTAGGATGGTCTCACTGTGCTCTCTGCAAGGGGATGAAGCCGGTGGAAGAGAAGGAAAGAGGATACAGCTCAGCTTTGGGGAAATGTAACTGCTCCCCTGGTTGATGAGTATTCTGGATGTTAAAGACTCTATAGCAGGGACTTCTCTGGAGGCCCAGTGGTTAAGACTCTGCCTTCTAACGCAGGGGGTGGGGGTTCGATCCCTGGTCAGTGAGCTGAGATCCTGCGTACCTCATGGCTGAAAAACCAAAGCATAAAACAGAAGCAATGTTGTAACAAATTCAATCAAGACTTTAAAAAAATGGTCCACATTTAAAAAGCCTTTTAAAAAAGACGCTACAGCAGAAGCTACGTGAATCCTGTTCTTTAACAAGCCCTGAATGGACGCGGCTGCTGATGAGGGATGGAGTTCTGCGCCCCACAGCCAACTGCTCTCTAAGCCTGCTTTGTTTGCCTGCTGCTAAAATTTCTTCTCTGCTCCCTGTCTCTTCCGTCAGTAAGATGACTCCCGAGCGCCTCAGGGTGTAGCCGCGCTTCCGGATGTTGGTTATCTCTGGCTGCCCTCAGCCGCAGACATTTATTTTCCGCAGACCTCAGTCTGCAAACAAAACCGGGAACTCTGCAGCTTGTTCTGGCGGCGGAGCAACCTAAACTATTTTTCTCCTTCTGAGGTGCTTCAGGGTCCTTGGCATCTATATTTTTCCCTCTACGTTTTCTGTTTCTCAAAAATGAAATTATGCGCCAGCGGCTGTGTCTGCTGCTGCCTCTTCCCCAGATAATCTAGACCATCAGATTTTTCGATCTTTTTTCCTTGATCATTCCTGCAAAACCACTTACACATGAGGACTGCATTTCTGGAAGTGGCTGGTTTTGAGCCAAAGATGCTTGGAAAGCAATGAGTGCGTTTTCAGCAAACCGAGGACATACTTGAATTTAAGTACCATTTCAAGTTCTCTGAATTCAGATCATATTATATCTGAAAGTTAAGCTGCACAATCTGCGTTTATTCCATAGCTATTTCAGAATACCAGTTTCTACCACCTCCATTTTTATTTCTAGGGTCAACTTTGTTTCAAATAAGAGACCAATAGTATAGCCAAGAAAATTCAAAATGCAACTTTTATTTCTCTAACGACCATCTGATAAATATATAATAAGCAGGAAAATAACAAGAGTAAGGAAGAGTAGTAGAAACAACTGGAAAAGCAATTTCTGAGCAATCTTTTTTTGGATGTTATTGCTTAGAATATGTACCTCCTACTTTATTCAGTAAAGTTTTGTCAATGATAATATTTGCTATAAATATTTAATAGTTACAGTCAGATATTCACTGAGTATGAGAAAATAACATCAGTAACTTCCCTTTGAAAGTCTGTTTATCACTGATGATTGTTTTCAAGTGCATGAGATACAAACTCTACTAGACAGATTAACTAAATGAGCATCTATTTTTCTCGTACAGCATGTGGGATGGAAAAGAAATCCACTAAAAAGTAGCTCTGTGATTCTGTTGTGGCTCTCCATTGCATCTGCAGTTCTGGTTTTCTCTCCACAGTCTTGTAATTTCCACTCACGGTCTCAGCAGAGCTGCAGAAGCTCTCGCCATCACATGTACATTCTAAACAGGAGGAAGGAAGAGGGAAAGGGGCGTAAGTCCAGTGCCAGCTGGCTTTATCACCTTTGCTGGTAAATAACAGCTTTCCTTGCAAAAATTTCCCGTCTAGATAGATGGGACCCCAGCCACGCGCCCACCCGTTGCTGTGGGGCGGTCTGGGAAGGGGGCCTTTCATCTGAGTATGTTGCTCATGTCTGTGCGCCTAGTTGCGTCTGACTCTTTGTGGCCCCTTGGACTGTAGCCCTACTAGGCTCCTTTGTCTATGAGATTTTTCCAGGCAAGAATACTGAAGTGGGTTGCCATTTCCTCCTCCAGGGGACTTTCCCAACCCAGGGGTCAAACCTGCATTTCTTACGTCTCCTGCGTTATAGGCAGATTCTTTCTCACCTGAGCCGTCAGGGAAACCCAAGCATATTGCTATTGAACAAATTAGGTGAAAAGATACGTGTACACAACTAACAGTGCTTGCTCAACATATAAAACTAACATACTGTTGGCCAGGGTAGCAAAAGCACCATCTTGTTCCAGATTAGGTCACTGATTTTTTTATTTAATAAAAAACAGGTCAGCAAGCAGAGGAAGCATAGGAAAAGCATGTTAGTGAGAAATGCTGGCGGTTCCATGCCAACTACTGCCCGGAGAGGAAATGTGAGCTAAAGGGCTTTGTGAGAGTGAAAGCCGCTCAGTCATGCCCAGCTCTTTGTGACTCCATGGACTATACAGTCCTGGAGAATCCTGCAGAGGGTAGCCTTTCCCTTCTCCAGGGGAGCTTCCTGACCCAGGGATCAAACCCGGGACTCCCGCACGGCAGGTGGATTCTTTACCAACCGAGCTATCATTCATATAAGAGTGGTACAGTGTCTGCGTGTGTGTGTTGGGTGAAAGCAAGATCGTGCCCAGGTTTAGCCTTTTTTAAGGATGTCACTCCTCGCGGCTGTGCTGGGCCTTTGCTGCCGTGCGGGCTTTCGTTAGTTGCCCTGAGCTGGGGCTGTTCTTCCTCGCGGTGCGCGGGCTCCTCACTGCGGCGGCTCCGCGGTGCAAGCGCGGGCTCCAGGCGCGTGGGCCTCAGCGGCTGCGGCACGTGGGCGCACACTCCGCGGTTCCTGGGCTCTAGGGCGTGGGCTTCGTTGCTCCGAGGCGTGTGGGAGCGTTCTGGATCTTCCTGGACCAGGGATCGAACCTGTGTCTCCTGTGTTGCGGGCAGCTCTTCTGCCACTGAGCCGCCAGTTCCGCTCTTCAGGCCGCGCGGATGGTGATTGTTTGGCCTGACTGTGCACTGGCTGTATGATGTCGGGTCCAGTTTTGGTAAGATTCCTGCTAAGTCAGTTTAGCCAGAATCTCCTACCCCCTGGTATATGATCTCAACATCTGACAGAATTCCTCATCTCTCAAGTGACATCTAAATATCTAATCACCCTGGCCTGCCTTTACCAATTAGGGTGTGTGTGTGTGTGTGTGTGTGTGTGTGTGTGTGTGTGTTTGTGTGTGCTCAGTCATGTCCAACTCTTTGTGACCCATGGACCATAGGCTGCCAGGCTCCTCTGTCCATGGGATTTTACAGCAAGAATACTAGAGTGGGCTTCCATTTCCTACTTTAGGGGATCTTCTCAGCCCAGAGGTTGAGACCATGTCTCTGGCATCTCCTGCAATGGTAGACGGGTTCCTGACCAGTAGCACCACCTGGGAAGCCCACATTTTAAGATGCTCAGAAAGCATTGCTCTAACCGCTTAGTAATTTTGCGGCCACTAGCAAAGAGTCGGACACAAGTGAGCACAGCACACTGCCCCAACCACTTCTCATCCTTGGCTGTAAATCCCCGTTTTCTTTTTGTCCTATTCAAAACCAAGCCTGATTTTTTATTTCAAAATCCCACTGTAGTAAACTCTCTGGATAAAGTCTGTCTCACTGCTTTAACAAGTGTTGTGAATATTTTTTTTTCTTTAATGCTGCCCGGTGGGATACTTGTAATAAAACCATCTAATATTTGCAAAGCATTTAGCACACTGTCTTTTATATAAGTGGTTATTAAATAAAAAATCGTATTGTAGAAGGAATTCATTGTTTTTGTCAGACACCAGGTTGTATCTTTATCAGATCAGTATGTACAATTCACCACTGTGGCCCCAGGTTCTGGCATATTGTTAGAGTTCGAGCAATGATTGTTGAATTAATAAATAAACCTTAGCTGAAGCGAATGCATCTGAGGGTCAGCTTGCTTTGCTTGTTTGCTGCGTGAACAGTGTTATGACTTCTATATAATCTGCTGAAAGACTCAGCAAGTGGACTTTCCAGTGTACACGACCCACTAAATCCAGCAAAACTTTCCAGAGCAGTTTTCCATGGCATATTCATCAAATATCTTCTGATTATGACCAGATTTTGCCTGAAATTTGATTTTTACATGGCAACAAAGGGAATGTTTGCTTGTCTTCCCACACCAAGTATTCACCATTCATTCAACAATTGGATTTTTCTTTGAATTAGTAAATTGGCATTCTGCTATCTTTCTTGGTCTTTTGGAAATTTTTAACAGTGTTAAGTGTATCTGAAGTTCTGATCATCTTGGGAAACAAGAAAAGAAGATCTAGGGAAAGTTCTAGTAGTGGGAGGCGGGCAGCCCTCTTAAGTGATCTCACTAAGCTCAATTTAATTTTTTGTCTTTTATTCTTTTCAACTAATTTACAAATTAAGTAGATAATTAACTTAGATCATTCTTTTTAGAATATAATCCCAGATCCACAATTTATTAGCTATATAGTTTGGGAAATCTATTTAAGCTTTCTGTATCTCAGTTTCCATGACTATAAAAAAGAGTTTATAATATGTGTGCTCTATAATAAAGTTAAATACATTAATAAAATTAAGTTCAGTTCAGTTCAGTCGCTCAGTCATGTCCGATTCTGCGACTCCATGAACCGCAGCACGCCACGCATCCTTGTCCATCACCAACTCCCAGAGTTCAACCAAACTCAAGTCCATCGAGTCATGATGCCATACAGCCATCTCATCCTCTGTCGTCCCCTTCTACTCCTGTCCCCAGTCTCTCCCAGCATCAGAGTCTTTTCCAATGAGTCAACTCTTTGCGTGAGGTGGCCAAAATATTGGAGTTTCAGTTTTAGCATCAGTCCTTTAATGAACACCCAGAACTGATCTCCTTTAGAATGGATTGGTTGGATCTCCCTGCAGTCCAAGGGACTCTCAAGAGTCTTCTCCAACACCACAGTTCAAAAGCATCAATTCTTTGGCGCTCAGCCTTCTTCACAGTCCAACTCTCACATCCGTACATGACCACAGGAAAAACCATAGCCTTGACTAGACGGACCTATGTTGGCAAAGTAATGTCTCTGCTTTTTAATATGCTGTTTAGGTTGGTCATAACTTTCCTTCCAAGGAGTGAGTGTCTTTTAATTTCATGGCTGCGGTCACCATCTGCAGTGATTTTGGAGCCCCCCCAAGAGGCTTTTGAGTTCCTCTTCACTTTCTGCCATAAGGGTGGTGTCATCTGCATATCTGAGGTGATTGATATTTCTCCTGGCAATCTTGATTCCAGCTTGTGCTTCTTCCAGCCCAGCGT
>SJYF01000037.1:1192351-1203676 GCA_006410515.1 Procapra przewalskii | reverse complement strand
ATGTTCAGCGTGGTGAAAGCTCAGTCTAGGCTGCCATTTACCGTGGCCTTGCTATTTTAAAAATGGCCGTTTCTGGATTCTATTCCTTTCTCTTTCTGTCGATCGTTTTCCTCCAACGTCTTTCTCCACCATTCAGCCACCCCTGGGCAACTCTCAGTCGCCTGGACCCGGAAAACCTCTGCTGAGACTTCAGCTGTGCCTTTGCTGGAGCCGACGGACGTCAGGGTTGAGGGAGGTCACGGAGGGGCGTGACCTCCAGTTCCTCCTGGAGCTGGATCCGGGCAACTAGGGGCGGCTACCCCATCCCCATCCTGGAAGTCTACGCCCTGCCCGCTGTCCCCACGCAGATGCTGTCAGAGGGCGTGGCCCTGAGATAGGGAGGTGCTGGTAGACCGTCTGGACCACATGCCTGGCTGTGCTCAGTTGCTCAGTCGTGTCCGCCTCTTTGTGACCCCGTGGACTGCAGCCCACCAGGCTCCTCTGTCCATGGGATCCTCCAGGCCAGAATACTAGAGTGGGTAGCCATGCCCGCCTCCAGGGAATCTTCCCGACCCAGAGATCGAACTCGCATCTCCTGGGTCTCCTGCATCGCAGGTGGATTCTTTTCCACTGAGTCACCTGGGAAGTCCCACTGTGTGCCTGGACTGTATCAGCTTAAGATTCTGGCAGGCACATGCAGAGATATGCTGTCTTCCAGATCCCAGGACAGACTTCATGTGTAAGTTGCCTTTTTTGTTAAAACTACCCATCCCCAGTGGATTTCTCTTTCTTCTGTCCCTCCCTGCCCTCTGTGTTCAGGAGCCAGTTTGCAAACCAGTGGGAAGATATGTTCAGGGCCTTAATATTTTAAACAGAAGTGTCATGTGATAAAACAATGGATTGAAAATGAAGACTGGAATGCAATCACTGACATAAGCCATGGTACACAGGGTTGTGATGTGGATAAATATATCTTGAGTAACTTGTGTCATTTTTTTAGTTACAGGCTGTTGGAACAAAGGATCTCAGGGAGGCTGTTTTAATTTCCTGCTCCTAGCCTCCAGTATTAAGAATGATGAGTCTAAGTGGAAAGTCCTGATTAATTCAGTGAGTTGTGGCTGAGGCGTCCCTGTCACAAAAGAGAGCGTGTTTTAGTCTGCCAGTGTTTTCTTAGACAGTAGTGTTCATTGAGTCTCCAGATTTATCTACCAGCAGACACTTTTGTGTGAGCGTACCGCGTACCAGGCACCCATGAGAGTACTGGCTGGCATTCTACTGTTACGCTTGCAACTGCATCGGGACATTTTATTTTCTTATTTAGAACAGTGGTTCTTAGTATGGAATAATACTTGGGAATTGAGTTGAAAAATAAGTACAGTTTCTATGTCTGTTTCCATGTAAATAGCTCAATGATTTTTTTTTTTTTTGGACCAGTTTGAGAGAACACATCTAGGGTGGATAATTTTTGAAATAGTCTGAGTAATATAAAGACGAGTTGTTGTGAGTGTGGGTGTTTTGGAAGGTTCCTCAATGAAGTTCTTATCCTTCAGAGGAGCTAAAACCGAGATAGGAGAGGCCTATGTGTCTTATGGTCAGAAAAGGCCGGCCACGCTTATTAGATGACTGCAGAGAAGAAAAAACACTCAAATTAATTTGAGGAGACTCACCTAAGTATTGGCTCCCAGATTCAAAAACTGATTGATGAGCTGCTTCTATGCACAGCTCTGTAAATTTGCTCCAGGCTAAATGGCAGCAGGAATGTTTTTTACTTAATTGTTGTTGTTTAGCTGCTAAGTCCTGTCTGACTCTTTTTCCACCCCATGGACTATAGCCAACCAGGCTCTTCTGTCCATGGGATTTCCAGGCAAGAACACCGAAGCAGGTGGCCGTTTCCTTCTCCAGGGGACCTTCCTGACCCAGGGGTCACACTCAATCTCTGCTAAGGGCAGGCGGATTCTTTACCACTGAGCCGCTAGGGAAGCCTTTGCTTATTTAATGTTGTTGCTGTTTAGTCACTGAGTCATGTCTGACTCTCTGCAACCCCATGGACTGTAGCCTGCCAGGCTCCTCTGTCCATGGGCTTTCTCAGACAAGAATATTGGACTGGGTTACCGTATCCTTCTCCAGGGGACCTTCCTGACCCAGGGATCAAACCCAGGTCTCCTGCGTTGGCACGGGGCTTCGTGACTCATGTGGTAGCCCTCCCAAGGAATAGCAGTAGGCAGGAGGCTAGCCAGTATGGTGAAAATAGAACACTAAGTCTGCAGGTGATTTACTTGTGTTATTATAAAGCAGTGCCAGCTCTAGATTTCACTCACAGTTACTTTGTTGCGGCAGTGTCTTAATGTGCTCTCTTGAGCGCGTGGGGATGGAACCGCCGCTTGTCTTGGGAGCCTGAAGCCCTGGGTGCCCTTCAGAAAGCACTTCCTGGGCACTTGCGTGTCTTCTTCATGGGTCATGTGACTGAGGGCAGGCGGAGAGCGACTTTCCTGGTTCCTTCATTCTGGAAGTGAGGTCCTGGGAGGGCGTGCAGTGTTGCTGTCTCAGTGGGACCTTGTTGGAAATATAGAATCATGGGCTCTTCTCTGGCTACTGAATCGGAGTCTGCATTTTAGCAGGATCTACAGGTGGATCCAAACATACGTCACACGTGAGAGTTTAAGAAGCACTTGTCTATAAGGCCTTTAATGTTTTCTACATTTTTTTCTTTTATTTGTCAATTTTTCAATGCAGTTGTTTTTCTTTTACAAAGTAGCTCCTCTCTTTCCCCCACTCAAAACAATTCAAATAGTTTTTGAAGCAGAAATCATTTAGACCTTAAATGGGAAAGCAAGGGAGAAAGTGGTTGCATTTGGAAGTCAGTGTTGGATAACAGTTTTTGAAAATCTGAAATTTATCCATTTTAGAAGTCTAAACACAGTCCTGGCCCCAGAGATCATAATTCAAACAGATTCCTTCATCTCTTCACCTGTATTCTAAAGAAAGAGATGTGTCTTTAAACGCAGTGCACATTGCTTCGTTAATGGAAGCACTACTGCGAAAGCACGTTGTTCCTAATGCATCCGTAAGTGAAGTTGTGCATTCTTAATTTTCCACTCAAGTAATTTAGAAACCATTAGTTAAAGTGGAACTCTAAGATAAAGTAGAATCCTTGTAAGTTTAGATGGTTTCCTCTGAAGATTGCTCTTATAATTGTCAGAGAAAGATAAATTCTTAATTGCATTTCATTACATCTGGGTAGTGAATACATGTTTGCTTTCCAGATACCTGTCTGGCAAAAGCAGAGGAGGATAGGAGATGAAGTGATGTAATAACATCAAGCTAACAGATTCCAGAGTTCTCCACCCGTCCAGCTGGCCACTGTGAATCACCTTTCATCAGGACAAAAGCATTTCCCCCGTCTATCTACACCTCCTTTCTCAAGCAGTCGAGTCAAAATCGGTGTTTCTCCTTTGTTCCTGTTTCTCCTATAGTTTACTACGCGCTGGACAAGCGAACAGTTGTTGCTCTTGAAGGGTAGAGATTTCTGTCGTCGCCTTCTGAAATTGGCTGTCATGGACGACGTCGGCCTCACAGACAGAAGCAGGTGCCTGCCCTTCCTTTGTTTCCCTCCGGAGCTGGTGCTGCCTCTGGCTCTTGTAAAGTCTCATCACAAAGCCTTCTCTCTTGTGCCTGGTTCGATTTTCCTCTTAAGTTAGAGGTCTTCTGGAGGAAGTCTTTGAACTGCAGTCAGATCCAAATTTCAAAAGTAAAGAGATATATTTCACTGATCTTACGAAAGGAATTATGTTCACAAATACTAGTATTTGCCCAGGGCCCTTTCCAAAATGAAAGATTTGCCCATGTAGATCAGTCTACATGGATGCTGTGCAGCTGTAAGTTAATGCTAAGAAAACACTTCCTAATATGTAGATCCTATGTAAGCTTCTCGTATTAGCATCTGACTTCTTTCTTGTCTTTTTCAAGGTCATAGAAAGTGTTAGAAATTTGAGTTAGAAATTTTGCCATAGTTTCTAGTTTGAAGGTTTTGAAGGAAGGCTAGTGTGTATGATTTTTCTGATTATATATAGTGTATCTTAATACTAGACAGTTATAGCAAATAAAATTCAGAGACTTTCAAAAATATAAATGAGGGGGAGGTTTCTACTATAAGCAATAATTTTCTGATGAATCTGTGATCTCTTGGGAAAGGAAATGGAGGTTAGAAGAATCTACTGAAAGTCTCCAGGTTAAAGTATTGTTAACTTTGGACGGATCTGGGACAGACTGAGCTCCTGACCAGAGTTATGAATGTATTACTGTTTCTTTTCCCGAGGCAAAAGAACTACACTTTCATTGGATTGCCAAGGAGTCTATATTAAAACACATACACACACACACACAAAGATTTACCTCTTGAATCATTCACAACTCATAAATCCCTGCTCCTCCTTTTCTTTGAATTATTTTAACCTGGTTTCCATTTCCTGATTTCATTGTCTGCTCCATCCTTAGCATTACCTGCTTGATGTAGAGGCATATAGATTTGTGCTTCCGAGAGAAGAGAGTTCTCCTTCATGGGTTTTGTGAATCACTGGTCACCGTGGACTTTGTATGTTCTTTGTCAGTGCATGTATGTGATTGTAGATCTGCTCACACCTGTGCGTATGTAAATGGGCTTTCATGGCAGCGCTGGTGGTAAAGAGTCTGCCTACCGACGCAGGAGATGCAAGAGGCGTGGGATTGATCCCTGGGTTGGGAAGATCCCCTGGAGTAGGGAATGGCACCCCACTCCAGTATTCTCACGGATGGAGGAGCCTGGTGGTCTGCAGTCCATGGAGGCACAAAGAGTTGGGCATGACTGAGCACACTTACTGTGCATATATGTGTTGAATACTACACACATGCATGTCTGTAATACACACATGCGCACATGTATGTGTGCGTGCTAAGTCACTTCAGTCGTGTCCAACTCTGCGACCCTGTGGACTGTAGCCCGCCAGGCTCCACTGTCTGTGGGATTCTCTAGGCAAGAATACTGGAGTGGGTTGCTATGCCCTCCTCTAGGGGATCTTCCCTACCCAGGATTGAACCAGAGTCTCTTAGGTCTCCTGTATCAGCAGGCAGGTTCTTTACCACTGGTGCCACCTGGGAGGCCCCCAAACACATAGATATATGTATGTACATAGACACATGTGTTCACATTGATGCCTTTGTATATTTAAGCATGTATGTGTACATTTTATGTATATTTATATAAAATATATACATATATGCATACATATCTATATATGTAAATATGTGTGTAGGTGTTTATATACCTATGTTTGTATCTATCTGTATAGGTGAATATAAATATTTAGGTATATATATGCACATATATATAGTGTGTGTGTATATCCATGCATGTGCACATGTGTATGTGTGCACATGTACAGATATCTGTATGTACATGTGTGTGTTCACACATGTGGTATGAAGCTTACCAGATGGACGCCATGGTAAAGAATCCGCCTGCCAATGCAGGAGGTGTGGGAGACTCAGCTTCAGTCAGTCCCTGGTTCAGGAAGATCCCCTGGAGAAGGAAATGGCAACCTGCCTATGGGGAGAGAGTAAATTAGCCCAGGTGGCATGTTCAGGCTTTCTCACCCCCCGTTTTATAAATAAAGACTGTGTAACAGCTGAGAGGTCAGGGGCAGTGGCTGGGAGGAGCAACCCCACGTCCAAGGAGTGGTGGCTACATGGGCGCAGGAGGGCCGAGAGGAGCTACTCCACGTTCAAGGTCAGGAGGGGCGGGGATGAGGAGATACCCCTCGTCCAAGGTAAGGAGCAGCAGCTGCGCTTTGCTTGAGCAGCCATGAAGAGATACGCCATGCCCAAGGTAAGAGAAACCCAAGTAAGATGGTAGGTGTTGCGAGAGGGCCTCAGAGGGCAGACAGACTGAAACTGTAATCACAGAAAACTAGTCAATCTGATTGCATGGACCACAGCCTTGTCTAACTCAATGAAACTAAGCCATGCCCGTGGGGCCACCCAAGACGGGCGAGTCATGGTGGAGAGGGCTGACAGAATGTGGTCCACTGGAGAAGGGAATGGCAAACCGCTTCAGTATTCTTGCCTTGAGAACCCCATGAACAGTATGATTCCGGGAGCTGGTGATGAACAGGGAGGCCTGGCGTGCTGCAATTCATGGGGTCACAAAGAGTCGGACATGACTGAGCAACTGAACTGAACTGAACAGCTGAGATCACTTACAGCGCTGGGCACGTGCTCCCAAGGTCCCTGCTTGGCCGGGGGCTACTTTGTGCGGTAGCCGTCCGCGAGTTCACCTGAAAGGCCCTGGCCTCCCCACTGTGCCCGGCGGGTCCCTGGGGTCAGCTGGAGCAGAGCGGATGCAGCACGCGGCTGCCCCCGCTGGGAGGGGAGACAAGGGTGCGGCTCCAGAGGCCCCTCCAGCTCCGAGTGCGCCGTGCCCAACCTGGGGTCAGGGACAGCACGCAGGGTCAGCACCACAGCACTCCAGTGTGCCTGCCTGGAAAATCCCATGGACGGAGGCAGGCTGCCGCCCGTGGAGTCACAGCGCCAGGCACGGCTGAGTGAGCACCACACACGCACATGCATGCAATCCACAGATCTGTGTCTCTGCACTCGTGGGCGTGGATGTGCGTATTCGTCTATTAAGACAGAGCCTTGTGGTTGTGCACTGAGCATCAGAATGAGCTTCAGGAGCTGAAGCAGGGGAGCGGTGGCAGGCAGCGTGGCCAGCGGCCGAGTCGGGGGAGCGCCAGGTGGGGGAAAGTTTGGTCAGTTCCGCCCAGCAGTTGGTGGCTTCCCTAAGATCAAGATTTCCTGGGGAACCCAGTTCAGTGGGTTGCAGTGAAGTGATATTTTCCTCGGTGCTGTAAATCATAAATAGCCAGCTGTTCTCGTGTTGAATGGCAGCCGGAGACCAGGGCCCAGTTACCGGTGTCCGTCTTGCTCCAGCCAAGACCCGCTGCGAGTAGGGAGGGACGGGATCAGCGATGGTTTCAGTTACCTGATCAATTTTTGTTGCTGGAGCATGATGTTCTATTTCCCTTGCCCAGACACTCTCATTACTCAGAAACTCTGAGGAGACATGCTTTTCAGCAGCTGTGAAATGTGCTGCTGCTTTTATGGCGAGCAGACAGGCGAGGCCATCAGAGCCCGCCTTCCCACCAGCTGGCTCCTAGATGCTGAGGCGAGACAGGCCAGTTGCTGGCACTGCTCTTCCTAACTCTCATCTTTTCCTAATTCTTACTTTTTTTGAATTTGAAAATGTTTTATTTTTAACATCATACATGGGAAGATCCCCTGGAGGAGGCATGGCAACCCACTCCAGTGTTCTTCCCTGGAGAATCTCATGGACAGAGGAGCCTGGTGGGCTACAGTCCATGGGATCACAAAGAATTGGACACGACTGAGTGACTGCGCTTGCAAGAATAATAATACTTGCCTCTCAGAGACATTGTGAAGGTCAAATGAGATGAAGTTTCCTAAAACATCAAACATCCAACTTAGGTCCCTGTTGTGTTATCATTACTACCCCCACTTATTGCTGTTAGGGTAGAACATGAGTTAGCAGCGGTCCCCAAAATAGACAGAAACTGTTATCCACAAATAATTAATGATTTTTAGCTCTTGGAAGTTATTTTATTGATTCATTCTAGACTCGCAGCTAATTCAAGGACCACTGTGCTTTGCTTATAAACATTTGGCTACCAGATGTTGCCTATATTATGTGTGTAAGTATTCTTTTTTTCAGACAGAGATGGATTTGTGGGTGTTACCTGTACTCTAAGTTGAAAAATAAAAGCCTATGTCAGAATAAGTGCTTCAGGCTATTTACATCTCATTACTATAACCTTGGGTGCATACTCAAGTGAAAGAATATATCAGGAGTCGATATTCTTATCAGTCAAGCTATTGGCACCTCTAAAAAAAATTAATGCTGGTGTAATTAGATTTAAAGGTACTGCAAAATGTTTTCTCCAGCCACAAAATAATAGGATAATCTCACAGTACAGGAGACAAATTGCTAACATCCTTATTGCAACCTAGTCATTTCACATCACAGCATAGGAAGGGTGGTTCCTCTAACTTTCAGAAGGTTTTGTAGATGATGACTTTGATTTCTAGTAGTAACGAATCTCTATAGAATTATATAAGGTGCCTAAGAAATGGATTTTTTTCAAAGATGCCAGATCTGAACTGATGAGAAATGTCCAAATGAGTGTACTTTTAAGCAAAACTGAGTTGGATGTGTAAGTTGTATGCCGAAGTACATGGGATCAGATACGAATTCAGGACGTAGAGGAAAACATCATGCGTTGGTTTAATTGCTTCCAGTGCTCCTTTGAGTCCTTGATAAGAGCGTCTGATAACTGCTCAAAACCATTTTATCCAACTCTTCAGGGCAGCTGATCTATGATGAGACAGAAAGAGGCCCTCCTTTTAGTTTCTCCTGACTTAATCGACTAAGCGTGTTAATTACTCTACTTGGATTTTTCTCATGGTGCTGGTTGTTAAGGTGGATCGTTCTGGCAATTGATGAAAAACAGCTTCCTGCTAAGCCAGCATAATGAATATTGACGTTCTTGGCGTTTACAGCCAATAGAAATCGCATTTTCAAGTCTCCATTTCCAAGGTGCTTGCTTAATAAATAACTTCTCCAACAGTCTGCACTATGGGGACACACTCTCTCAAAGACTGGAGTGAATAAAGCTTAAAAATTATTTGTGGATTAATGTCAGCATCTATAAAGAACAAGTATTGAGGTTAGAAGTTTGAATCTCCAAGACAGAATGGCAAGGGGAAGCCGGGCCTGGGAGTCTGGAGATGCAAGCAGGACAGACTCAGGCTTCATTAACTGGAAATCTCTGCCCCTGCTGTGTCTCTGCATTAGAGGAATGTTACCGCATTAAGTGTGGCCAGCAGTCCTGATAAAGATGCTAATTGAAAGAGGAACTTTCCAGCACCTTTCCACTTCCTCTATACCCCGCTCAACCTTGATCTTGGTCTAACAGAGAAAACAAACACGAAAACCCCTAAGGCCTGAAAAAGATGATAGCAGGAAGAGGAAGCTATTTTTTTCTGTGTCTCTTATGTAAACGTTGTCTTTTGGTAATACACATCTTTAAAAAATGAGAAGGAAAGAAAGCCCTTTAAAACACTTAAAAAATAAAATGGCACTTTCCCAAGGAATATTATAAGTTTCAGTCTCCAGACTTTGAAGCTCTCTTATGGGGCATTTTTCTACAAAGATCTTCAGATAACTCCCCTCTGAAAAGCTGTCTCCTTGACAGCTCTAGTTTACCAGCCCATGATTACTTGGCATGTCTTGTTTTCAGTGTTCACGTGTAAAATGATAGCCCCTTTTCCCCTTCTTACAGCTCTCAATCTGAAAAGAAGTCTTTATGATGAGGTTCTGCCCACACTTCCAGTCTTCTAGGATCTCATAGAACTGGAGAACTGAAGAACCTCTGTGGATCTTGGATATCACCTTTGCCAAGCCTCATATATCCCAGGTAGGGAAACTGAAGTACGTTTCAAGTCAGTTCCCTCAACTTACTCGCACCTTCTGAGTGATCATGCCAAGTTTAGATCTCAGGTTAACTGCCCTGCTCGGAGCTACCACAGAGCTGATAGTCTCTTTTCCTAATTTCAGAAGATGGAGACAGCAGTCCTTGGACAGCTTGCTGGAGTTGTGGTTCACGAATGTTTACTTTCCCTCAATTGTTTTGAAAATTCACTATGACCAGATGAAAAGAGTTTCGCTTTATAAAATACTGCAGCATCTTAGGCCCTTTGCTTTGGCTTTTTGCATATTGCTGTCTTGCTGTATTCACGATGAAGTGTACTTTTGTTCAAGAGGAAAAGCAGCCGTTGTCTCCACTTTTCCCCTTTCTGTGTGGGAAGAAGGTTTGGAGTGTGAGCTACTGTTCGAAGTCAACATCAGCCGCGCGGTAGGAGAACCACCGCCTTGCAGCCTCAGCCTCCTGTAGGGAGTAAGAGATGTTGCGCTGGTTACCGACTCTAAACCCGGGGTCCCCAGCCTGCAGGGCCTAATGCCCGAGGATCTTAGGTGGAGCTGATGGAACAATAATGACAGGAATAAAATGCACAACAAATGTAATGTACGTGAAAGCGAAGTCGCTCAGTCATGTCAGACTCTTTGCAACCCCATGGATGGTAGCCAGCCGGGCTCCTCCCATGGGCTTTTCCAGGCAAGAAGACTGGAGTGGGTTGCCATTTCCTTCTCCAGGGGATCTTCCCCACCCAGGGGTTGAACCCAGGTCTTCCGCACTTCAGGCAGATTCCTTACCATCTGAGCCAGCAGGGCATCCTGAAACCACTCCCCACCTCTCTAACCCACCCTCCGGTCTGTGAAAAAATTGTCTTCCACAAAACCGGTCCCTGCTGCCAAAAAGGTGGACTGCTCTGAACTGGTTGAGGTCATCTGAATAGACTCGCCTGAGTTACTGACGGTGAGATCATTGCCGTGTCAACACAGGCTTTAGAATTTCAGTGGAGTTTGTTCTGTCAGCTCTTCCTTTTGGCCGCTGAAGAATCAATGGTTGTATTTGTCAGTGCTTTTTATTGGTTGCAGTTGATAGACGTTTAGATCTGATCTTAAACTGGCTAAAACTCAGAAGAAGGGGCCTAAGAGCTGTACTGGCTCTTGTAAGTTTAGGTGATAGACTGATGGACTCAGGGGCTCAGATGATGCCATCGGTCTCCTCCTCTCTGTCTTCTCCCCTCCACTCGGTTCTCCTCCTCTCGCTCTCCATATTGCCAGCTTACATTCATGTTTACTCTCTCTGATTGTTGTTCAGCCACTAAGCCATGCCCGACGCTTTGCAGCCCCAGGGACTGCAGCGTGCCAGGCTTCCCTGTCCTTCACTATCTCATGTCCTTTGAGTCAGTGATGCCATCCAACCACCTCATCCTCTGTTGTCCCCTTATTCTCCTGCCCTCAGTCTTTCCCAGCATCAAGGTCTTTTCCATGAGTCCGCTGTTTACATCAGGTGGCCAAAGTATTGGAGCTTCAGCATCAGTCCTTCCAGCGAATACTCACAGTTGATTTGCCTTAGGGTGGACTGGTTGGATCTCCTTGCTGTCCAAGGGACTCTCAAGAGTCTTCTCCAACACCACGGTTCAAAAGTGTCAATTCTTCGGTGCTCCGCCTTCTTTATGGTCCAGCTCTCACATCAGCACATGACCACCGCTGGCCTGGTTTAAACCGGGAAGCTTGGCTCTTGGTGACCCTGTGTGCCCTTGAGTACAAGCACGCCATTCGGTGCATTCAGGTCCCCTGCCTACTTCCTTGAAGCTGCCGAGAGAGTTGGG
>SJYF01000037.1:1179883-1191740 GCA_006410515.1 Procapra przewalskii | reverse complement strand
CTGGGCCGGGGCTGGGCTGGGGCTGGACGCCTGGAAGAAACTAACAGTGATAGTTCATGAATAGTAACGTCGGTGTCTGACAGTTAGTGACGTCTGACCTCAGTAAGCCAGGAACTTTTCTAATGTTTAATGGCTAAGAACTTACTTGATTCTCAAAACAGTATGAGGTAGATATAAACACAGGACTTCCATTTATATGAAAACATGAGGATTAATCATGAGAGAGATCAGCTGTCCGTCATTATGATTTAGAAGCCAAGTGCATGGTTTTTCCCCCCGTCTGTGTCTTAAAGCCCAATACCCTTTCAACTAACATTCATTAAATCAGTATTTGCTTACAGTTAATTGGGAACGTTGGGAAGTGAGAAAATACCAACTTTATGGCATATGCAGTCTAAGGGTGGAGTCAAAGACATCTTATATCTAAACAGATATTCTATATCGAAATAATGACCATGTGATTTATAGAAAGAAGCTGCAAAGCGATCATGCGTTGTGAAGGACTGCGATATGGAGATAGCTAATGTATTCTCTTTTGGTTGTTCAAAAGAGCTGTATTAAAATTGCTTTATCACAAGGAAAATTAGTTCAAATGACAGTGATTGTTCAGCGAAGAAGGCTCAGTTGTCACAAACATTAGAAGTCTGTTTTCCCAGGTGAATAGCATCTTTCCAAGGCTGGAGAAGGGAAGTGGGTAGAGAGCTGGGCATTATAAAGAATATGTGTGTGGAATAAATGGATAACAATTCAAATGTTGATGAAAAAAACCATTTGGATTAGTTCTCATTTTGATTTTTTCCCCTGATTTAAAGCAAATTGCACTTAAAACACCAAGAAAACAGCCAGAGTTGCTTATCATAAACTGTAAATGATGTTTCTTTGTTTCAGACTGGTGAAGGTATATGAGAATATTTTCTTTAATTTTAAACTAGAATATTGGCAGCATCAAATTTGAGATTTAGCTCTTGCTTCTTTTAGGGCATCATTTGAAACCTTGATATTAGCCTTTTTCCAGTTAAAACACTTGAAGCCTTTGTCTCATTAATGAGGTCCATAAACCGTAGATGCTTCTTCCTCTGTGACAGCACCCGCCCCCACCCCATTTGGCAACTTAAAGTTCCCACTGGTCAAAAAAAAGTTAATTTGTATTAACAACCAGTTTCACAAGAGGTTGATTATTCAAAAATGGGCTTGGACTCTAACCAGAAAACTTGAGTGCTGCCTAGAGATCAGCAAAGTATTAGAAAGCAAGAATGCCAACTGAATCGGAAAATCAAAATATAAATCATATTGAAAAACCTTCTGGAGGATAGAAAGGCCATCTTATCCATTTTATGTCTTTATCCAAGTGTCTGAATAATGCCTCCAGTGCACAGCTTACCTCAGCTACACAGACATGCTTTTCTTGGTGCACAGAGGGCCATTAAATCTGTCAGAGACTAGAGGAGATTACTTCGCATTTTTTGGAAAAATTGACTTGGAAGGTCATTGAAGGCTAATTCACTTGAGCAGTTATATTGGGGAGTTTACAAATCACTCAGCAGTTATGTTTTAACCAGAAACAAAAAATGAATAAATCGAAGGATGGAGGTCTGCTAGGTCTGTAGTTGTGACTTCCTGAATGTGTCTTTTGTGTGTGTGTGTGAGTGATCAGCATGTGTGTGAGAGTGATCAGCGTGCGTGTGTGTGTCTCCCATTTTATTCTTCCTGATTAATGGCTGGAGATACAGAATAGTCTGAAATAATTCCAGGAAGGTAGCAGTCACTGTTCGTTTGTCTCCATCTGCTGCATTAATTCTGATCAGATACAAACCTACTGAACAGACAGCAGGTGATGGATAGGAGTGAATGTTTTGTGTGTGTTTTGCTTTTCTCTTCCCCTTCATATTTCCAGGGTTACAAGTTTAAAGATAACACCCAATGGAATTACGGAAATGTGTTCCTATAGGAGAAGTTTAGAGCATGTTTCTAAGGGATTCAGGTTCTCTCATTTCTAAAGCCTAGAGATGTAACTTTTGCTTTCTGAAACATTGTAACTGGGAAACAGGGGGCCTGAAAGTTCAGGAATTTTTCCTTGTTTATTTTTCTCTTGATGCACAAGAAAGAATAAAAGAATAATATATAACCTCTGGTCCTTTTTTTCTTCATTTGATCTTTGTCTCCATTGTGAAACAAGAATATAATAAAAATGAGAAGTTAATTGGACATCCAAAGAACCCTGAATCATGAGAGTGTAGCTCTGAAACTGCAGTGAATATACATGCACGTGGACACTGTTCTCTGAGTGGGCTTTGTTTTTGAACCTGAGTATAGCTATGTGCTTATCCAGGGCAGGAGCCAGGTCATTCTTCTCCCAAATGCCTAGAATGGAGCCTAGAGTATCTTAAACGAGGTAACAGGATCCAAGATTATACAGCGCTTACTCCCCTGTGCCAGGAGGGCGTCCTGGCGGCTCAGCAGTAAAGAATCCACCTGCAAGGTAGGAGACGTGGCTGGAGCCGCGGGGTCCATCCCTGGGTGGGGAAGACCCCCTGGAGAAGGGCATGGCTCGCCCCTCCAGCCCTCTTGCCTGGAAAATCCCGTGGGTGAGGAGCCAGGCGGGCTACAGCTCATGGGGCTGCACAAGAGCCGGACACAAAGCTTCGCGACTAGACGGCAGCAGCAGCTCTGGGCCGGGCGGCGCTTGAAGCGCCGGCGCACACGATTCCTTCGCTGCTTCAGAAGCTGCTGCTTTGCCGCGGGCGCCCTGCCCCGCCGCTGCCCGCCGGGAGAGCCTGGGTGGCTGGCGGGCCGCCTCCGCCCTCAGCGGGCTGAGTCCCTCCGGGGGTTTCTGCCCACAGGCCTGTGGCTGGAACCCGCTCGCCGCCTGGTGCTCTACTGCCTCCCCCTTGCCTGGTGTGCGTTCTCCGCTTCCTCCCTCCCCGGCTCCCCGGGACTAGCGCCAGCCTCCCAGCTCGCAGGCCCTCGTCGTCTGTGAGTCTACCTGTGGGCCGACCAAAGTTAGGTATTCTTGCCGCATAAAGTGAGTGGCCTGAGTGAATGGACAAACGAGTGAACCTGAGAGAGGGCTAGCACTTCCAGGCCAGCCAGAAGGTGCTCAGTTTTCCATCGATTCTGCCAGTCAGATAATGCACTCAGGCAGCAGTGCAGCCGCCGTTGTTAATGAAGCAGTAGGGGGTTAGGCTTAAGTAGAGACGCAGGAAGGAATAAATTAACTGGATACAAAGCAATCATTGGAAAGATCTGGGTTAGTTTAACATAACTTGAGTCCAATTGAGCTCCTGCTGAACACTGGCTTAAGATACCTTCCAGCTACGTTTTTCTATAAATTCCTATTATCAGTAATTGCTTAAAACAAAGTAAGACTTTACTAAGAAATGATGGGTAATTGAGAGAAACAGTTAGATTATTTTGATTCTTTGAAGTATATTGAAAATGACCCATGAACTGGATATGTTAATGATAGCATTTATTTCGTGCTTTTGTACTTTGGGCTAAGGCCAAGGGAACGTGTTGATTATTGACGGTGTATTAATGATCATCGATTCTATGCACTTGTTATTACTGTGAGATTAGCAATGACCTTGCTTAGCTCATTCTGCTCCCAGGACTGAATCGGTGATTCTGACAGTTGTTTTGGTTTTGTTAATCTATGAAAATGACAGTAACACCCATGAATCTCTATGTGTCAGATATTGTTCACACATATGTTGTGTCTTTTAATTACTATAACACACCAAGGAAGTTTCTGTCCTAATTTAAAGTTCAGTTGCTCAGTCATGTCCAACTCTTTGCAACACCATGGACTGCAGCGTGCCAGGCCTCCCTTTCCCATCACCAACTCCCAGAGTTTACTGAAACTTATGTCCATTGAATTGGTGATGCCATCCAACCATCTCATACTCTGTTCTCCCCTTCTTCTCCCGCCCTCAATCTTTCCCAGCATCAAGATCAAGTCACCTCAAAGCTTTGGAGTTTCAGCTTTAGCTTCAGTCCTTCCGATGAATATTCAGGATTGATCTCCTTTATGATGGACTGGTTGGATATCTCTGCTGTCCAAGGGACTCTCAAGAGTCTTCTCCAACACCACAGTTCAAAAGCATCAATTCTTTAGCACTCAGCTTTCTTCACAGTCCAACTCTCACAGCCATACATGACTACTGGAAAAACCATAGCCTTGACTAGACGGACTTTGTTGGCAAAGTAATGTCTCTGCTTTTTAATATGTTGTCTAGGTTGGTCATAACTTTTCTTCCAAGGAGTGTCTTTTATTTTCATGGCTGCAGTCATCATCTGCAGTGATCTTGGAGCCCCCCCGCCCCCCAAAACACAGTCTGCCACTGTTTTCACTATTTCCCCATCTATTTCCCATGGAGTGATGGGACCAGATGCCATGATCTTCGTTTTCTGAATGTTGAGGACTAAGCCAACTTTTTTACTCTCCTCTTTCACGTTCATCAAGAGGCTCTTTAGTTCTTCACTTTCTGCCATTTTACCATTTACCAATTTTATCATTTTACCAATGAGGGAATTGAAGCTCAGAAAAAGTAGGATAACATCTTCAAAAATGCCGAGGCTGTGCTCCTTCAGCTAAGCGTTAAGGCTTCAAATATTGTGGGAAAGAAGATCTCAGAAGTGCCAGGTTTCACCAAGCATTGACTTGCACCGTTGCTGTTCAGTCCGACTCTGAGACTCCGTGAATTGCCTGTGGATTGCCCATGCAGCCCGTGCTTCCCTGTCTTTCAGAGCTGCTAAGAGCAGAGAAGAATTCAGAGACTGGGCGTGGAGCTGATGTATATAGTCTTGAATCCAGAAGCAAGCAGTAAGATGGTGGTGTCACTTTAAAAAAAACACAGCTAATAGTGGTTTTTCACAGCTTTTTCAGCACTTTATCCCACACAGTCATCCCTCTTTATCCACGGTTTTATAACCAGGAAGGGTTAATTTTGACTCCATGCTAAAGACTTTAACCCTTGTTTTTGCCATTTTTGTTATAATAGGAGCTAAATCACTTCAGTCATGTCTGACTCTCTGGAACGTCATGGACTCTAGCCTGCCAGGCTCCTCTGTCCATGGAATTCTCCAGGCAAGAGCACTGGAATGGGTTGCCAGGCCTTCCTCCAGGGATCTTCCTGACCCAGGGATGGAGCCCACATCTCTCGCGTCTCCAGCGTTACAGGCGTGCTCTCTACCACTGTCCCCGCCTGGGAAGCGCAGAGACCGCAGCCCGCTCGGCCTGACCCTGAGGCTGAAGCCCTCTGTTAGCTTACAGAGCCCCCACCGACGGCTGCGGCGCCTTCAGTTCCTGGGCAGGGAGCGGCGCTGCCTGGGGCGCGGCTCAGAGACCCGCGCTTGCAGGGCCGGGGTCACAGCTGCTGCGGCAGCCTTGCTCGTCGATAGGGCAGGAGACGCTCATCTCACGCCAGCTGTGAAGTGAGCGGAAGAGAAAGAAGCTAGCCCGTCCCCCTGCCTCATACTTGCTTGCAAAAATCACAGGGTTTTTACTTTGTTTTCCCTCTCCGCCCCTGCCCCCGTCTCTGATCCATGCAACAGTTGGCACCTGGCCCCCAACCGGAGGGCTAGTGTGAGGCTTCAGTCTGCCACCTTCCCGGTCCGCTGGCTCTCCAAATAAAGTCATGTTTCTTGCGTCAAAACCTTGTCTCTCAGATTTATTGGCCTGTTGTGCGACCGGCAGAGCGAGCTTGGACTCGGCAACAGTTTCACTTTCTGTGGCCTCAGTTACCTGAGACTAACCATGGCCAGAAAATACTAAATGGAGAATTCCAGCAGTTAACCGTTTCTACCTTGAGGGCTGCATGGCCCTCTGAGTAGTGTGCTGGCCTCCACGCTGCGCTCTCCTGGCCCGCCGAGGATGGCTGGGTCATCCGGGTGGCGGCTGGAGCCACCGCTTTGTTGGGCGTGTCCGGGCTGTGTGTGCTCCCTGCGATTCCCGTTGGAGGAAGCACAGCGCGCGTGGGGCTTGGCTCCCCTGCTCCAGACACCCACTGGGGGCCCCGGAAACGTTCCCGGGAACCGGGGGCTGCTGTCCTGCCTGCATGGCTGCCGAGTGAATTTCTCTTAGTTCCCCCAAAGCACGAAGCACATTTCCCCTCTGGACTTGGCAACGCTGTTGTTAGTCTCCAATCTTTTCCCCACCGCTGCTATTATTTGCCTAGCTGGATCTGTTTTTATTATTTATTTATTTTCACTCAGGCCCCAGTGAAGTTTCACTTTCTTTGGCTGAGGCCTCTGTCTCAAATCAGCAGGTCTTGTTGATAGCAGGCCATTGATGGAAGACCTCTGTGGCTGGGAGAAGATGCCAGTCCATCAAATAATCAGTGACCAATAAGATTCCCGTGTTTGAGAATGTGAAGAGAGACATGAAGTCAGTAATCAAGGAAGTGAGATGGGGTGGGACGGACGGACAGACAGACGCTGGAGCAGAGGTGGCGGGCTGCCAGACCGCAGACACGATGGGGAGACTGGGGTGGGACGGACAGAAAGGAGCAGAGGTGAGAGGTACCTGCAGGCCTTAGAAGGCTGAAGCCGTTTCCTGAGATTCCTGTGGTCGTTCAGCAGGAACACCGTGACCCTCTCTGTATTTAACGCTTGCTTTAGGCTCTGGCTGTGCTGCTAAACACACGTAGTCTTGATGCGCACTGAGCCTTCCTTCTAGGTGGGGGTGTGTGTGCTGAATTTCTGTCATGTGTGGCTCTCTGGACTGGGGCCCGCCAGGCTCCTCTGTCCACAGGATTCCCCAGCAAGGATACTGGGATGGGCTGCCATTTCCCTTTCCAGGGGATCTTCCCGACCAGGGACTAGACCTGTGTCTCCTGCACCGCAGGCAGATTCTCTGCCCACTGAGCCATGCAGAGGCTAAAATGCATAGACTGTGTAACACGAGAGACGGTAGTAAGAGCAGGGAAGGCGAAGCAGGGGGAAAATGGGTGGGAGTGGAGGCGACGGCAAGTTTATTTTAAGAAGGTTTAAAATAATTGCTTCACTGTGAAGATGACATTTGAACAAAGGCCCAGAAGGGCTGAGTGAGAGGAATGGGGAAGACAAAACGCTTTGTCCAGTGTTGTAGAAATTCTCTCTTGGGAACAGAATGAGTTCTGAGCCAAAATAAGACCTGCTGGCATTAACACCATCCTCTCTACAGAAGTGGCTTGTCGTTAGAAAATCCATATTTACCCTGTGACGAGGAGACATGAAAATGTTTCTGAGGTTTTCCCCTGATCTACAAAATAATGCAAATTTGCTGGCATTTTCTGATGAAGAGCAAAAGCTTTAGTAAGGATTTGAACCAGTGGCTCCAGGGACTGGCAATATCATTAAGTGGGATTTAAATCTCCTTAAGCCAGGTGCTTAATCCAGTAAATCCAGTCTTTAGTTCACTAAGCTACCTTTCTGCGCCTGCTTAGGGAGATGATGTATGTTGGATCCCAAAGGTTTTCTTTAAGTCAGAGCCAAGTGGAAGTCATGCCCCCGCAACCTGCTGTGAATAAGATCACGAGTTCTCTGGCTCTGCTGGAGTATGATTGCGACAGAAGGCATGGCAGAAGTGGAGTTGCCTGGAGTCTGATTTGGTTCTTATTGTCGTTTTCATACTGTTATGTGGTCTTTATATTCACTGGCTTTGGAGTAGAGGGAAGAGGAAGAATCAATGTCCTTAGAGATTTTGCTCTTTGGAAATCGTCGTTCGTCTAACGTGCACCCTGCTCCCTCAAGACTCTCAGTTTCCTGTTTTCTCTTTTTTAATATGTGTTTATTTATTGACGCTGAGCTGGGCCTGGTTGCTGGGTGGGCTCTCCTCTCGTGAGGTGGGCGGGAGCCTCCTGCGCTGTGGAGCTTCCCCTGTGGCGGCGTCTCTGTGCAGAGCGCAGGCCCTGGGGCCCGCGGGCTGCGCCCGGGCTCTGGAGCGCTGGCCCAGGACGGGAGGTGCCCAGGCTTAGCTGTTGCGTGCCATGTGCGATCTTCCTGGACTAGGGACTGAACTCATGCCTCCTGCGCTGGCTGCACTGAGTGAATCCTTACCCACTGAGCCACCGGGGCCCCCCTCAGTCTTCTCGTTTGGCTGATACATGATACATATGTGTTTGAATTACAGCATAGGAGGGATCACAGACACTTTCAGGGGAGCCCGCAGTTAACATAACTCAGTGAAGCAGTCAGATAGGAGACAGACGCTAAAGTGTTACCAAGTCCAAGCTCACTCGGCTCCCCGCACAGTGGCAGGCCGGTGCATCTAAAGATGAGGTGTTGAGGCCAGGAACACGACTTCATTCAGGAAGCCGCCTGACCGAGACGGTGGCAGACCAGCGCCAGAGTGGCCGTCGTGCCCGGGTCTGTAAGCCAGGTTCCTTCACAGCTGGAGAGAGAGAAGCCGGGAGGAGCGGTGGGGTGTAGCGTGACGGCGAGGCGGAGGGGCGGGGAGGTGAGGGAGGGCCTTCCGTCTTCCAAGACGCTTCTGGGAGCGAGCGGCCAGCCACTGGCAGGCATGTGTTAATCCCCTCTTTCCGCCGCAGCTTTTCACAGGTGGGCTCCGTGGCTCAGCGGTAAGGAATCTGCGAGCCAAGGCAGGGGGCGCAGGTGCAACCCCGGGTGGGGGAGGTCCCCGGAGGAGGAAGTGGCAACCCCTCCAGTATTCTTGCCTGGAAAACCCCATGGACAGAGTGAGACACGACCTGGCAGCTGAACACATACCCAGGTGCGCAGGCTCAGCTTCTCCTCTCTGACGTGAGCAAAGGCGATTGACAGGCAGGCAGAGGAGCAGGGGCCTCTGAGGCAGGCTGTTATGCATGATTATAATAACAAAAGCAAGCCAAACAAACAGTTTTCAATACAGAGTCAGAACTGGCTTCTTCTCTGCAACAAAATTGCCAACTGACATCATCTCTGAAGCACAGGGGAGAGTTTAACTCGCTGCCCTCTGCCTTCCCAGCGTGTGCCTGCCGCCGAGGTCAGGTGAGGGCAGTGGGCGTCTCTTCAGTTCCTAAAGCCCCCCTCATTAACGATGTGACTCTGAGATTTCTTAAGCCTGAGTTTCTTCATCTGTGAAGTGGGGGTAATTTCTTCCCCGGTTTAGTTGCATAGATCCAGGGAGGTGATGCCAGCTCAGATGTTCAGCACAGACCAGTGAACGCGTGCTAAGTCTCTTCAGTCGTGTCCAGCCCTGTGCGACCCTAGGGACTGTAGCCCACCAGGCTGCTCTGTCATGCATCCTCCAGGCAAGAAGACTGGTGTGGGTTGCCATGCCCTCCTCCAGGAGACCTTCCCGACTCCGGGACGGAACTCACAGCTCCTGCGTCGGCAGATGGGTTCTTTACTGCTAGTGCCACCTGGGAAGACCCCTGACCAAAGTAATAAATGATGCATTTCATTGCTTTCATTAAAGTTGGTGTTCGTCGTTTACAACACACCACAGGAAAGCTTTGTTCCTTACTGAACATCGTATGATATCTGGAGCAAACCTTTTGTGCTATCTGATTCTGATTTTATGGGATTTAGTCTACAATTCTGTAAGTTGTGAATAACCTAAGCAATTCAAAATAATTCCTGCCCATTGGTGTGTAAATGAATTTTGCTCCATTCCCAGTAAAAGCTGGCTTTGGTGCCCATCCTTAATTCATTTTACTGTTTTACTTCTTATATACTGTGCTGCTTTGACTTCTTCATTGAACCGGTTTATCTGCCCGGTTTGCCCATTTAACCAATGAATATTAAATAAAATCTGTAATGCAGGCTGATTTTATATCTGTAGGAGATTCATGATTTTACCAGTTCTATAAAATTTTCCTTAAATGGTATAAAAAACTATTCAAAGGATTGTGAGAGAGAAAAGGAATCCTTGAGACCTGGGAGATCTGACTGACATGTAGCCTTGCTGGGCACAGAAAGCAGACTCCGCAGACGTGGAAGGATTAAGTCCCGGTGAAGGAGATGAGATGCAAGCTTAAGGAACTGCCCTACCCTGGTGCTGATGGGCATATTCCACTGAGGAGGCCATTCAGTAGGTCAGACTTACTGCAATTTCTTTCCTCCCTCTTTACTTCCTTCAGAGTACTAAGCCACTGAATAGCAGAAAACAATTCAATATTCCAGTAAAATCCTTCTTGGCTAAATCCACAACATGGGCAGCACTCCACACTGCAGAAGGCAGCCTCGTCTGTCTGTGTTCCGCGCATCAAGGGCTCAAAGGTTATTAATTCCGTCATTCTTTGCCACATAGGGCCTAAAGTATATTAGGGGTGAGGTATCTATTTACTGAACAAACGCAGAAAGAGACTAATTTATCTGGTAAAAGAAAAATGCTTTACTAATTAGAATTCAGTGGCCAATAATATGAACACAACTTAAAATATGTTCATGAGTTGAGGGTAATTTGTGAGCACATTGTCAAGGAAAAAATAATGTTCATGACACTTGTTAGCAATGATCAGGGAGACATGTTTGAAGGGGTCTGACTGGGGTGGGGTGGGGACCACAGCAAAGGGGTCTGGAGGGAAGATGGGCTCAACTCCAGATGCGCTGTGGGAAAGTGCGAACCGCGGGTGGGGACAGTGGGTGGGGGTCGCTACGAGGAGGCGCCAGGAGAGGGAGCTGTTTGTTGTGGTTTAGCCTCTGAGTCGCACCTGACTCTGCAGCTCCACGGACTGCACGCCAGGCCCCTCTGTCTCTGCGGTCTCCTGGAGTTTGTTCTGATTCACGTCCATTGAGTCGGTGATGCCATCCAACCATCTCACCCTCCGTCGTCCCCTTCTCCTCCCACCTTCAGTCTTTCCCAGCATCAGGGTCTTTTCCATTGAGTCAGCTCTTCCCCTCAGGTGACCAAAGTACTGGAGCTTCAGCTTTAGCTTCAGTCCTTCCAGTGAATATTCAGGGTTGATCTCCTTTAGGATGGACTGGTTTGATCTTGCAGTCCAAGAGACTCTGAAGAGTTTTCTCCAACACCACAATTTGAGAGCATCAGTTCTTCAACACTCCCTTCTTGATGGTTCAACTCTCACATCTGTACATGACTACTGGAAAAGCCATAGCTTTGACTAAGGGGAAAGGGAGAGATCTCTGTGGCAGGCCAGGGTGATCAGACCTCGCCTGGGGGACGGTGGAGGATGAAGGACTGGTGAGAGACGGAGGTGAGACAGGGTGGTTAGATTTGGGCGGAAGGGGAATTCTGGCTGAACTGACTTAGCAGGATTTTTAGTAAAATCAGAAAATGCAGAGAGGAACATGAAAACCCAAAAGTCAGGCCTAATTTAAAGAAGCTCGGGAGAGGCTGATGAAAGCCTGGCCTTGGAGAGAATCTGTCAACACAGCTTTAGAAGTCCGGGCTCAGGTCTGTTCCAGGGTTCACATAATCTCGTCTTGGTTAGACTTGGCTCGCCCTCTCTGTAACTCCCTCCACATTCTGTCATTTTTCTTTGCTCGTGGGCAGTGCCATTTTCAAGTAGTTTTGCTCTGGTGGCAGCAGGTTTTGCTCTGTCCTCGGAGCTCGTGCTTTACTAGCTCCCCGCTGCACGCCCCTTTACGTGGTGCCCCCTCAGGCGTGCCCACAGAGGCGGCTCAGCTCAGCTCAGGCGCATCCCACTATCTTCGACCCCACGGACTGCAGCACGCCGGGCCTCCCTGTCCATCACCAACTCCCGGAGCTTGCTCAGACTCGTGTCCATTGAGTCCGTGATGCCATCTCATCCTCTGTCGTCCCCTTCTCCTCCTGCCCCCAATCCCTCCCAATATCAGGGTCTTTTCAAACGAGTCAACTCTTCGCATGAGGTGGCCAAAGTACTGGAGTCTCAGCTTTAGCATCATTCCTTCCAAAGAAATCCCAGGGCTGATCTCCTTCAGAATGGACTGG
>SJYF01000037.1:1164356-1178529 GCA_006410515.1 Procapra przewalskii | reverse complement strand
GGGGGGAGTCAAAATATATAGAAAAATTTAAAAGTATATAAACAATAGACTGCTTTGTATTATTTTCCTATTCAGATCTCGATATATTCTTGTGGAAGAGTGGAGGCCAGAGTAGCAAGTGTTAGGGGAAGTACACTGACTGGAGCCGCCGCCCTGGCCGGGCACCACAGTGACCGTTCTCATGAGCTGTTTCAGGACAGGAGGTCCTGGTGACAAACACGGAACTAATAAGCCTCCACCAACCGGAAGAGTTCGGGAAAGGTCAAGAGAGACACCGCATGTCCAGCCACCTCCCAGAATCCTCTCTGGCATCCGTCTTGGCTGAGTGATGCGTCTGCCACCAGGAAGGACTCTGTCACTGGCTAAAGACAACTCGGAAACCAGTCCCATCACTAGAGACCCTGAGACTTCGAGCCACATGGCGGGGGCTGGGGTCCTCCTGGGCTCCCTCACCCTCCTGCTCTCCACCCGGGCATCTTTCCCAGTAATATCTCTTGCTTTCTCAGCATATGTGTTTTCTTAGACAATTCATTTCTGAGTGTTAGAAGTCCAGTTTCGGGCCCTAAGGGGGTCCCTTCCTGCAACAGAAGGAGGTGGGAAGGGAAGGAGGGTGAGTCAGGCTTGTTAAATGTTCTAATAGATGCAAAACACATGGGATGTGTACTTTCTTGTAAAACCACTCAAAGATGCCGGTTATGAACCTCAGATGACTGCAAAAATGCCTTTTAAATTTGCAAAAGTCTTGGGCTACAGGTAGAACCTTTTCTCAAGTACATTCACTGGTACTCTGGTTAGAAAAATGTTATAACTATGACTCCCAAAATGTTGACTTTTATTGAAAGATTAGTTGTCGTGATGATATTGTCGGATTAGGCTTGAATCTCTGTTGGCTCTAGTCCGATGTCCTCATATCTCTGCTTGGATTGGACCAGTGCACATGAGATGTTGCCTGAGAACACGACCCCTTCCAGGGAAGAGAAAATTCTCACCCTGGGCTTCAAAGACCATATTGGCTGTTTTCCAGTGGTGTCAGTCTTCAGCAGTTCCAGTTCATTTTCTGCCCCACTGCAGGCACTTGCCCAAAATACCCTTTGGTGAATGGTAGTACGATTCAAATGACATCTAATCAGAGGATTCTTGTAATTGATCTGATATTTGCAAAGACTTTTCCTAATCTTTGAGGATGCTTTGTAGCAAGGATGCTGCTATCTGTTAGAATTAAATATGAGAAATGAAAATATTAGCTCTTTGATAACAACAGATTAAAAATCAGAAATTAAATATCATGCAAATGATGGTTCCTTTTTGTTTCTTTGAAAGAAAGATTTTTATCATGGTGCAAACAAATAAAAACTTGAATATGTAATTAAGCACATTATGTAAAACTAGCCTGTCTTTCCAAATTGTTTCCTCTTAATGAATTGCAAATGAGTGCATTTGCTTAGAGTATTTGGCCTGAAAAGTTTAAAATAAGAATTGCAGTTTTTCTACCTTGGTTCTTTAAAGTTGAAGTGACGATTCTTACTGCACACACAGGAAAGAAGATGTAGAAGCTTGGCTGAAATTTGCACTTTGTCCTGTTAATTATTTCTTTTATCTAGAAAGTGTGTGCACGCTAAGTCTCTTCAGTCGTGTCATGCTCTTTGCGACCCCATGGACTGCAGCCCACCAGGCTCCTCTGTCCATAGGATTCTCCAAGCAAGAATACGGGAGTGGGTTGCTATGCCCTCCTCCAGGGGGTCTTTGCCATCCAGGGATTGAACCCATGTCTCCTGCAGCTCCTGCACTGGGCCGACAGGTTCTTTACCACTAGCATCACCTCAGGTGGGCGTTTAACCCTTCGTTTATTTTGCAGATTATCTTCATGCCAGCGTTGTTGTTTCTCTCTTTCAATTTTTTCTTTTTTTCTCTCTGTGATATTGGAAATGAGAAGATGGAGCTCAAGCTGGCTTGAGGCAATCGTCTCAACAGGATGAATGGGAAAAAAATCGTTTTCCCTGTACCCTTCTTGGTTCCTCACTGAGACCTCCCTGTAATAAAAGACAGATTAACAGGAAAAAGAACAAACAGAAGTTTAACATCATGCACTCCGTCAGTATACATGGGAGATACCCAGGAAAACTGAGTAACCCCCACAAATGGCCCAAGTAACCATCTGAAATACCATCTCCAGTCAAAGGAAGGCGTTGGAGCTGGGGGGTGGGACAGTTATGGGGGGTGGCCGGGAAAAGCCCAGTAAACAAGGGCAAGGTGGTTATGCAGATTTAAGTCCTGGCCTTCTCCATTGATGAGCTTCTAGAGATTTACAGCATCTCCCTCTTTCCAGTGGAGATCCTTTCAAATGGAGGGTTCTCAAATATGTAAATGTCTCTGTGGTTGTAACTAGATCGTGTCCAGCTCTTTGCAACTCCATGGGCTGCAGCATGAAACGCCTCGTCTGTCCTCTGCATCTCTCCCACGTTTGCTCGAATTCCTGTCTGTCGAGAGGTGATGCTGTCTAACCATCTCATCCTCTGCCATCCCCATCTCTTTTTGTCTTCAATCTTCCCCTTACAAGATGTCTCTTACAAAAGAGTAATTTTTACTTGGTTTTCAAAGATTCTTCTGTGTCTGCTGTTTCTTAAAAATAATCAGCCTGAAACAATGCTTATGCCAAACAGGCATGCTTTAGGGACAGAGAGTCTGCGCCCTTTCAAGGGACATGTCTTGGATTCCAGTAGGTGGAGAGGTTGGTGCTAGTGGCAAAGGGCCCAACTGCCGGCGCAGGAGACGCCGGAGATGAGGGCGCGGTCCTGGGGCAGGAAGACCGCTGGGTGGAGGGCTTGGCAGCCCACTCCAGTGTTCTTGCCCCGGAAACCCTGTGGACAGAGGAGCCTGGCCAGCTGCCGTCCATGGGGTCGCAAAGGGTCGGCCGTGACTTGAGTGACTGAGCACGCCTGCGCAGACTCACTGTGGGTGCCCTGGCCTCCCGTCCTGCTCTCTGCTCCCGTGTCTAATGACGTCAGGAAGGAGCTGGTTCTGGCTTACCTGAGAGAAGAGGAGGAAGCCGGTAGACAGAGACACAGAGGCACACAGACAAGAGTCAGGAAGAGCAAGGCAAACGAGAAGAACGGGCTGAAAGAAGGAGCGGGGAACTAGAGGCCACAGGGAAAGGAAAGAGGTGTGTATACAGAGCGAGACAGAGGTCAGGACTGACGGAGGGAGGAGAGACAGGATGACTCAGCCAAGGAGAGAAGACGGAAGCATATGCAAGGGGAGGACACAGTGTTCAGAAATGTAAAACATTAATAAACAGACCCCAGGTAAATAGAGCCAGGGCACCTGAAAGGGGAGCTCTCACTCCCCGCAAACACAGCAGAAACTAACGGAAGAAGGAAGACTCTTTTCCTGGTGAGCCAATAGAAGCTGTGGACTCTGTTTACAACACCCTCCTGACTTCCTTTTATTTCCTTATAAAGGCTTTCTTCTTTCCTTGCTGTGGGGGCTTGCCCTTGGCTCACCATGGCTGCCAGCCCCAAATTTTAATTCTTGGCTGATCCAGGATAAACCCATCTTGCTAAGGAAGTATTACTGTCTGGCAGTCTGTTTGTATTAGGTCAACAGAGACAGGCCCAGAATGGAGTCACTTGTGCCAGACCCCACTTTAGCAAACCAAAACTTAATATTTAAGCTAATTGCAGCTTCAGCTTCTCCCACAAGCAGAATTTTAAGCCAGTGGGCCGGGAATTTCCTGGTCGACTCTAGTGAGGTCATCTGCCTGCTAGACCCCAGGAACGCCCTTCAGCAGCAGCTGACCTTGTCTGGAATAGTCCGTGCTGTTGTCTGTGACTTCCTTGTTCCACCCATTTTCTGCTTTTAAAAGCCCTTTTTATTGGTATGAAAATCTTTTTAAAGCTAAATAAGCCTCTTGCCAGTTTTATAATTCAGGAATATTTCCTTAAGGGCTTGGGAACCGTCTGTTTGAAATGTAATCATTTAGGGAAGAGAGGGCCCTCACCCCCAGCTCCCTGGGCAGGTTGGACCTTAACTTCAGCCGGGTGCCTGGCTTCAAGTAGCAAACCTCTTCAGGTCCTAGAGTCGTAATAAGATTGTTGTTCTTCCAAAGGCATTGGCAACAGGGGTGGCCACGCCACTCACCAAGTAACCTTACGGTAAACAAAGGAAAGCCAAGACCAGACAGAAAATGAACCCACGTTGCGTGGCTCCTTGGAACACCCTTCTCCTTGCTTGATGGGAAGTCGGTCAAATCACGAACTGTTGACTAGAGTCAATTACAGACAGTAAAGTGTGAACAATACCCTTCAGGAGGAGATAAGCCTGGCTGTACCTTAAAGAAAGCCAGAGCAAAGGAGACAGAGCCCCTCTTCTCTGACCATCAGCGAGCGTCGTAAACCGTGGCACAGGCGACGGGCACGGGCTTTCCTTTCGGGGCCAGAACCAGAATCGGGCCGAGCCGCGGCCGGCAGGCCCGCCTCCCTCCCCGGCCTCTGCGGGGGACGCGGGCCCTCGCTCGCGGCTCCGCAGCCCCCAGGTTGGAGGCCTGGCTGGCGGGGCTGCGCCCGCGGCTCCCCTTCTCTGAGTCACTCCCGCCGTCTGCGGACGGGCGCCGTGCGGGCGCCGCGGGGCCCTAAGCGGGAAACCGCCGAGGAAAGAAAGGCGCCAGCTCGACAGTCGGAAGCGGCTGGAAACGAGGCGCCGGTGGCAGGGATAGGGGCGGGGTCTGTGTTTGTCAAACGTTTTGATTGGCTCTCTTCATTTCCATGGGAGGAGTTGACCTTTAATGTGATTGGTACAACTGAAGGCACATACTGACTTGACCTTTAACGTGATTGGTGCAACTATGGAAAGTCCCGCCTAAGCCACCCCCTGCTTGCCTATATAAGCTGGAGTTTGCAGCAGTAAAGCGGAGCTGCTTCGACGGCAGGCCTGTCGCTCTGCGTGTCTCTCGCTCGCCGAGGGGCTGGGTTGGCGGACAGCAGGCCCACCTCTCCGCGGGAGCCCCTCGGCTTTGCTGAGGGAAGCTCCACCGCCTCCACTCTTCCTGCGGAGCGCCCCCAGCAGGCATGTCGCACCCGGAGGCAGTGAGTGAAATCCCGAGTGTGCCTGACTCTCGGATCCATCCCTAGAAACGCGGTGCCTCAGCGCCGGCGGCTTTCTCCACGTCACCTGCTGCTCCAATTGCACGTATGACTCGTTCTTGTGTCTCTTGTATGATATTTAGCACAGCTGTGGAATTTTAATGATTTAAAGCTGCAGGGGGCCAGTGTTACAAGAGCTTAATCTTAAAAGTGTGTTATATTCAAAGAGATTTGGGTGAAGGCAGACAGCTTTCGGGTCTGCTCCTGTTCCCGTTACCTGACCATCTCTCTGTAGCTTCTGATGGACCATCCAGTAATGACTTCCCTCTTCATCTTTTGTTATTTCTCTAGACTCAACAAATTGATTTTGAATATCTCCCCCATGTCCTCAGATTCCTCTTATAAGAATTCAGTCCTGCTGTATAAAGTTTGGAAAGCTTAGACTCTCAAGGTGCATTCTAAACTTACCCATACAATGAGAATGGAAGAAGGTTCTCTAAAGAAAACTGTGGCCTTTATTATCATAGAAAGAAGCTGAACTTTGGTGAAAACGGAGAAGCTATTGAAATATTGGGGCTTAGACAATTCTTGTGAATTGCTCTGTCTACCCAGGTTTGAAACAGGCACCACTCACTGTAAAATCTTCTGGTTTGGTTAACGCCGAATTATTGATATACTCTCCCAGGGTTCTGGCTGCCTGTGATAGCCTGTAATTTCAGGGTCCTGTGAGCTATGCAGCCAGGGTGATGAACTCTTTTGCTGATAACCTGATAATAAGCATTTTTATTTACTGATGATTTTACGTATCTTATGTCTTATACCCGAATATCAACTCTTTGTGAGTAAATGTTATTTGTTTTTATTGCTTCTGAATTTTCCACAGAACCTAGCAGCTTTCTAAGAGACTATCAGGGATTCAATAAATACCTGTTGATTGACAGCTGATAACATCCCTGCTTTGAGGTCTGGAAGCTATGCATGCAAATGAGTTTTGATGCGCTCTCTGCAACTCCCCTAAAAATCATGCAAAGCATTCAAGTCTCTTATGATTGAAGGTATTTTAAAATAGTGCCATGTCCACCTTGCCATTCACAGCCGTCATGACAGACCTGCTGTCTGAGCAGGCATCTGTGTTTAGGATATATAACAAGGGAGTGCAGCGCCGGAGTTAGATTTTTGTTTCAACCTTGTATTTATTATCCGTTTGATGAACCAAGGGGGTGAATATCAACAGACTATAGGCAGGTTCCAAAATTCAGCACTTTTATGGAGGAATTAATGTCTGGTCTTATTCATTCTGGTAATTTCCCAAGGATATTAAACTTGAAGCAGTCTCTCCAAAGTTAAGTTCTGAGAGGAATTGAAATGCGTGTGTTAGAGAGGTCAAGGTCACAGTTGTGAAGCCTGCATCTGTGTAATGAAAAATCAATTTGAATATTAAAAGCATTAATTCAGTCTTGGCAGAAAACAGAACTCACTCCTCAGCTGTGCTGTACAGCTCATGTGTAGTGATAGGATTTGGCGATGAGAAATGTTCTGTAGCCTAACTGGGTGAGTCTTTGCTAAATAGAGCCTTTTGAGAAGCAGCTCTTCTCTAACCACATGCCATGTGTCTGCTCCAATTCTGTCTAAATAAATAGTTTGGGTGCGTGGCTGGTGGTGTCCCAATCAGCTCTGTTTATGTAGCTGAGCCATCTTACGGCAGGCGCTGACTCAGAAATTGCATCTTACAGCCTGCATCTTACACTTTGCACATGGCGTGATAAAGATCAGGGCCTTTTTTCCCCCATAAGGAGAATACCTCAGCTGGGTTAGGCTATTATAATAAATACAGCAATTTGAGATGAATGAGAAAATCAGAGTTAATGAGGCTTGGAATCAAGTGGGGAAGATGCAGTTGCTGTTATGGCAGGAAAAGCACAGATATGCACACACACACACGTAAGCTCTCTTAACCCCGCCTTCCTCGGCTTTCTTGACTCACCACCCAAAGATAAAGGAAAGTTGTATATCCAGCTGCATTTGGTTCACAAGGGATTGTTGTGATGGTCTAGCAGGGTGGGTTTTGGGGTTAGGAGGGCGGCTGAAGAGGAAGGGGATGTATATGTTATGCCCAGAGTCCGAGTCCCCAAAACTGAGAGAATAAGACGTCCACGGCAATGCAAAAGCATGAAGGGGTTTTATTTCTAGCTTGAGCTAGGGCTCCCGCCACATCCAACGCAGTGGAGTAGAGCAAGAGCCCCGAGCCCAGATTTACAGCAGTATTTATAGGCTTAGAACAAAGATAGGGAGCTGGCAAGGGCTGACTGGCTGCAGGGGTTTCCTGGTATTTACTAATTGGCTAATCTTTATTGGCTGCAGGGGGATGTCTTTTACGTCCTGATAAACTCAAACCAGGTTACGGGGAGTATGCTGATTAGATAAGTCCTGGCATCCGCAGGGATGACCTCACTGGGTAATGACTCAGCTTTTCCCGTGAGGCCTATCTTAGTCCCTGAAGCCTATCATGGCGTTTGTTAGGTACCAACAGTATGTATCCATATGGCTGGTCCATGTTTTACAGCAGAAAGTTACAGATTATAAAGCAATCACGCGTGCTCAGTCACGTCTGACTCTGCAGCTCCGTGGACTGTGGCCCTCCAGGCCCCTCTGTCCATGGACTGTAGCCCCCCAGGAGCCTCTGTCCATGGAATTTTCCAGGCAAGAATACTGGAGTGGGTTGCCATTTCCTACTTCAGGGGATCTTCCCAACCCAGGGATCAAACCCATTTCTCTTGAGTCTCCTGTATTGACAGGAAGATTCTTTAACCCAAGCGCCACCTGGGAAGCCTAAAGCAATTATATTCCACCCCTCCCCCCTTTTTTTATTTGCTTCTAAGAAATAGAGAGCTAATGTTACAATTCTTCGCTAACACAATCAGCTAAACTTGTTTTCTTTTAAAGCATTATCTATACAATTTATTTAATATGATCTTTTAATGAAGAGAATAAATATGTTATCTTGATATCATCTTGAAATGTTCACTTTCAGAAATGGCCCCTTTGGGAATGGCCATATAAATATCCACTTGCTATACAAACTGGAGTTCCAGGACATGGTGGCTGGTTGAAAAAAAAAATTGGTTGATTTTGCTTATAAGACTGTCAAGATACTGATTTAATTTAGAATTTCAGTAAATTGACTTGCTGACATGATGGCATCATTTCATACTGGTATGTGCTATCTGAATCCTATTCTGGAATTTCTTCTGGTTCCACTCTGTTACACACAGCCTGGGGTTATTTCAGCCCTGGAGGGCTACCCCAGTTATTACATTAGAATTGCTCGGGTGTTTTACCAGCGTCTGTAAAGGACTGGTTGCTTTGATTACATTTAAAATATGCCCATGAAGGGAATGACTTCAGTGTCAACTTTATTGATGGTTTAATCTGCCTTTTAAGAATAGGGTGCCCAGTAACATTTTTCAAAAACACGGGTCTGTAATCCTTAATAGCTGCTGCCTTAGCTCCCACACTGTGCTGATGTGGTGTTTCGGTGACCAGGGCTCAGTGTTCTCAAGTCATTATGGCAGAGAGTCTAACCTTTTCTGTGTAGGTAGCCAGGGTATATATATTCCAGTTTCAGCAGTTTAATTAGGATACCAATAAGCCTATGGAGCAACAGAGAGAAGGGGAGAATGGAGAGGGTGGGACAGAGAAAATAACCACGCCTTCTAAAGGCCGTCACACAAGCTGAGCGTGCAAGGCGATTAGACTTTTTGGATGCCTCTTTAATATCTTATATAAACAGGGTTAGTTAGGATAAGTAGATCAAAACCAAACCCAAAAAACTTGAAATCAAGGCAACCTGACAAGTTTGAACATCCATTTCCTCTTCTTTACCTCTAAGAAGAAAGACCACAGTCTTGTATCTACATTTCCACAGACGGGAAATTATGCAGGATGGTTCTGAAGGGAGATTTAGGAGAGAGGAGTGTTTCTGGGGGGTGGGTAGAGAAATGCTGGAATCGAGTGTTTCAGAAAAGTTCCATGGGACAGCAGGAGGGAGGTGGCTATTCTGCGTTACGAGGCCCTGTGCCCAGTGGCGTGCTGGTAAGAACTTAACCACTGGCTCCTGAAGAGCCACACGGGCAAAATAAGACTGGATGAGCTCATCACAGACTCTACTAACAGAAAGTATGTGGCGCCCAATATATTAATGATAAGAAAACGTACCGTACACTTTGTTGTAAATTCCATAGGGCCAGTTGAATATCACAGAACATTTTCATTAGTTTTTGGTGAACTCTTGTATCTGTGGACAAATTATGATTGTAAATGGCCAGGAAGTTTAGTTCCGATATGAATGTTGAATGTTTTTCAAAATATGGAAGTGAAAAGTTGAAGACGTGATGTACTTCACTAGCTTGTCAAGGACATGAGAAGCTTCTCTGCTGAAGTGAATGGTAGTTTGGAAACTGGGAGGAAAGCCCCGTGACTGCCGCCCCGTCCATTGCTCCCGTGCCGGGTCTGTGCTTCGCAGCGGGACGGCTCCGGGCACGGCGCCCAGGTGCGATCTGCATTGTCAGCGGGCTTCCCTTCTGTCACTAAGTCTAGAGAGCCGCAAGTTTAGGGAGTTCTGATCTGTGCCATTCGTAGCCTCTTGCCGTCTTCAGCTTCTAACCTCTGACGTGAGGACAGCGATTGAGGAGCTGGGAAGAGAAGTTGAAGGAGCTTGCTGTCTGTAGTATTTGCACTGCACAGATAAAACAGACACAAGTAAACTTTATTTAAATAAAAGTGAAATATAATAAAATAGTAAGTAATGATCTTTGTGCATTTACTACCTTTGTTTTAACATAAAGTTTGTATTATTCAATTTTCAGTGACATGCATGTTGGGATTCCCTGGTGGCTCAGTGGTAAAGAACCCACCCGCCGATGCAGGAGAAACCCGGGGTTGATCCCTGGGCCCTGAAGACCCTCTGGAGAAGGAAACGGCAACCCACTCCAGTATGCGTCCCTGGGAAATCTCATGGACAGAAGCAGCCTGGCAGGCTACAGCCCATGGGGTCGCAAAAGAGTCGGATATGACTTAGCAACAGAACAACAACACTCCTGTTTAGCAACCAGCTTGCAGACTCCCCGAAAAGTGAACCGTTGGTTCTTGTACGCTTGTTCAGGCCAGCTCCGGCACACCGCTGCCTGGACCCTGTCCAGCAGGGCCCCAGACCTGCACCGGGGCCTCTGTGAGGGCTGGCTGGACGGCACGGAGTGCCTGAGCGGAAGGCTCCTACGCTGGCGCTTAGTTCTAACGCAGCACAGCTGCCTGCTACACCAGACCGCAGTGGCTGGGACAGGTGAGCATTAGAGAGCAGTGTTGAGGTTCAGCACGAGCCTCCCCCAAATGTGCCATTTTTGTACGAGGGTTATTCTGAGCTTGGGCTTTCCTGGTGGCTCAGACAGTAAAGAATCTGCCTGCAGTGGGGGAAACCTGGGTTTGATCCCTGAGCTGGGAAGATCCCCTGGGGAAGGGAATGGCAACCCACTCCGGTGTTCTTGCCTGGAGAATCCCATGGACAGAGGAGCCTGGTGGGCCTGGGGTTGCAAAGAGTCGGACACAGCTGAGCGACTTTCACTTCAGCATTTTGAGTTTAAGGCAGTTTAGACTCTATAGGTTCAGGAGAAACTACTCTGTCTCTCCTTTAAATACCTAGAATAATTTAAATTGGGGACTTTTCCTAGAGAAAAAGTAAAAGCCAGAGGTAAATTTTATCTAAGTGGCCTCATCTCTATGGCAGGTTAAACATCAAATTCCTAGACAGCAGCTCGGCTTGTCACCTGTAAGTGACCGTCCTCTCCTGGCAAGTCCCCGGCCCATCCTCTTCCTGTGCTCAGAATGGCACATGTTCCTCATTTTAACTTGTGTCTCTGAATCTCTCGTGTGTGGTGTTCCCGTACATACAGAATCAAATTGAATATTCTCCTGTTAACTTGTCTCACGTCAGCTTATTCTTTGGCCAGCTAGAAGGGTAGAGGAAGATTTTCTTCCTTCCTGACAGAGTAACTGGGGTCAGTGAAAACCAAACATCTTTCCTGAGTTTGAGTCTGGCCTGTGCATAACCTGTCACGGCTTCTTTTTTGGTGATTGAGCCCCAGTGACATCGGAGAAGGAAAGGTGCCAGCAACTTCAGCGTTGGAATATATGCCTGTTCAATCGGGGAATGCTTGGAGTCAGTTTGAATTCCATCTAGAAAAATAAACATAGCGTGATTTTTCTTATACCAAATGTGGCAGAGTAGAATTCATACCCACTAAACTCATTGCAATATTTTAGGCTGTTGAATGCAAAACCCTGCCCTGAAAAGGGGAGTGGAGCACTGGAAGCCTCAAAATAAATCAACTGAGATTCCAGGCCCTCCCACCCAATTCGGAACAATTTCAGCTAAGCTGACTATAAAAAAGATGTCACTGGAGTTGTAATATGGTTTTTATGCCCTGTATATACCTGCCAGCAGATAAAGAACAAAACCTGGATGCTGCATTGAAATACAGTTGATTAGGAGAGTCACAGAAGAGGGAAGGCGGAGACAGAATGGAGGGAAATGGTTCTTATTTCTTTTAATAGAATGCAGCTCACTTAAATCAAGGCAGAAAGATTGAATCACACTGAAGTATTTATTTCTTCTCAAACATTTCGAATTTTCTAGTTAAAAATGTCACAATTTTAAAAGTCTGAAATACCAGTCCTTTATAACTATTTATAGATAATATTAAAATGACACTTCTGGTGCCGTAAAGTCCCCGTGACTCCTGGGACTCCACACTTTCTGCTTAAAGCTCACTTTGCTGGATACAGAGCACTTCTTCACTTTGAAATGTCTCACCATGCTATTAACACACAGCTTAACATTCAGAAGCAATTTTACAGTAAAATCAGAGGAGCATGAAAACTAGGGAAAATCTTGATGCAATGCTAAAACACATTGAAAGGTCAACTGAAATGGTTATTGATTGCCCAAAGTTCCAGATGATTTTATATTATCACAATTGGCTAATTGGATTTAACACTAAGGATTATTTTTAAAAAATCCTTTATTCAAGCCAGATTGTGCTTGTTTACAAGTGAATTCAGGCATAAATAAGCCCCCTTAATGTAATTATCTAGTTTGTCCAATTTAGATGTAGGATATTTAATAGTTTATTCTGCTGTTGACATGCACTCAAAATCTGATCTAGACACTAATACCATCCAGACCTAGAAGGCTTTGTACCATATTTCAATACATTTATTGTTTTTTTAATTTACTCAGATTTTTCGACAATGTATTTATTTAGTTGGAAGATAATTGCTTTACATTATTGTGTAAATATGGTTTCTGGCATACATCAGCATGAATTGACCTCAGGCACACATATGTCTCCTGCCTCTCAAACCTGCCTCCCATCTCCCGTCCTGTCCGACTCCTCTGGGTGTCACAGAGCACTAGACTGAGCCCCTTGTGTCGCACGGCAAGTCCCCACCGGCCGTCTGTTCACACCTGGCCGCGCATGCGTCTCCATGCTGCTCTTTCAATGGGCCCCACCCTCTCCTTCCCGCTCTGTGTCCACAAGTTGATATGAACTAGCGAATATAAGATGTTAATATCTGTAAAACACTTTTTTTCTTTGGGACTAATTCTCTGTTTGCACAAAGACTGCAGAGTGAGAGCAGAGTTCCTGTATACCCTTTACCAGCTTCTCCGGATGTTAATATCTCATACAGCTGTTGTAGCTTTGTCAAAACTGAGAGATGAATTCTGGGCCATTGCTCTTAACTGAACTGCAGACTTTACACTGGTTCACCGACTGTTTCATTTGCGTTCTTGGTCTGTTGCAGAATTCAGTCCAGGGTCGCACACTGCCCTTGATCATCGTGTTTCTTTGATCTTCTCTGGTCTGTGCAGGCTTTCATTTTTCCTGCTTTTCATGGCCGTGCCAGTTTGGGGCAGTGTTGGGTGGGCATTGTAAGACTGTCTCTCGGTTCGGATCACTGACATTTCTTGTAGGTTAGAGTGGGGCTCTGCTGTTTCTGGATGAATTCCGTAGAGGCCCTGTGTCCCCTCGACACCCTGTCGCGCACAGGATGGCAGCATGACCTGTCAGTGGCCCTGCTCACTTTGCCCACTTGGATGGGAGGGAGCCTGCCCGCTTTCTCAGGCATAGTCTGCATTTCGCCCTTTCCATGTCCTGCTTTTAGGAAGTGAGTCACTGAGCCCAGCCTACGTCGGTGGTGGTGGTGGCAGGAGGGCTGGTGTTTGCTCACTAAGTCGAGTGCAGCTCTTTTACAACCCACTGCCTGTAGCCCACGAGGCTGCTCTGCCCATGGGAATTCTCAGGGAAGGATGGTGGGATGAGCTGACATTTGTTTCTCCAGAGGGATCATCCCGACCTAGGGACAGAACCCGCATCTCGTGCACTGGCAAGCAAACTTTCTATTTAATCACTGAATCACCTGGGAAGCTCAGTAGGAGGGTTGTTTTTGTTGTTCATTTGCTAAGTCATGTCCAGCTCTTTGAGACCCAGTGGGCTGCAGTGTACCAGGCTTCCCAGTCCTTCACTATCTCTCAGAGTTTGCTGAAACCCATGTCCATTAAGTCAGTGAGGTCACGCAACCATCTCATCCTCCGTGGCCCTCTTCTCCTGCCCACAGTCTTTCCCAGCATCAGGGCCTGTTCCAGTGAGTCCGTTCTTCGCCTCAGGTGGCCAAAGTACTGGAGCTTGAGCTTCAGCATCAGTCCTTCCGATGAATACTCAGGGTTGATTTCCTTTAGGATGGACTGGTTTGATCTCCTTGCTGTGGGGGGTGAAGTTAGGAATACTCTAAGGAAGATGTGCTTGTTTTTCCTTGAAAGGAGTTTGTCACTTGTGAAATGATTCACAGTGATTAAACTCACACTTAGCAACTAAACGTTCACAATTTAAACATGCTCATCCATTTTATTTTTTATTTTTTTTTTAATTTTTATTTATTTATTTATTTTTACATGATAGTATACATGTTTTTATGCCATTCTCCCAAACCAACCCACCCTCTCCCTCAGAGTCCAAAAGTCCGTTCTATACCTCTGTGTCTCT
>SJYF01000037.1:1134360-1162476 GCA_006410515.1 Procapra przewalskii | reverse complement strand
GGCTATATATATATATATATATATATATAAACAGTCTCAATTGTATTCTTTGTAAGCTGCAATTGCAGCTCTTGAAACAACATTATTAATTATATTTTTTAAGTCATCGAGGTCTTGTTAATGTTTTACCTGCCTTCATATTTGTCAAAACTTACAGCTTCTGGCTATTAAATTATTAAAGACCATTTCTCCTGTTTTCTAAAATTCTTCTTTATCTATTTTGATGTTTTATGAATTAAGTCAAAGTCTCATGAATGTATTTTATTATTGTCCCCCCCGTGCTCATCATCATTGGCTGCTTACGTGGTATCTGCCGTATCTCTTTTCCTAAAAGAACGCCAGTTTAAAAACAACAATGTATTTCCCAGAATCCCCTGAGCTTTGGGATGGCTTTGTGATAAGTACCAGGCCCAAAAAAACATGCCTGATGTCGCCCGGGAATTTTAGAGAACGCTTCTTTCCAGTACACTGCAGTCTCTTGGTCCCTGCCGCTTTGTCCTTCAGTTTCTCTGAAACGCACACAGGAAGCAGGAGATGGAGCAGCTGTCCACTCTAAACACAAATCTCTTTCCTTTGTGCAAAGTTGTCTTCTGTTTTTCCTATTTTAAAACTTCACCTTGTTCATATTCTTTCTTATGGCCGCCTGCGATTGCAAGTGTGTGTGTGTGTATGTGTGTGTAGAGACAGAGAAAAGAGGAGGGTTTGGGAGAGGAGGGAGCAGAGAAGCAGAGAGAAGCCAGGGGCGGGGGTAGAATTTGTGGGATCTGCCCCATGCTTTTGGATCCTTCTCTTTAAGTTTTATTCCATTTTAAATTTCCCTTAAGCTCTGCAGAGATCTCACGAGCTCGCCTCACCCACAGGATTTTCAGTCCTCTCTCATCTACTCTCCAGGAGACAGGAAGTCAGCATCTAAAGCAATTTATCTTTTAGCATTGATCTGGCAGTAGGGCATAAAGCTGAAGAGTGCAGCCTTAGGAACAGAAAACCGCGCTCCAGTCCCGGCTCCGCCGCTCGTCATTTCACCCTGAGCAGAAACACCCAGCTTCTGCTGCTTGTCTTGCCGTTTGTGAAATGTGCACAAAAATGGCACCTCCTGATAAGGTCTGAGGAGTTTTAAATGAGAAACTGCATACAAAGCCCCTAAGATGTGCCTAGTAGGTATTCAGTCCTAAACATACATTTTGGTCCTACGTTATTGTTCAGTAGTTATTGATTTATTAAGGAAATGGCACCCCACCCCAGTGCTCTTGCCTGGAAAATCCCGTGGATGGAGGAGCCTGGGGGGCTACAGTCCATGGGGTCGCAGAGAGTTTGACACGACTGAGCGACTTCATTTTTAGCAGTAGTTGGAAAGTGAAGAGAATCATAAAGCCTAATACTTCCCAAATAACCAGTTAATTCCTTCTGATAAGATCAAATGCTAAACATTCCTGCAAATTAAAAACAGACTGGTCTAATACTTTTACACCAATGTCCATACCAGCACTATTCATGATAGCCAAAACTCAAATGTCCATCAGAGATGAATGGATAAAGACAAAGTGTAGTGTGTACACAAATGAGGTTTTATTCAGTTTTATCAAGGAACACAATTTCTTATACAAGCTCCTTGGAAACATTGTGCTCGATGAAGTCAAGCAGGCATGAGAGGACAAATACCGTATGAGCCTACTTACATGCAAGTGAAAGTCGCTCGGTCGTGTCCGACTCTTTGCAACCCCATGGGCTACGCAGTCCATGGAATTCTCCAGGCCAGAATCCTGGAGTGGGGAGCCTTTCCCTTCTCCAGGGGATCTTCCCAACCCAGGGATCAGACCCGGGTCTCCTGCATTGCAGGGGGCTTCTTCACCAGCTGAGCTCTCAGGGAAGCCCTTCTGCTTATATGTTACCTGGAATGGGCAAACTAGTCAAGACTGCAAGGTGAAGCTGGTTGTCCCTGGCTGAGGAGAGGAGTGGAGGCAGTCGCTGCAGAGTGGCTTCAGAATCCTTGCTTTGGAAGGAGAAGTCCTGGACGAGCTGGGCGGCAGTGGTGGTTGGACAACATTGTGAATGCCCTGAATGCCACTGAATTTGATCTTACAAATGGTTGAAATGGCAGAATTTACATTGTGCACATTTTACTACAATAAAAAACGAAACTTTCAAAACACAGAGTTCCAAGTATCATATGGATGGTTCGTTTCTTATCTCTGATGTTGAATGATCTGTTATTGTGAAGTCTGTGTAAATTAATCCACTCTCAGGAAACCGAGTATATGCCAATTTTCATACATTGCATTTGAGGCGCTCACTCTTCCGTGTATCTGCAGAGTCCTTTGCCATATTTAAAAGTGAGTGGTGGGAGGGGTAGTAGGCGGCTCTGAACTGGGAAGAGATTCTCCTGGCCTCAAAATGTCCGAGGGATTCTCAGAGTCTCACGTCTAAGAGCTCAGCACGGAGTTCGCCTTCACTGCTGCTCAGGCTCCCGGTCGGGTCTGCCTCTGCGGCCCCGTGGGCTGTGGCATGCTAGGCTTCCCTGTCCCTCACCACCTCCCAGAGGCAGTGCTCAGACTCACGTCCGTTGAGTCGCTGATGCCACCCAACCGCCTCACCTTCTGTTTCCCTCTGGGCCTCCTGCCTTCAGTCTTTCCCAGCATCAGAGGCTTTTCCAGCGAGTCCAGAGGGTCAAGTGTCCAGAGCGTTAGAGTTTCAGCGTCATACTTTCACTGCGTACTTGGGGTTAATTTCCTTTAGGGTTGACTGATTGGATCTCCTTGCAGTCCAAGGGACTCTCAAGAGTCTTCTCCAGCACCACAGTTGGAAAATAGCAGTTCTTCAGCTCTCAACCTCCTTTATGAGCCATCTCTCACATCCATTCATGACTACTGGAAAAACCATAGCTTTGACTAGAAGGGCCTTTGTAACCAAAGTGAGGTCTCTACTTTCTAATATACTGTCTAGTTTCCATCATAGCTTTTCTTCCAAGGAGCAGGTATCTCTTAATTTCTTGGCTGCAGTCACCATCCACAGTGGTTTTTGGAGCCCAAGAAAGTAAAAGTCTGTCACTGTTTCCATTTCCCCCATTTATTTGCCATGAAGTGATGGGACCAGATGCCGTGATTTGAGTTTTTTGAATGTTGAGTTTTAAGCCAGCTGTTTCTCCTCTTTCACCTTCACCAAGAGGCTCTTTGATCTCTCCTCACTTTCTGCCATTAAGGAGGGTCATCTTACAGCTGAGGTTATTGGCGTTTCTCATCTGCATCAGGCACCGCATTCGGCTCTCGTGGGGCTTCTCTCGTGGCTCAGTGGTAAATAACCCACCTTCCAGCGCAGGAGACACAAGAGACTCCGATTTCATCCCTGGGTCAGAAAGATCCCCTGGGGGAGGAAACAGCAACCCCCTCCTGTTCTTGCCTGGAGAATCCCATGGGCAGAGGAGCCTAGTGGGCTACAGCCCATGGGGGTTGCAAGGGTCAGACACAGCTGAGCGACTGAGCACAGACGGTACTCCGTGTGGTGGTGTTTGACTGTCTTACTGATTTCCACGAGCAGGAGCATTGTGCGCTGTGCATTAGAATGTACTAGTGTGGATCAAAGTAGGAATTTTGTCCTTAATTAGTATGGAATGAGCTTAACTCGGAACATGGTAAAGCTGACATGCTATACGTTTCTGGATTAATCACATTTTCCCGTGTCTGTAGAGTCAGAAATCAGAAATATTGTATTAATAGGGTTCTGAAGCTCAGGTCTAGTAAAGTGACAGGGAGATACCCTGCCAGTAATGAACAAAAAGCAACATTCATAAAAATGTCTCTTGAATATGAGGAGGCTTGCTAGAGAGGGAAAGCTAGTTACTCTGGGGAAGTGTGTGGTCATGACTGGAAATATTAAAAGAGGAAACGCAATCTCGTTTTCTTTGGAAATATGTAAAGTAAGGCATTTTATTGGGAAAAGATTTAGCCAAAGTTACATTTTACTCATTAGAAATTTTTCCTGGAAATGATATTAAAGGCATGGAAAGCAACCTGTAAACGGCATGGGGCAAGTATTCTACCAGAAAAGACTCACACTCAGCTCAGCGTGTTGCCAGTTCAGGGTGTGGCGGGAAGAGTCAGACGTTTACTCATCTCCCTGAGTTGATTTGCCTGGCTCGTTTCTTGGGAATTGTGCAGACAACCAATATCCAAGTTAAATTCATTGCTTTATTCGAGACTTTGAGTGATGGCAAAAAATATTATGGTGGCATCAGTTCCCTGTCGGATTAAAAGTTAGTTATCTCATACTGATTCATGACCCATCAGCCTTTTACATGGCCCTTTAGGGTTCTTTCACTGTGGGGGTTAACACTGACTTGACTTGGTTCCCTTAAACCACTAGAGTCAAGGAAGGCAAAGGTGAGAGACACAGCAACCTTTTCCTCTTAGCCAGCAGGCTAGAATGAGGAAAGATAAAATGCAATGTATATACTTTTCTATAAGATACTTTTTTTTTTTTTTTTGCTAAAGTAAAACCCTTTCTGGGTTCTTGTCAGGTGGAACATGTCTGTTGATCTGAAACTTTTCACTTCTAAATCTTGTGCATAAATTATGTGATTGGGGAGCTTACTGGCATTCATTTGATCCGGTCTTTGCATGTACAACAGTCGCTTTTCAAGCTACTGTTAAATATGCATTGCTAGGTACAAATAATCTTTGAATAACAGGCCTCATAGGGAATCATGGCTCAAGCACTTCGACTGATAAAATGCTAGCTACATTTTTTAAAAAGAGAGCTTAGAAAAAATTATGGACAAGAAGGTACCATTCCAAGTGTGGCTTCCAGGAGCCGCAAGTTGAACTCATGAGTGACTGATTCTTCTGTGGAATTATTCATTGTGTACCTTTTCTGGTGGCTCAGTGGTAAAGAATCTGTCTGCCAAACAGGAAATGTAGGTTCGATCCCTGGGTTGGGAAGATCCCCCCGAGAAGGAAATGGCAACCTGCTCCAGTATTTTTGCCTGGGAAATGTCATGGACAGAGGAGCCTTTCCAGCTACAGTCCACAGGGTTGCAAAGAGTTGAAAACGACTTAGCGACTAAACAACAAAATCAACAGCAAACGTGAAATGACAGAATGACTAGTGTTCTCGGGATCCAGAAGGCTCCATGTGTGGCCCGAAGGGAAGGGAAGAGTTGGCTCTGTTGGAAAGAATGTCAGATTGGTCCGGTGACTTCTGTGGGCCTCTTGCATCGATCAGCTCCAATTTAAATAACAAGCAGAGACAGCATGGTTAACGAAAAAGAAGAGAAAAGAAGAGCACTGCTTTTGAGACGTAAGTCTAGGTTCTTCTTTATCAGTAGCGCCACCTGGGAAGCCCGGTGGAATCCCTTAGAACAGTGCTTTCCCAGAGTTAGTGTTAGGCATCATTAACATTACCCTCATGTGTAAGTCACTCACGGCACTGTCAGTTCAGCTCAGTCACTCAGTCGTGTTCAACTCTGCGACCCCATGGACTGCAGCACGCCAGGCCTCCCTGTCCACCACCAGCTCCTGGAGTTTACTCAAAATCATGTCCATTGAGTCGGTGATGCCATCCAGCCATCTCATCCTCTGTCGTCCCCTTCTCCTCCTGCCTTCAATCTTTCCCAGCCTCAGGGTCTTTTCCAGTGAGTCAGTTCTTCGCATGAGGTGGCCAAAGTACTGGAGTTTCAGCTTTAGCATCAGTCCTTCCAATGAATATTCAGGGTTGATTTCCTTTAGGATGGACTGGTTGACCTCCTTGCAGTCCAAGGGACTCTCAAAGATGGGCACAATAAGGGACAGAAATGGTATGGACCTAGAAAAAGCAGAAGATGTTAAGAAGAGGTGCCAAGAATACACAAAAGAACTATACAAACAAGATCTTCATGACCTAGATAACCATGATGGTGTGATCACTCACCTAGAGCCAGACAATCGAAGTCAAGTGGGCCTTAGGGAGCATCACTATGAACAAAACTAGTGGAGGTGATGGAACTCCAATTGAGCTATATCAAATCTTAAAAGATGCTGCTGCTAAGGTGCTGCACTCCATATGCCAGCAAATTTGGAATTCAGCAGTCGCCATAGGAGTGGAAAGGTCAGTTTTCATGACTCTAGATTTTTATTTTTCTGGCTCTCAGCTTTCCCATCTAAAAAGTGAGGAGGGTGAAGTGAATCCTTGGCTTCCAAACTTATTTCTGAGCATGGACACTTCTGCTGAATGGCTCTTGTGCATTCATCCAGCATACAGCAATAGGGCAGATGGCACACAGCCTGCTCTGGGTGGAGCAGCCGCAAGGGGCAAGGCTGTGACAGCTCCACACGCTCCCTGCCAGCGAGTCACCGAGCGATTTCTGAAGATCTCTAGTGGCTCTGTTGGGCGTAATTTTCAAACTCCTGGTTTTAAAGACAGACACGAGCTTAGATTTCTTGATTGCCGTCTTTTAGTTAGCTGTGTGTTCTTAGGTAGATGGGTTTCCTTCTCTGGACCTCAGATTCTGCTTCTGTAAAATCAAAGCAGGGATGAAGACTAACTTGGGGAGTGGATAAGGCAGAAAATGGGAGGTGCTCCATGCCTGACACCGAGGAATCTGAGTTCAATAAAAGGAAGCCAAAAACATCTCATCACAGCTGACAAAGAAAACAGTGGCTCTGATGATCGAGCTGCTCTCCAAAGAGGGCGAGTTAATTTCAGGTGTGTCTCAGGGTCTTGTCTCAAATCCACCTGAGAGAACAGACAAGAAAGCTTTATGAACGGTTTTCCTTGGTAAGAATAACTTTCCATTTTCCTTTGGGGTTCGTGCATCTATTTGAACTCAGGAAATGGAAGCTGGGGTTTTGTTTTCCCGTCTCTACTCTAGTGTCTGGGTTTGTGTAGCTTTTTCCGTGGGGCCTTGGGGGTGAGTGATGCTGCAGCGCTGCACTAAACCATCAGTCTCTGAAACGCTCGCTTTTACTTTAGGTGTTGAGCCTCTAAGTTCAACAAGCCCCTAAGGTTTTATCGCCCTCCCAAAGATTTTAGTTTTCTGTGATGGTGTTTGAAGGAAGCTGGGACTGGGAAATTCCTGCTTAATTCTCTTTTGGGGAAACAATTTTGTTGAGAAGCATGAAAGTGCTGGCAAGTTGAAGCTCAGGCCAAGTCACTGTATCGCTTTCTTCATGTAGCTTTTTTTTAAAAATGAGGGTGAATAACATCTCAAATCACCTGCTAATCTTTATCTTCCATTCAGTGGTTCCAGGACTCAGTGGTCACAATTATAGAAAGTACAGAGTGCATTCCTGTAGAAGTGATGGGATGGGCGGATGTCTGAGTGGAGAGGTGCGGGAGTGGATGAATAAGCCGCTGTGGACAGACTAGAATAAAGCCGGTGCGAGACACTGAGATACTGAAATCCACCTCTGTTATAGATAGCATATTGCTTACCATTCATAGACAGTTTGATTATATTTGTGTGGTGATAACAAATGAAGCCTAACTTTTCCATGGGAATTTTCATTGTTCTCCTATTTAGATTATAAGCACGTAGAGGATAGAAGGTGACCCACAGCTCACCTGGCGCTCTGGCCTGGAGAATCCCAGGGGCGGGGGAGCCTGGGGGGCTGCAGTCCTTGGGGTCGCGAAGAGTCGGACACGACTGAGCAACCTCACTTTCACTTTCCATTTTCATGCATTGGAGAAGGAAATGGGAACCCACTGGAGAATCCCAGGGACGGTGGAGCCTGGTGGGCTGTCTATGGGGTCACACAGAGTCGGACACGACTGAAGCGACTTAGCAGCAGCAGCAGAGGATAAAAAGTGAAAGTGAAAGTCTCTCAGTCGTGTCTGACTCTTTGTGACCCCATGGACAATACAGTCCATGGAATTCTCCAGGCCAAAACACTGGAGTGGGTTGCCTTTCCCTTCTCCAGGGGATCTTCCCAACCCAGGGATCAAAGCCAGGTCTCCCACATTGTAGGCAGATTCTTTCCCAGCTGAGCCCCCCAGGGAAGCCCAGGAATACTGGAGTGGTAGCCTGTCCCTTCTCCAGCAGATCTTCCCAAACCAGGAATCGAACTGGGGTCTCCTGCATTGCAGGCGGATTCTTTACCAACTGAGCTATCGGGGAAGCTCAGAGGATGAATGTACCATCTGGTTTTTCTTTTTCATATGAAATCAACCAATATTTCTTAAACAGCTCCTAAAATGCATAGGGCTCTAGGCAGTATTGAATACTTGTTAGATATATGCATAAAGCGAAAACAATAAAAGAAGGCAAAATTATATTAGAAAATCCACATTTTGCCTTTTCAGGTTTGCAATTTAAAAGCAAAGTGTATGTTTTCAGGCCACTGCTACAAAGATCAGTGTTAACTCACAATGTAATTAAGGTCCAAAGGATTATTTTGCATGAAAACATAAAATTAAAAACCTGTGTTTTACCTTTTGCGCCATGCTTCTCTTCCATGAAAGCCACCCCTAGCAGTTTTAAACGGCAAAAGTTGAGTTTCGTGTTGCTTCTGCTTTCCCAGTGATGGTGGCTTTTCTCACTCTTAAGTGGGTCGTGATGTTGGTGTCCATGATTGTCTCAGGTATTAAAGGTGAAAAACGTGTTTGTGATGAAAAAAACGTCCTTTAAGCCGCCTGGAAGGAGCGTGCTTTCCATATGCTTGTGCACAGAGAGAGGGCTGGTTTTCCTCAGCAGTGGCGAGGAGTTGGCCATGGTGACCTGGAGTGGCAAAGTCCTGTGAGTGGTCACTTAGGTACTGAGAGCAGATCTGTCAGCATCAGTACAACTCAGCCTGGAAACTCAGGTGGATTCAGTCATGCTAACGAGGTGGGGGCATTTCTTTCCCTTTTTTTCCCTGTGTTTTACCTTTTTCTTTACTTGGTGCAGTTAACTTTTGTTGGTGAAAATATGAAATGGTGGATTGCTCATGTATAATAATTCATATGTTATGCCTCTCAATCCTCACAACAGACCTTTTAAAAAGGGAATAATATTATTTCCATTTTGTAAATGAGCAAGCTAAGACTCAGAGAAGCTATTTTTCTAAGGATATGTGGTATGAGCACAGATCTGTTTTTAGGGTTTATACCTAGCTACTATGACAGATTCGGAGAAGGCAATGACACCCCACTCCAGTACTCTTGCCTGGAAACTCCCATGGGTGGAGGAGCCTGGTGGGCTGCAGTCCATGGGGTCGCTGAGAGTTGGACATGACTCAGTAACTTCCCTTTCACTTTTCACTTTCATGCACTGGAGAAGGAAATGGCAACCCACTCTAGTGTTCTTGCCTGGAGAATCCCAGGGACTGCGGAGCCTGGTGGACTGCCGTCTGTGGGGTCACACAGACTCGGACATGACTGAAGCAACTTAGCAGCATGACAGATTTAAAAAAAATCAAATGCCATCTTGTTTCAAAACATTTAAATAGAATTTAAAATAGAGACTGCAATTCATTAGTCGTACTAACTATAGGGAAAATCCAATAACTTATCTTTAGTATTAAATAATTAGTTCAACTTATACATAACAAGCACCACTGAGTTTCTGTTACTCAGTATGATGTTAGGTTCTGGGATGCGGTGCTTAGAAAAAGAAAGATGCTGTTTCAGCACTCACAAGTGTTGTATAGTCCAGACCACAAGTTAGCAAACTGTGATCCATGAGCCAAACCTGGGTCCACAACCTGTTTTTGTAAATAAAGTTTTGATGAGCACAGCCATGCCCACTTGTTTACACACTGTCAGTAGCTGCTGCTGGGCTTCCCTGGGGGCTCAGACAGTAAAGAATCTGCCTGCAGTACAGGAGAGAGGAATGGCTACCCACTCCAGTATTCTTGGCTGGAGAATTCCATGGACTAGAGAAGCCTGGCAAGCTACCGTCCATGGGGCTGCAAGGAGTCAGATATGACTAAGCAACTAAAAGTCACCTTTCTCTTCACCTAGCACCTACCGTTCAGCAGTGGTGAGATTCAGTAGTTGGAATAGCGACTATATGGCCAGCAAAGCCAGACAGATCTGCTGACGTCTCCCTAGACCAGCAGCCAGACAGTTACAGACAGGTGGAGCATTCTGGAGGAGCTGTTATCTGAGCTGTCGTATTGATAGGAATTCTCCAGGGCTAGCAGGGTGCGATGGAGTGGGTAACAGAGAGATAAGCCTCTTCTAGGTGGCTCCGTCAGTAAAGAACCCGCCGGCCAATGCAGGAGACCCAGGTTCGATCCCTCGGTTAGGAAGATCCCCTGGAGGAGGAAGTGCAACCCACTCCAGTGTTCTTGCCTGAGAAACCCCATGGACAGAGGAGCCTGGAGGGCTCCAGTCCGTGGGGTCACAAGAGCCGGGCAAGATTCAGCAACTAACCCACTACCAGGCTTTGGAAGCCCTTGTGACAAGTCCTTGGGTGAAAGAGGCTGTTTCCTCTGAGGACTTGAAATATTCAGTGCGAACAAGGGTTAGCGTCAGCACAGGATCGTGTGATTTTTCACGCAATCACCTAAGCATGGTGGTGGGATTCCCTATCGCCACCAACCCATAGACGTCCTGGGCAAGCCTCATCTTGGAATTTTAGGAATTCTGGGGATTGTCAGGAAAGCACTCACAAGGTGGTCAGATTGAAGATGGGGAACTGAGGGCGGAGGGGATCTCCATCCTAAGCCCGCAGCAGCATGGACTGGGCTGACTGAGTGCCGGTGAAGGGCGTTCTGGCTCCAGAGACCCTGCTGGGCTTTTCAGCACGGCCTTTAGGTCTCACTCAGCCCCACCCAGCTTGTGTGTACTGCCTCTGCTCACCTCACCCCACCCTGAAGAAAACATCCTGGGGTCCAGTCCCAGTCCTTTCACGTGGGTGTCATCCACCCAAGTCCTTCGATCTCAAAAGATCTCAAAAATCTCAAATTTTTGTTGCCACACTCGCAAAACCTAGTCCTTTTCCTTTCTTAAGAGACTCCAATTGTCCATTGAAGCTGGAAGTGGAATTACTGAAAGATAGTATAGTATAGTGATTACAAGTGCGAATTCTGAAGTTCAAGTCTAAAAGCCGTGTGGTTAAGCAAGTCACTTAACCTCTATGTTTCTCAACGTTTAACCATTCACTGAGGATCTACCTTGATGAGTCGTTTGGAGGCAAAACCGTCAACATACTTAGAAATAGACTCATGGCAAATGCTGTATGTATGTGAGTTATGTTTGTCTATCATTGACTCAACACTTGGGTCCCTTTTCCCAGAGGCCAGTGGCTTCAGACACTCCTGGAGACGGAGGACGATGGATGGAGTTCTGCTGGGGCTGGGCGGGGAGACAGGGAAGCAGTGCACGGGGCAGGGGCTGGCGGGCCTGTCTCCCTGGGACCACCCACGGGCTCGCCACAGACTCCAGGAATCAAGGTAAATAACATCTGGATGCAATATTTTAAACAAAAAAAATGAATTAAAAAATTCTGTGATGAACAAAAATGTCCAAATTTTAAATCAAGAAGTGCTGGGTCAAGCCATCTTGGAGCCTAAGGCAAAGGAAGGTTACTATGTGAGTGGCAGGGATGTCCTGCCTCTCCATTAATGTAGCATAAAAGGAAAAAAAAAACCCAACCTAAGTGTCCAGAGTAGAAAACACTGAATATCCATAATTTGACTCTGCCTGGAATGAAGGTTGCCAAGTGGTGAACAGAGAGACGAAGCCAAGGAAACACCTGCTCGATCAGGCTTGTTGAAGATTATAAGCTTTATGTCCCAAACAAAGGAATCCTTGAAGGGTTTTAAGCTGGAAAATGTCATGAGCTAATTCTCATGGGGTATAAATTAGTATTCAAATCTGTAAAACCCTGAATCATACTGGGTAAAAAAAAAAAAAAAGCATATTTATTTCTTTGAAGTCCAAAAATAATAAGCTGTTTTTAAATAAAAGAAGTAAATCTATATTGTCTAATGAACTGATTTTGAGATCAAACATATATAAATGTAATTCTGTTCAACATTCACCGAAAAAGAAATAAAAGTTGATTCAAACAAGCTTTATTTTTTTGACACTCCTCTACTTTGATAACTGCCAATTTTATGAGCATGCTTGCTTGAATAGTCGTGAATAAAATTGAAAAAAGGCTATTAAAAGTATTTCTGGATGATGCTAAGTCGATCTACATTTTAGAATGATATTTTTGGCAAGAAAGGATCTATGATATGTGGTCTTTTTTTGTTGTAGTTTGAAATTGCTTCGTGGTAATTCTTTAAATTTTTCATTTAAAATGAAAGGTTAATAGTTATCCTGCACAGTTCTTGCAAAGTGAAAATGAGATTGGAAAGTTAAAATATAATTAATTTACTTTCCTATTATCCCTTCCACTGGAGGAATATTCATGCATTCTGAACAGATAAGTTTTTAAAGAGGCACTAAATTGCAAGTGTTCACACTTGGATTCAGTTTAAAAGTTAAAAGCTTTCAGACCAAATAAATTAGACAAGCACGCAAGATGAATCTCCATCTCAATATTAATGAGTTGGGGTTCCACCTTTCCCATCGTTTTGTTTGCTGTTTCAGTATTAGACACAAAGATCTTCTTAAAAGTTGCTGTAGAATTACATTGCTATTACTTTGCAAATGCATCAATTTGTAATTGTCCAAATTTCAGCTGTGGCCATTCAAAATGAAGAGTGGTCCAAGTCTTGGAGACCTGACTCAGGAGGTGATTCTGTTGCTTGCTTGCCATCTCTCCAGCTTGTTCTTGGTGAAACATCACTTAAGGTCCTCTGGCTGCAAGCAATGGAACTGTTATGCAAGAATATGGATGTGCCCCTGGGATTCAAAGAAGAGACAAAAGTAGTGGCCTTGTGTAGAGGGAGCCGGCTAGTCAAGTGACCACGGTGATGCCTGAAGACAGCCTTTGTGAGAGCCTTGAGGTGAAAGATGAGATGCCTTGGCTCTGCCTTTACTTTGTCAGTTATTTACAGATTATTACGCGGCATCTGTAGATGAAGTCACAGCGAGATTTCTACTCGAAGATTTAATAAATTCCTAATCATTTCCCTACTGTTTTTCATATTACTAGATGTTTTTAGAGTATGAAAATAGGTATATTGTGTTCAAAATACTGAAGTTTTTGAAATGATTGTGTTATTTACAGATTTTTTTATTTACTTAATAAATAATAAATTGATGGGAAGAAGAACTAGAGTCTCTTGATGAAAGTGAAAAAGGAAAGTGAAAAAGTTGGCTTAAAGCTCAACATTCAGAAAACAAAGATCATGGCATCTGGTCGCATCACTTCATGGGAAATAGATGGGGAAACAGTGGCTGACTTTTTTGGGGGGGGGCTTCAAAATCACTGCAGATGGTGACAGCAGCGATGAAATTAAGATGCTTGCTTCTTGGAAGGAAAGTTATGACCAACCTAGATAGCATATTCAAAAGCAGAGATATTACTTTACCAACAAAGGTCCCTCTAGTCAAAGCCATGGTTTTTCCAGTGGTCATGTATGGATGTGAGAGTTGAACTATAAAGAAAGCTGAGTGCTGAAGAATTAGTGCTTTTGAACTGTGGTGTTGGAGAAGACTCTTGAGAGTCCCTTGGACTGCAAGGAGATCCAACCAGTCCATCCTAAAGGAGATCAGTCCTGGATGTTCATTGGATGGACTCATATTGAAGCTGAAACTCCAATACTTTGGCTACCTGATGCGAAGAACTAACTCATTGGAAAGACTCTGATGCTGGGAGGGATTGGGGGCAGGAGGAGAAGGGGACGACCGAGGATGAGATGGCTGGATGGCATCACTGACTCAGTGGACATGAGTTTGAATAGACTCTGGGAGTTGGTGATGGACAGGGAGGCCTGGCGTGCTGCAATTCATGGGGTCGCAAAGAGTCGGACACAACTGAGCTGGACTGAACTGAACTGTATGCCAAGTACTCTGCCTGAGAATATCACATAGATCAGGCAGATGTGGACAGAGGGGAGACTGCAGATGAGAAACAATAAACAAGCTTTGGGAAAAGGTATGTTCCGAAGGTTATGTGCACTGTAAACAAGATAAGACAGGGGGCGACGCCTCAGACCGTGGAGGTGGCAGAGAGGTGGCAAATTAGGAAGGTCCACGGCGGTGCTTTTGAGGGGTTGCTGTCTGAGTTGAGTCCAGAATGGTTGGAAGGAACTAGTCATGCAAAGGTGTGAGGAAAGAACTTCCTAGGCAAAGAGAACCACCAGTAGAAAGGCTGTGGGGCATGACTGCACCTCGAGGGCTGCCTGGAGAGCTCATGAAGGCTGGAGCGCAGTGGGAAGGGGAGAGAGACGGGAGACAGGACTGTGAAGGAGCTGGCGGTCCTTGCCAGGTGCCCCGAGGAGGCCAGCGGCCTCCAGCCTCCTTGGAATCTCGCGCGTGCTCACCGGGTCCTCTGGCCTCCTGGTAATTCTCATGCCTTCCGGAATCAAGATAGACCAGTGAGTCACAAAGGAACTGAGGGTAATTTAGGGAATCCTTCCAAGGATAGGTCCAACTTTCAGCTCACAATAGCTCTGTTTTTCCTCCTTTTTCATAATCATTTTTTCTTTGTAATGAACACTTGGCCGTCTAGTAATATTTTTAATGGTGCTGTCAGTCTCCACAGGTAGTGCAGTGGTAAAGAATCTGCCTGTCAGTGCAGGAGACACAAGAGGCGCTCTTCAGTCCCTGGCTCGGGAAGACCCCCAGAGAAGGGAATGGCGGCCCACTCCAGTATTCTTGCTGGGAAACCCATGGGCAGAGGGCCTGGTGGGCTAGGGTCATGGGGTTGTGAGAGAGTTGGACATGACTGAGCGCGCACACACGCACGACGGTACTACTAGCTCCTTTATTCCAGGCCGCACCACGTGGCCTATGGGATCTTAACCCACCACCTGGGGATAGGAGCTACACCTCTTTGCAAGCACTGGAAATGCAAGGTCTTAACAGACCACCAGGGATGTCCCTGTGTTTTTGTTTTTAATTGTTATTATTAAATTCAGAACCATGAGAGCTTTAAGTTGAAGTCTGGTGATTATTTCATGTAGTCTTATTTGTCAAGGTAGTACCTTGAATGTCTCATTTTTTCTTTCTTTCTTTTTTATTTTACTTTATACTGTATTGGTTTTGCCATACATTGACATGAATCCACCACAGGTGTACATGAGATACCAATCCTGAACCCCCCTCCCACCTCTCTCCTCATATCATTTTTCTATAAATTTATTTTTTTCAATATCCTTGAATTTCTGTGAGTATAATTATAAATTGTAGCTAGTGTCAGTGGAAGATTAATTTAGGAGACAATTTTTCAAAGTTTAATTAAACTTGTGTACCTTTTAAAATTTACCAGGAGGCTACAGCTATTGTTTTAAACTTTGCATCTTGTGGCATTGCCTGTACGTCTATTTAATATATTTGATGCAGCTGGTGGTTATGACAAATTTTCTTTATTCTTTCTAAACATCATCTGATGCACAAAAATCTGCAGCTAGAATGGCATTAAGTCAATCTCTTTTGCATATTTCTATCACTCAGGATGAGCTTTGGCCATGAGTAACAGAGATACAAAATAAAAGTGGGTTAATTGAAATAAAAGTTTCCTTCTCTCTTGTGAAAATTAAGAGTAATCAATTGAAGGCGGGTGGCGTGTTCCTGAGTCTTGAATGCGTAGGGGCCTAGATCAAGCCGTCATCATTTTTACGTGATGCCCTGGTCTTCAGGGCACGAAACTGTGGCTAGAGCTCCCACTGTTGCATCTGTATTCCACACAGCAGAAAAAGGAAAGAACAGAAAAACAGAAACAAATGATGGATATCAGCAATCATTTCGGAAATTCCCCAAATATTCTGTATGATGCTTGTCATGATGCCCAATTTATTCATAATGTGCTCACAAGGTTAAAATCTAGTGACAAGGGAAGCATATAAAGTGTATTTTTAAAATTATGGGCTTCCATATGTCCAGCCTGGTGGCTCAGACGGTAAAAGCATCTGCCTACAATGCGGGAGACCTGGGTTCAATCCCTGGGTCAGGAAGATCCCCTGGAGAAGGAAATGGCAACCTACTCCAGTATTCTTGCCTGGAAAATCCCATGGATGGAAGAGCCTGGTTGGCTACTGTCCATGGGGTCGCAGAGAGTCAGACGTGACTGAGCGGCCTCACTACCACTTCACTATATGTCCAGCTCAGAAGTTCAGGGGTTCCTCTGATAAGAACTGGTGCTTTTGAACTGTGGTGCTGGAGAAGACTCTTGAGAGTTCCTTGGACTGCAAGGAGACCCAACCAGTCCATCCTAAAGGAGATCAATCCTGGGTGTTCATTGGTAGGACTGATTTTGAAGCTGAAACTCCAATACTTTGGCTACCTGATGTGAAGAACTGACTCAATGGAAAATAACCTGATGCTGGGAGGGATTGGGGGCAGGAGGAGAAGGGGACAACAGAGGATGAGATGGCTGGATGGCATCACTGACTCAATGGACATGGGTTTGGGTATACTCTGGGAGTTGCTGATGGACAGGGAGGCCTGGCATGCTGCGGTTCATGGGGTCACAAAGAGTTGGACACGACTGAGCGACTGAACTGATCTGAACTGCTATGGAAAGACAGTGGAAGTGACAGTGTTAGTCGCTCAGTCCTGTCTGACTGCTTGTGATCCCGTGGACTGTAGCTTGTCAGATTCTTCTGTCTTTGGAATTTCCCAGCAACAGTGCTGGAGTGGGTGGCCATTCCCTTCTGCAGGGTATCCTCTGACCCAGGGACTGAACCCAGGTTTCCTGCGTTGGAGGCAGAGTCTTTTCCATCTGAGCCACCAGGGAAGCCCCTCGTGATATGGGCGGAGAGGAATGGATGTCGGTGAGGGAACAGCTAGCCCTCCAAAACAGACCTTCAAAGCATTACACCTTACTGATTCCCTTGGAAAGAAACCACTTCAATACATAATTTAAAAGCTCTCTGAGTAAAGCTGTAAGTATTAATTATCTTTTAATCTCTTAAATAGCTATGTGTTATTTTTCAATAAGTAGTAAGGAACATTCAGTGGAAAACTCTAGACTTTTTTCCCCGAAGAATAAAATAAGGAGAGAAAGCGACAGGCTAAAATAATTAATGAGAAGTGGAAACAGTTTTTGAAATCAAAAATTGCGTCATTTTCCAGGATGGCACTAACTTTATTTTGCTCTATGTGATATTCAGTCAATTTTCTGCTCTGTTCGATTTGAAGTCCTGTTGTCTCTACTCAATAGCTGTGATCGCCCACAAATGGCTAAAGTTGGGATTAGTAGGGATAGCAGTTGTAGCAACAATAAAATGATTACTAGTTGTACTAATAATATGAAATGGTTGAATAACATCACTGACTCAATGGATAAGAATCTGAATTAACTCCAGCAGATAGTGAAGGACAGGGAAGTCTCGAGTGCTGCAGTTCATGGGGTTGCAAAGAACTGGACACAACTTAGCGACTGGAAAACAGACTAATAGTATGAATGTTCAGTAAAAATATTTACCTCACGGGTTATTTTGAAAAACACATTTATGTATGTCAGGGCATTGATTTTGTACCTGAATTCAAAAATTAGCACATGGATGACTGTTCCATAAGTCCCATAAGCATCAACCTCGTAAATCTTTCGCCCACAAAGACCTTTCATGAAGGCACACCGTCCATGGATGTCTCCGCACAACGTTTCAGGCAGGGTTCACGCAGCCCTGCCGGCAGTGTCTCTTCCACTTCTTTATCATTTTCTGCTGTGCACACCTCTCTATTTCCCTCACTGCAGACAATTATTTTTGAACAATTATTATATTTTGAACAAATGAACAAAGGTTTCTTGAGCTATGAGTACGATACTCTCCTGTGCTCTGTGGTCGATAAATGATTGAGACAAAATTCTCTGCTCTCAAGGGGTTTAAAAGTCTAGGATGGAAATGCAAATATATAATAATCATTATGATGCTCAACTTGACAGTCCTAGTCAGAAAGATGGTGGTAGCAATGATATAAATTTCTACAGTTTCTGTGAATAAAAACTTTATCTTTCAGACAAACTGCCAATCTATTGAATAAGAATTTTATAGCTAGTGTGTGTGTGTCTGTGTGTGTGTGTTGCTTTTACTGATCTCCAAGCATTTCTATTTTTCTCTGTTGACTCCTATCTCTTAAAGGAGAAATATGTGAAGAGGAGCTAAGAGGGGAAATAGACCGATTTATAGAACAATTAAAATATGAATCAGTGAATTGCCTATTAAAGGCAAAAATATCATTTAGAAAACTCTAGCCATGTAGATTTTTCTGAGTTGTAACATCACTATAGATTATTTTATTTCTGTTTCATAATGCATAATGCAGTATAGTGGCTTTAAATTATTGCTATATTAACTATCTATGGATGGTGATATTTTGCATATAAATAAAATGGTTTTTACTATTAATGCATGACATAAAATCTTAGTTTCTGGTGTCAGTGCAAAAATGAAACACTAAAATAAAACTGAGCTAAAATTAATATATTCAAGGAGTTTGGAAAATATGGGGATTTGGAGCTTACTAAATCGTTACACAAGTGGACACTTATGAATGGAACTTCAAGGAGAGAGAAATATCAATAGCGTGTTACCACTGGGAATAAGGCAGAGGTTGGCAAATTGTGGGCTGAGGGCAAAATAGTGCCTGCTGCCTGGGTTTGTGAATAAAGTTTTATTGTAACAGAGCTCAGAGCTGTCATTCACAGATTACTTATTGCTGCTTTTGAACTACAATGGTAGAGTTTAGTTATTGCAACAAAGATTATATTACATGGAAAGTAAAAAATATTTATTCTCCTCTGACCATTTATAGTGGAGAAGGCAATGGCACCTGCCAGCGTCCAGCCCCGGTGGATCCAGGGTGATTCAAAGGTAGAGACGGAGTCGGCATCCTTGGAAAAACTTAATTAATTGCAGAGAGAGAGGGATTAGGAAATTAGCATAGAAAAAGAGGCCGAATAACTTGGTTCACATGGAATAGCAATCACTACCTATGAAGGCCGCAGGCATCTTCCCATTCTCCCGAAGGAGAGGAGGCACCGAGGCCCCTCCAGTCCGATCTTAGAAGCCCAGGCAAAATTAGTAGGCTTGGTGGGTCCCCATGCACCAGCTGGGAATTTGGCCAGAAAATAGTAGGAGAGAAAAAAGGGGCTGAATAACTTGGCTTACGCGGGATACCAATAAAATTCCAAGACAAGGAATTTGAACCATCTACGTTGGGCCACCGGTGCCACTTGAATATCAGAAGATGCCCCTCCTTGGGCTCCTTTTCACGTGGGCTTGAAAACCGGGGCAAGTAAGTAGATGTGGTGAGTACCCGCGCTCCAGATGGGAATTCAGCCAGAAAAAAGGGGAGCAGAAAAGAACGACATGAGGGAATCAGTCTTTCCGGAAACTGATCTGATTTCTTTATTTTGGGGTTTGCTTATATACCTTTTGTTACATATAGGGATGAATACAGACACGTGGGGGTCAGCAGTCCTGACCTTATCAAAATCAGGTGCTTCACATAAAAAAGGTCTTAGGGGTTTTACATCATCTTCAAGCCATTTCTGCCTGCTGACATTTACAACCCTTTATTTCTGATAACCAAAAAAGACTTATTTTTTCCAAGGGTGTTTTTTTCTGAAACCAGGCACCTCCCTCCAAATAAAGCTGCATTCCTACAGGGTGAGGGCGTGGTGAGTTACAGTCAAGACAGGAATTATTTAACCCAAGGTTAACATGATCAATCTTAAAGGTTGATAGTTATTTCTCCTATATGCTTAAAGGTTGATGCTTATTTCTCCTATATGCTAGTTATATTCATTATAAGGGCAGGGAATATGGAGATTTAGCAGCAAACATCAACCCAACAAATGAAAATCCTTTCACCAATGTTCCTCTTAAGATCTGTTATAGTAAGGACACAATGATTTATAACAAGGTACAGTGATCTATTACAAGAGAAAGTTCATTAACTCAAAAAGTCTAGCATTGCTAACTTTAAAAAATACATTTCCTTTTCTATATTCCAAATACATTGTTTAATATATTCCCAGGTGCCTAAGGATATGGAGGCCTGGTGGCAATCCTTGACTCAACAAGAAGAAAAAGCCCTATGTTAATTAAGACTCAAAATACTCCAAAACTCTGTGCTGTTTATGGTTGAGAGGTAGTAAACAATCATGTGTCCGCAGAGAGGTTTAACCTGAGACGCCCTTGTCCCACCTAGGGCAGGGAATTAGCAGCCATTATTGACACAAGAAATGAAAAAACCCTTCACCAATATAATTCCCAACCAACCCACTATACTAATAATTTCTAACTTCCCACAAGAATTTGCCTTTAATAAGTCAAAACATCTCATGCCTCTCACAGTTGGGGGTTGTAAACAATCACATGTGGCTGGACGAACCTATACATGTGGGCTAGATAACCTTCAATCGAAACACTCTTGTCGTGCCCGGGAATTTTTATTGCCCTGGAGCTGCACATTTATCCTTCTCCAAGAGAAATGGTTATGGGGGAGAGCCCCCCGTAAATTCAGAGATGTAGGTAAGAGTACAAGACAGACTCTGGTTTTGGGGGTAGATGCTCGGGAGCAGGAGCAGGGGATTTCCTGAGGCTTGATCACGCCTTTGCGTATGCCAAGCTTCCTTCCTCATGACCTTTGCCATGGGCGGAGTTCCTCACACTGGCTCCCCACGGGCACCCCACTCCAGTACTCTTACCTGGAAAATCCCATGGATGGAGGAGCCTGGTAAGCTGCAGTCCATGAGCCAGACATGACTGAGCGACTTCACTTTCACGTTTCACTTTCATGCACTGGAGAAGGAAATGGCACCCCACTCCAAGGTTCTTGCCTGGAGAATCCCAGGGACGGGGGAGCCTGGTGGGCTGCCGTCTATGGGGTCCCAGAGTCGGACACGACTGAAGCGACTCAGCAGCAGACCGTTTATAGAGAGAGCTTGCTGATCTCTGTCTCACAGGTTTTGTCCAACCCAAGGATCTCAGTTCCCTTTACACTTTGCTCTGTAATAACCTTCTAAACCTTTCCCCGGTTTGTTCCTGTTGCTCAGTCGCTAAGTCGTGCCTACTCCTCTGCGAGCCCAGTGGCCCCAGGCTCCTCTGTCCACGGGACCCCCAGGCAAGAACACTGGAGTGGGTGCCATTGCCTCCAGGGGTCTTCCCGCCCCGGGGATCAAACTCGAGTCTCCTGCGTCTGCAGGCGGGTCCTCTGCCCCCGAGGCACGAGCGAAGCCCTTCGCTCACCGTCCGGGCCCCTCCCGAGGTCCTGGCTCGGCTGAAACGCCGCCGCGGCCCCGGGAGCCGCCTTGCGCGGGCGGTGCAGGCGCAGCCTCTGCACCCGCGCGGCCGCGGCTGCGGCCCTGGCTCCCGCGGCCCTTGCCATGCCTGGGGTCGCACTGCTCGCTGGGCTCCTCGCCCCTCACTGGAGTGGTTTCTGCGGGAGGAGGGGGCTGGTCTGTGTCTCTCTGCCCCTCCGCTGAATTCTGAGAGCATCGTTCAGCTCCTCGTCGGGCAGAGGCCGAAAGAGCCGGACGGGTTTCAGTCGCCGTGGCCCCCCTCTTGGCTGTGCTCCCCAGGGCAGTGACCGCGTGTGTGCGTGCGTGTGAGTGCGTGTGCATATGCACGCGCGTGTGCACGCTGCTGGTGGGATGGTGCTAGACTGAACTGTTCCTAGCAAGTGCGTTGTGAAGCTTTCCGGATGACAAGAGGTTTATGGAGCATCCCATCGCAGACACGCGCTCTTTCCGCTGTCGCTTCGGGAGCCGCCTGCTCCCAGGGGTTCCTCAGACCCCTTTGCCGAGGTGTGTCCGTGGGGGAGGCCGAGCCCCTGGCACGCGCTGACTGCCGGCCTCGTCCCTTCCTCCCGCAGTAACGGGTTTGAAGAGCCCGGCCTTGTGCTCTTGCTGATTAACTGACCTGAAACTGTATCCATTTGCTTAATATTATTGCTTCCTAAGGGTTTTTTTTTCCCCAGACAATAGATATTATTAAATATTTAATTCAGCAATGAGAGTTCTGTTTATAGAATATTTATTAGATGCTTTTTCTGAAGGTTTTTATCTTCAGTTTTGCAACTGATAAATCTTATGTTAGAGCACTTCAAACTGGCTGTACTTCATGTCAGCCTTCTTCTGTGAGAGGAAGCACAGATGGGGTAGTGTTCATAAGCTCAGCTGGGTAATTAGATGTGACCTGAGACGCCCTCTACTACGTCTCCCTTCTAACCGTTCTTACTAACAATCTGGCCATCCTGACTGTCTTGGAAAAACTTGCTGTTTTTATTAGGATTATAAGGGAAAATGAAGTGGCTCACATGTCCTGTTCACTGAAGATGCTTGTGATGCCCTGAAGAATCGTTTGTTTATCTGTGCGTCCACTGGATCTTGACTGAGCCATTTCTATGTGTTAGGCTGCGCTGGCACGGGGTTCAGAGTCCCGGGCTCAAAGCTCATGAGGAATATTGCTCAATCTGTTACGAAGCTTTCTTTTAGAAGTCATTTTCCATTACCAGGGTGACAGAGGCAAAATGAAGTGGAAACTTGAAGACTATGTGCAGAAACTGACAGGACATGTAGCGTAATGCATCTGGTGTGAAAAGTCCTGTCTGAGACCTGCTGACATCCTGCTCCCCTCTTGAATCATCTGAGTAAAAACGCTGAAGTATGTGTGGATGGAATGTGTAAAGAGACAGTAATGAGGGCGGACTTCATGAGTGCTCTGTGCTGAGTGCTCTGTGAGCTTATTTCTCCGTCTTGCAACATTATTCCCATTTTTCAGATGAGCAAAGAGTCATGAAGGATGTTGGCTGGCCTGGGTTTCAGCCAGAGTCTTACTCCAGCTCTCTAATAACCTCATGCCAGCTCCAAATGCGTCTGGTATCTTTAGATGACAGAATGCAGTTTCCTTTTCAGTGTTGTAAGAAATATCCAGGAATCCAAATGTTTTGATTTCTCCTCACACTGATTGCTTCCTAGCACAGGGAGAGCATGTGGAGAGGAATGGAGAGAGGTATCTAATCCATGGCTCTGCAGGCTGAGAAGGTTGATGTTGCACTGACCCTGTCTGAACCAATGGAAAGGTGCAGGCGCGTGCGTCATCTCCTGGATTCACCCAGGACATGTTATTTCAGCGGCTCTTGAGTCAGACGTGAAGATGTATATTTTTAGTAAGTTAAAAATGGGGAGGCTGGTTATTTTCCCAGTTGCTTCCAACAGATAATTACCAGGCAGGCTCCTTAATTGTGTTTTGATCAGTTCCCAAGTGTTCAGGAGTATGTATCTTAAAAGGTAAATATGTAGCATATTCACAGGGAAATGGGATTTTCTGAGCTCTCCAGCTGGCGTTCAGGTGCCAGTGGTCCTATTTCCATGCAGTAGATATATTTCAGCTTCCTCAGTTGACCACCTATTTGAGAGATTTTAAATTTTCAAGGAAGAATTTTAAGAAAGCAATTTGAAGACACATCCTATTAATTTTAATTGAGTAAGCAAGTTAAATTTTCTCCACTGTGGGTTTACTTGCTAAAGTACAATACAATTCACGTCACCCAAGGTAGACAAGTCTGTATTTTATTAAAGGAAACCTGAGGTTGCATTTAGAGCTTATTAGTAATGAAATAAATATTCTGACGTTTCTTAAGAAGTGTATCTGAAGAAATAAGGTATCTAGAGGCAGTTCCAGAGCTGGGCTTCAAAATTGCTTTTGAAAGTAAAAGAGAACAGCATTTGTCATTTTTGTTGAAAATCTTGATTTATCACATTCTGAGCCGAACTTGAAATGTTGGGTTTTTATTTTACCTAACAAAATGCCTTGCCTGCAGGCAAACAGAATGTTGAATTAAAACTTTCAATACTCTGGGGCAAAATCTGCTGCTTTAATAAGAGACAAAGGCTCATTTGGAACTTTTTGTCATTACATAAACAAACTGAGCTTCCGTTTATCATGTTCATTGCTTTAATTCTGGGAGCATGGCATTGAGGAGGGAGACAGTTGCCAGGGCACACATGGCCTGCGATAAGTGATAAATTTGAGGATCTGTCAACAGAGGCACTTGCTTTCACAGGTAATTGTCTGACTCCATCTTCTTTCATCTGTAGCCAAGAAGATTTCAAATGGATATTGTTGAGAAATGTATCACTTTATGCAAATGGCTTCAAAGAAAAATGAAGTAGAGCTCCACATAAATTGATACTATCAATGAGGTCATCTGTCTCAAAAAAAAACGTTCACCTGGATTGAGCCCTTCTGCATGTCAGGCACCCTACAAGGCATGTCATGGGTATAAATACACGTATTCTTCGAAGGGACCTTTTGATTTAAATATGATTGCTATTCTGTTTGACATAAAAGGGAACAATAAGTCCAGAGAGGTCAACTGGCTTGACCAAGGTGGAGGAGACGGGCTTTTTTCCCAGGAATTTGACTCAGGCTCTCTACCAACATGTTATGTTGCTTTTAAAAAGCTATTCATTTATGTCGGCCATGCTGGGTCTCACTGTTGCATGGCCTCTTTCTCTGGTTGCAAAGCCTTCTCGCTGTGGCGGCTTCTCCCGTGCAGCACGGGCTCCAGGTGCAGACTTTGGTGGCGGCGGCACGTGAGCTCAGAGGTCGTGGTTCCAGGCTCTTGAGCGCAGGTTCAGTAGTTGCGGCTCATGGGCTTAGTTGCTCCAAGGCACGTGGGACCCTCCCAGATCAGGGACTGAACCCGTGTCTCCTGCATTGACAGGCGAATTCCTTACCAGTGGGCCACCAGGGAAGGCCTGTGTTCCTTTTTGATCTCAGGACATGTAAGGATTTGACCTTTCCCTTCTGGTATGAGGAAGTGATGGGGCAGCCCAGAGGCCGGTTTCTGGTATGGAGGCCTCCGCTGTGTGTCCAGGCAGGAGGCAGATAGGCCACGGGGTAGGGGAGCTGGCAGGCAGCATGCCACAGGGCTGTGGAAACCGCCTCTTAGTGCGAGGAGGGCATCAGTGCCTGTTTCATTGGCTTCCACCTTTTATGTCAAAGATCGCCATTTTCCCATGCATCACCTCATTTATCAGGGTCAGAAAGATGGTGAAGCCCGGGAGCTGTAGCACGCTGAGCAGGGTGAAAATCTTGCCTGTACTGTCATCTAAATAGTTCACTGTGTAAACCATGAGACCACTCTTAGCCTGGATCTCTGCATCTCCAAAATGGGCATAATTACCACTTTATAGAGTCGTTGCGAGTATTTAAAAGAGATAATATTTGCAAAGAAATTTGCAAAGGTCTCTGTGGTTTTGAGAATGTTGTGTAGCTGTCGTCACTGGAGCCCTCCTGTTGTCGCCTGTTAGCTCACGGCCATGCACGGATGCTACGTGTTCGTGGCACAGACGCGACTCTCTCACCGCGTTACTGGTTTGCACCTGAAAAGTGGGGATAACTGTGATTACTAAGCTACACACATTCAGTGCAGATTGAAGCAGAGAGTGGAATCATCTTCACTATAATTTAGCCCCTAAATAATTTGAGTCAGTATTTTCAAAATTTATCCTTTGAAGTAAAAATAGTTTTGTTTAGTTTGATACATTTTTATTGAGTACCTGTGCCAACTGTGAGTGGGGCAAAGACAGTATTTACTCTCAATGAGTTTATATCGGAGGAAAAGAAAATAGCCACACCAGTCCAGCCTTCTCTCTGTAGACCCAGCCTTCCTCTGTAGATCCAGCCGTTTCTCTATAAATCCAGCCTTCTCTCTTTAGATCCAGCCTTCCTTCTTTCTGTAGATCCAGCCTTCTCTCTATAGATCCAACCATATGGCATCCACCGATGAACTTATACATAATAGGAAATAACATACCCAGAGCAATGAACACATTCATCATCTAGGAAGACTCTGAAATGAGGATAATATCCGAATAATATACTCCTACAAATGCCCGACGGGCTTTAACTGGGCCGAAAGGGCGACGTTCTTTATAGCTCAGTTACTTAGCGTATGTTATCAATATTATCAGTCCTGGTGCTGGGTGCTTGGGTTGTAACGGTGAGCAAACCCAGCATTCCTGATCTCATGGCACCTGGTTGATTTGGGAAATGCATCAGATCTGTATTCTGTGTGACATTTCTGGTGATAGTGTAAACAGCATAGTGAAGCTGAACAACAGTGGAATGCCAAGAGGAAGGAGAGGATTGTAATAATTTGAGTGCTACTTTATGAGGAATTGAAATAAGGGATGGAGATATATTGATCTGAATTATCCACAAAATGTGTCTGATTATGGCTTCATATTTTCCTGTTAGTCTATAAGTCACCCATAGCCATATGGTATTTACTGAAGGAGGAGAGGTGAAATACAGCAGAGTGTTTTCTTGTCTACTAGAGGATTCAAATTTGTGATTATTTCCAAATGGTGTTTCTTGGAGGATAGAAATGGAAATAGAACCAGCTCCCAGGAATATAGAGTAGATGAATCTTGAAAAATGAAACAGTGAATAATTGTCATGAAAATGACAGCCTGGGTCGAACACAAAGGGACGAAATTCTAATTTCAGATTGTGCAGTCAGGCGACAGAGCTAAGCAGAAATGAAAGGCTTTTGAGAATCTCATGTCATAGACTAATTTTGCATTTAAAACATCCGCCCACTCTAAGAACAGATAAAAAGTGCTTAACCTGAGTGAATCTGCATCTTAAACTTTCTGTGAGCTTCTGATAAGGTGAACGAGACTCAGCTGTTGGGTTCTTGGAAATTAGCCTGCTTGTCTGTGATGCCCACTATTTCAAAGCTGTGGGTTGGATTTAGCAAACATCTGCTGAGAGTCCAGTGTGCTGCTGGGGCCACGGGCAATTCAAAGTTGAGTAAGACTTGGTTTATGTTCCTGAAGTTCTCAGAATCAACTGTGGTGCCAAACATCAAGATAAGTAGCATAGTGGTAAAAACTATGGGATTTGAAGTAAGAAACCTCTGGGTTTAAGCCCCAGCCTTTCACTTAACCTCAGCGACCATGCGAGCATTATAGGCGTTGCCAGTGATTCTCAGTGTGGCCATCTCCTTAATAAGAATGATGCTGATATTAATATTGGTTTTCCCTACTGATTAACAAATAACCACAGTTGTGGCTTAAAATGACACAAATTTGTAACTCATAATATCAGTGGATCAGGACTCTGGACATAGCTTACCTGGGTCGTCTTCTTAGGCTCCCAAGAGGCTGAAATCCAGGTGCCAGCTGGGCTGTGCTGCCTTCTTGAGCTCAGGGTCCTCTTCCATGGAGACAGAGTGATTGACAGAATTAGTTCCTGTGGTTGTAAGACTGAGGTCTGGCCTTAGGCACAGCTGTCCGCTGAGGCCTGTGCTTGACTCCCGGAAGCCCCACAGTGCCTGACCTTAGCCTGTCTCAACATGACAGTGTATATTGGGTTGATCAAAAAGTTAGTTTGGGTGTCTTATAAAGATGTTATGAAAAACTCAAAGGAATTTTTTTGCCAACCAAATACTTTCAAAGCCAGCCAGAGAAGCTCTTTGACCTCTAGACTCTTTTTTTTAAAGGAATCATCTGATGATCTCCTTTTGGATTAAAGTTAACTAGATCAGAAATGTTGATGATGTCTGCAAAATCCCTTCACCTTTGGCTAGAAGCAGTCTTGCACATTTGGGGAAAGAGGTTTCTCATGGAGCCAGGAATCACAGAGTGCATCTTAGAGTTCTGCCTGGCACAGGTCCTTACTGTTATTCTCTTTAGAATGAAATGAGACCACCAGGGTATCAGTTAGGATCTGGACAGGCAGGCTATCCCTAAAATGTCAGTCCCTTTAAAATGCATTATGAGATCATCTGCGCATGCAGAAGAGCCCTCACCAACTGGTTCAGGTTTCACGGCTATTGGTGTCACACACACACATGTGCACGCACAGACACCATGAGGGCGTGGAGAGTGTGTTTATGTGATTGAGGCCCTGCAGGAGGAGGCAGTCTGAGATGGCCTGAGAGAGCGTGGTGTGCACGTCACACACACACACACACACACGCACACATGCATGCATGTACGCACATGCACACCCACGCCCCCCCACATGTGTGCGCGTGCACACACGCACATGCACACACGTGCACACATGCATACACACAAATGCATGCATGCACACATGCACACACACACACACACACACACACACACACGCTGGCCTCAGT
>SJYF01000037.1:1112792-1124535 GCA_006410515.1 Procapra przewalskii | reverse complement strand
CCAGTTGAGCTATTTCAAATCCTGAAAGATGATGCTGTGAAAGTGCTGCACTCAATATGCCAGCACATTTAGAAAACTCAGCAGTGGCCACAGGACTGGAAAAGGTCAGTTTTTATTCCAAACCCAAAGAAAGGCAATGCCAAAGAGTGCTCAAGCTACCGCACAGTTGTACTCATCTCACATGCTAGTAAAGTAACGCTCAAAATTCTCCAAGTGAGGCTTCAGCAATACATGAACCAGAAACTTCCAGATGTTCAAGCTGGTTTTAGAAAAGGCAGAGGAACCAGAGATCAAATTGTCAACATCCGCTGGATCATGGAAAAAGCAAGAGAGTTCCAGAAAAACATCTATTTCTGCTTTATTGATTATGCCAAAGCCTTTGACTGCTTGGATCACAATAAACTGGAAAATTCTGAAATAGGAACACCAGACCACCTGACTTGCCTCTTGAGAAACCTATATGCAGGTCAGGAAGCAACAGTTAGAACTGGACATGGAACAACAGACTGGTTCCAAATAGGAAAAGGAGTACATCAAGGCTGTATATTGTCACCCTGCTTATTTAACTTCTATGCAGAGTACATCGTGAGAAACACTGGACTAGAAGAAACACAAGCTGGAATCAAGATTGCCAGGAGAAATATCAATAACCTCAGATATGCAGATGACGCCACCCTTATGGCAGAAAGTGAAGAGGAATTTTAAAGCCTCTTGATGAAAGTGAAAGAGGAGAGTGAAAAAGTTGGCTTAAAGCTCAACATTCAGAAAACTAAGATCATGGCATCTGGTCCCACCACTTCATGGCAAATAGATGGTGAAACAGTGGAAAAAGTGTCAGACTTTATTTTTCTGAGTTTCCACATTACTACAGATGGTGATTGCAGCCATGAAATTAAAAGACACTTATCCCTGGGATTTCTTTGAAAGGAATGATGCTAAAGCTGAAACTCCACTACTTTGGCCACCTCATGCAAAGAGCTGACTCATTGGAAAAGACTCTGATGCTGGGAGGGATTGGGGGCAGGAGGAGAAGGGAACGACTGAGGATGAGATGGCTGGTCTCTCGTGGTGATGGATGGCATCACCAACTCGATGGACATGAGTTTGAGTGAACTCCGGGAGTTGGTGATGGACAGGGAGGCCTGGCGTGCTACAGTTCATGGGGTCACAAAGAGTCGGACCTGACTGAGTGACTGAACTGAACTGAACTGAACTCCTGGAAGGAAAGTTATGACCAACCTAGATAGCATATTGAAAAGTAGAGATATTACTTTGCTGACAAAGGTCCGTCTAGTGAAGGCTATGGTTTTTCCACTGGTTTTATATGGATGTGAGAATTGTACTGTGAAGAAAGCTGAGTGCTGAAGAATTGATGCTTTTGAAGTGTGGTGTTGGAGAAGACCCTTGAGAGTCCCTTGGACTGCAAGGAGATCCAACCAGTCCATCCTAAAGGAGATCGGTCCTGGGTATTCATTGGAAGGACTGATGCTGAAGCTGAAACTTTGGCCACCTCGTGCAAAGAGTTGACTCATTGCAAAAAACTCTGATGTTGGGAGGGATTGGGGGCAGGAGGAGAAGGGGATGACCGAGGATGAGATGGCTCAATTGCATCACCGACTCGGTCGGCCTGAGTCTGAGTGAACTCTGGGAGTTGGTGATGGACAGGGGATCCTGGCGTGCTGGGGTTCATGGGGACGCAAAGAGTTGGACATGACTGAGCATCTGAACTGACTGACTGAATTTTTCATGAATAAGCAATGTTAGAGTGGGAATTTTCCACATTAAAAGTTGAGACTTGGATAAAAAAGGAAATAATGAAGACCAAACATATAGCTGTTATTCATAGGATTTGTAGTATATTTCTTTAAAAAAATCACATTTTCTGAGCTTATGTGGTACAGTGACATTTTTTGCAAAAGATCTTTTCCTAAGGAGTGAGCATGATTCCAACTCACACAGTTTAAGTTTGTATTTCCAGTAGGAGTAAAAGTAAAATGCCCGGGAGTATATTCTCAAATCTGGTAAACCTACAGCTATTTTAGCATTCTTTATAAAAATGTTTCTTTAAATTTTCGCAGTATAAGCACTAACATTTCGTGCAGTGATCATCTCTGGTAACACACACACACACACAGCACATCGCTGTGGTTGCTTAAACTTCCCTGTGGCGTTTCTATCATTCCTAGTATTGATTCTCCAGCATCAGCTCAGAACCACCATCACTTATTGGAAGCTTAGAAAGCACTGTTAGAGAAGCTGAAAAGAGCTTAAATTGTGACAGTCTTGATAAATTGTAAGGGACTTCCCAAGTGGCACAGTGGTAAAGAATCCACCTGCCAATGCAGGCAATGTGAGTTTGATCCCTAGGTAGAGGAGATTGCCTGGAGAAGGAATTGGCAACTCATTCTGGCATTCTTGCCCAGGAAATCCCATGGACAGAGGAGCCTGGCAGGCTACAGTCCATGGGCTCCCAAAGAGTTAGGCATGCCTGAGTGATACACATGTACACATGTAGAAGAATAGCAAAGGAGTCATGGATTAATTCCTGGGTATTCATTTAACAAACATGTTTTGTATAGAGTTCCAGAGGTTGGCAGTCATTTCTAGGTGCCAGCTAGAAAATGGAGTCATCATGGAGCAAGTATGAAAACCAAGTTTGTGATTCATTCAGTCAGCACTGAAATCAGATTGTACCGTTTCTTGCCTCCTTCTTGAAAAACGACTCTGCAATTTAACAGTTTAGATTTTAAACATCTAATGAAAGTGTGGGCACTGAAAGCTTAAGAAATCTGGTCTTGACTTGTCATTTGTTCAAATGCAACAGTATGTTCTCCAGTTCTTGGGACACTGAAGCTGCTGCTGCCACGTCGCTTCAGTCGTGTCCGACTTGGTGCGACCCCATAGACGGCAGCCCACCAGGCTCCCCCATCCCTGGGATTCTCCAGGCAAGAACACTGGAGTGGGTTGCCATTGCCTTCTCCATCTTGAGACACTAGAGTAAGAAAAAAAAAATCAGTGGAAATGATCAGCATGTAACATCTCAGGACCCAGTGTTGCTGGGCCATGAATGACTGGCCCCAGTAAGTATTTTAGCATTATGTCCTTCCAGTATGGTGATGCAGAGCCAGTGATAGAGTACAGAAAAATAACTAAAATAGAAATTGTAAAGACTCTGATGCTGGGAGGGGTTGGGGGCAGGAGGAGAAGGGGTCAACAGAGGATGAGATGGCTGGATGGCATCACTGATTCAATGGACATGAGTTTGAGTGAACTCCGGGAGTTGGTGATGGACAGGGAGGCCTGGCATGCTGCAATACATGGGGTCGCAAAGAGTCGTACATGACTGAGCGACTGAACTAAACTGAAATGTATTTTGGAGGAATACTATCTAATCACTTGCTCAGTTGTGTCCAGCTCTCTGTGACCTTATGAACTGTAGCCTGCCAGGCTCCTCTATTCATGGATTCTCCAGGCAAGAATATTGCTCTAGTTTAAATGTAATTTTATGTGAATATACATCAGTTTAAAATTGTATTGAATTTTTAAGCTTAAATTCTTTTTTTTTAAATAATTGGGTAATGGCAACTAAAACATTTTCACCAAAGTAGTCATCATTCCTTTGGGAAATCAGTTTTCAAAAACATTTATGTATTTTTCCCACCTACCTATTTAGGGGAAAAAGGCAACCACTGTAAGAACAGAAAAGATTGTTATTTGAAAATGTTCTCTGGGTCCATTTTCCTGCAGGAAATTGCGATTTTATGACTAATTTCTGATTACTTAAGAAAAAGTCACTTCTTTAAATAACTTATGATAACATCCTTTAGCAGGCAACTTCAAATGTTGTTTTCTGGGAAGTTTGAGGGGACAACTTATTTTTCTTGCTTTTACATAGCTTTTTTTTTCCCATTTACTCTCATCAATAACATGTGATATATTTTCCACATGAGATATTTTAAATTATCTGTACATTTATTTTGAGATTTTGCTTTAAGGGTCAAAAAAATCACATCAATGTTTCATGTTATGCTTTCAAGATTCTATGCCGAGTACTGTGTGTGTTCAATTGTGCTCACTTGTGGTCCTCAAAGAATTTTCAATATAATCAAAAAGTTGATGCATTACAGGCAGATTTGGAGAGGATGGGAGGGCTAGGGATGTGGAATGTGGCAACTGAATAGCAATCTATTTGATGGTAGCTAATTACAACATGGCAGATACCATGACTTGGGGTGGATGATTATTGGCCAAATTGGGTTTTTGTGCCCTCAGACTGTGTGTGTACTCAGTCATGTCTGACGTTACCAACCCCATGGATTGTACCCTGCCAGGCCCCTCTGTCCATGGGATTTCCCAGGCAAGAATACTGGAATGGCTTGTCACTTCCAGCTGGAGGAGATCTTTCCAACCCAGGGATCAAACCTGAGTCCCCTGTGTCTCTTGCATTAGCAGGCAGATTCTCTACCACTGGACCACTGGGGAAGCCCTGAAAGTCTGAAGATGCTAAATTTAATTGAGATTTCAATGTGATTATAGTCTTATCACCTTTCTTCTCCAGCTTCTAAATTTTAAACCAGTGTCTGCATGCTGCTGCTGCTGCTAAGTCGCTTCAGTCGTGTCCAGCTCTGTGCGACCCCAGAGATGACAGCCCACCAGGCTCCTCCATCCCTGGGATTCTCCAGGCAAGAGTACTGGAGTGGGGTGCCATTGCCTTCTCCAAATGTCTGTATAGTTCAAGGTTATTATCTAATTTGTGCTGGAAATAAGGTTTTCAATGGTTGGGTTGTGTTAATAACTAACGCAACACATTGCAAAGAGCAGGCTGGGTTCTCAGTTGACCCGCAGATTCTAAAATACAAATGTATCAAAATGCATTTTTACAGGGGTGAGGTAACCGTTTTGCATTTTTCTTTCTTATTTGGATCAATCTGAAAGAAGTGAAAATATTCCTTAGTCATCATATTGGGGATTTTGTAAGAAATGCTAGTTTTTTGGCATTCTGCTTAGTATACATTATATAATAAGGCATAATCATAGAGAAAATTTTCAAAAATCATAGGTTCTTTCGAAAATTCCCTTTCTGTGTTCGTCTCTGGAATGAAATATTAGTTCCCTTCTTACTGCTTTTCTTTTCTCTCCATGTGTAGAAGATTTTTTCTTTTATCTTCCACAACAGTGAATATTCTTGCACTTTTATTGTTTTCCTAAAGTTAAGTTTTCTTACCATTTGTCCTCAGAATGAATAATTCTCCTCTTAAGTGTCCGAGGAAGCGAATCCACGCGTGCTCTCCTGGTATTGAGTTTCTTTTACTCCTCCTTGAATTTAATTTTTCTCTTCTGTTTTATTTTTACTCACAGCTAATCTTTCTTTTACTGTGCCTCCCCTAAGAGTCAAATTGATGATTTTTAAAAACTGATTTTTTCATTTCTCTGATAAATTCATGAGGCAACATTAGGACTTAAAGTTACAATTGTGAAATTCTCATCAATATCTTCTTTCAGGACTCCCTGCAAGCAATGGCCTCTGCAGACCGTCGCAGAGTTGGCCCATTTCTCTTTCCTCCTGGCACTCCTTAATTTATGTTGCCAAAATACATATAAACTACATGTTTAACAAGCATAAATGGTTTTTGTTAAAGAATTGAAAATATCCCCTTTCCTGTATAATTGTTTAAACTTATATGGCCAATCAGCTTGTAATGGCTGAGTAAACTGTGAGCCTATTTTTGGAGGCTTCCTGGGAGATTACAGCTTTATTTCCAATTTTGCTCTGATTTGTGTGATGGCTAGTGAGCACAACTGTTCTGCCTGGCTCCCTCACTCTTATACACAGATATTCATTCATTCATGAAGTGAGTATTGAACACCCATTATATGCCAGGCACTGGGCTATCTCCCCTGGTGACTCAGGAGGTAAAGAATCTGTCTGCAGTGCAGGAGACTGGGTTCAGTCCCTGGGTCAGGAAGATTCCCTTGGAGAATGGAATTGCTCCCCTCTCCAGAATTCTTGCCTGGAAAATTCCATGAACAGAGGAGCCTGGTGGGCTACAGTTCATGGGGTCACAAAGAGTCAAACGCACTGGACAGGCTGGACAGAAGCAGTTAACTAGAGTGATCTCGTTCCCCACCTCCACCCCCGCAAACACCCCATGGGGCTAATAGTTTAATTTAGGGGGACAGTCTTAAACCAATACATAACCTGTACAGCTGAGCACACTCTGCTTTTCCACTGTAGGGCGATGCAAGTCCTTTACCCTAGATTGCCATCCATTTTCTTATTTCTCATAAATAATGGTTAGTTACTCGCGCCGCATACTGAGAGGTTACAGTTTGCCAGGGACTTGTTTAGCACTCTTTAAGTTTCGTTGGTTCATCTAGTCCCCCAGACATCCACTGATGGAGTACCGCTGTGTGCATTCCACATGGGGAAGCTGAGTCCAGAATGGCTGTCGTTGCCCAAGCAAACTGGAGCTAACGTCAGACCCCGGGCGGTCTGAAGTGGCCGTGCTGCTTCTGGAGCCTGAGTCAGTTCACGTGCTCTTCCCTCTATAACAGAGACCTTCTCCCGGCGACCAATTCAAAGATCATTTCGTTTTACCTTTTCCCAAACCGTTAATATGAGTTTTGGATAGCTCTTCACTGGCCAATCATTTATTTATTTTGTTCCCCCCCCCCTTTATCAGACTTTTTATTTTGTGTTGGGGTATGGCCAGCTAACAATGCTGTGGTAGTTTCAGGTGAACAGCGAAGGGACCCCAGTCACACACATACGTGTATCTATTTCCAAACTCCCCTCCCAGCCAGGCTGCCACATAGCACTGAGCAGATGTGTGCTATCAGCAGGTCCTTGTTGGTGATCCAGTTTAAATATAGGCATCTGTGTGTGTGTGTCGCACACTTACCAGCTCGCCTTCCCCCCATCCTTCCCCTTGGCAACCATAAATTCATTCTGTGCTTTTTTACTCAGTCAATCAGCACATGTGCTGGTGCTGAGTAGCTTTCATGATACCAATGCCTGGCTGTGACTCTCTTACTCACTGGCTCAGAACGGTGTATAACTCAACACGGGTCAGTTAGAGGGCCACTGCAGCCGTCCCGCGCCTTCCCTGGGAGATTCTGAGAATGAGGTGTTCTCTTTCAACCACAGTTTCCACACTGAGATGATTTAAGCCTGAAACTGGCTTCCTGACCTCACGTAAGATGTCTTGTGCAGAATGATCTGTGATGCCCTCTTAGAAAGGAGCTGCAGAGAGAGGTGGCTGGGATTAGAAGAGGCCAAGAAATCATCCCCACCTGACTTGCAGCATGGATGCATCCGCAGCCTCACAGTAGATGCTCGCTAGTAACAGATGGACTCTCTCTCTACTTAGCTAGTGCTTTCTTGGCTTGAGAGCATAGGCAGTCCCACAAGGCAGGGAACCATTTCTGTATGAATGCAGAGACAGAGAGCCTGGGCCTGGGGTAGGTCTGGCTCCTTGAAAGCTATGTTAGTGGTAATAAAGAGACAAAGGAAATTGGAGATGCAAGAGGAGGCCTGTGATTGACACCAGCTCCCCCCAGTTTTCCAGGGCCCCCACAAGTGATGCATAGATACATGTAGCAATGAGGGTCTGTCAGACTGGGTCAAAGGAAATGTCATCTGTAACTCAGCATGGAAAGTTGTAAAGCTAAGGAGAACACACTTGGGATGCAATATCCATATCCAGGCTGGCATTAAATCAGAGCATATTAGAGGAGGCTTCACAAAAGAGGCCAGTCTGAGCAATGACAGTTTCTCTGGGTTCCCAACCAGCCACGAAACAGGAAATTCATATCAGCTTTGGGGAGAATTCATCTGTTGATTCAAAAGCAACTTCCAAGCTGTCTTTGGTACATGACAGCTGGAAGACATTGCCTCCTCAAATCGGTGTTTCAAATGCAGGCACTCACTGGACTGGTTAAGGAGGTAAGGAGGGTACAGGACATGAAGATGCAAAGACCCATGAAACGAGGGGCAGGTGGACAGAGAGGAGACCTGATGGCAGAACGAGGCGAGCTTCCGGGGCTCCTCGAGGCACCTGCACAGGCTGCAGACATGCCACCCGCCGTACAGGATGCGGCTCCCCCCCCACCCCCCATTCTGTATCAGCTCTGATACGTTTACGCTTGATCCAAAGCCATGTTCTTAAACTGGATCATTACTTTTATTTCTTTTTTTTTTAATTTTTACTTTATTTTACTTTGCAATACTGTATTGGTTTTGCCCATTGGCTCAACTCAGGAAAAAGTAAATACTCTCTAGTATTCCGACACTTAACATTGATAGGTTTGTTTTTTTTTTGCCAATGTCACTCTGAAATTTACATGAAAATGTGCCCATTTTCCCTTTAAAATCAGTGGCCCCCAGGAGTGTAGGGACAGGGCCTGGCGGTGGTGGCCTGCGGGCTATTGCAGTGTTGCCTCGTAATTACCGCCCTGTAAGACCTGGCTCGGTGGTAAAAGAACCCACCTGCCAGGGCAGGAGATGCAAGAGACTCTGATTTGATCCCTGGGTCTTCCTGAGAAGGAAATGGCAACCTGCCCCAATATTCTTGCCTGGAGAATCTCATGGACAGAGGAGCCTGGCAGGCTACAGTCCATGGGGTTGCAAAGAGTTGGACATGACTAAAACAAAAGCAAAGAAAGAGCTCCTGCAGAGCACTGGAACCTGGGTTATAGTCATAAAGTAAACAACAATTTAAAAAAACTTATTTCTAAAACATTGTGCCTTTAGCAGGTATAGAACGGCCTTCAGAGTTGAGTTATTCCCATGCCCTGTTCTGCTTTCCTGGTGTTTACTCAGCTGCACTCTTGTCTCCAATGTTCTTCTTCCTCAGCCTGGATTATCCTAGGTGAGCAAAATGGCTGGAACATTACTGCAACTCATAACCACATACCTTCATCATCATCAAAAGGGAAAACGACTTCTCTCATAGCTTTGCAAAGTGGTCACACTCTGTTTTTAGAATCCATTCAGTAAAGATCTTTTAATGTGTCAGTGGCCCATGTTAGGGCGAATGCCCCTTCCTGAACTTTCCTGTGGTTGGGGACGGTCATGCAATGCTTTGCTTATGCCTGGGCTCTAGCACTATTGGAATAGGGAAGGGCGGATCGGAATTCCTTCTGTTTTAATCAAACCAATCTGCAAAGTGTTCAAGGGGCTGCCTCCAAAGCACGTGGCTCCTTCATGGGAGGCACTGGCTTAGTTTCCCATTCCTGCCATAACAATTAACCACAAGATCGGCACCTTAAAATAACACATATAATAAATAAATAACATTAATAATCTCACAAGCCTGCAAGTTGGATGTCTTGGCCAGCACAGCTCAGCTGGTGCTCTGATAGTCTCACAAGGTCAAAGTCAAGGTGTAGACAGCTGTGTTATCTTGTCTGGAGCTCTGGGATGAATCTACTTCCAGTCTTGTTCAATGTGCTGGAAGACTTCAGTTACCCATAGTTATGGAGCTGAGATTTCCATTTTCTCGCTATTGTCAGCCAGGGCTTATTCTCAATTTTGAGAGGCTGCCTGTATTCCTTGGCTCCTGGCTCCTGTTTCCTGTCTGCAAAGCCAGAGCCAAGGTCAGACCTTGATTTGCCTGAATCTGTTTAAACAGAAATTTCTGTGGAGAACAGAAACACATGCTCATTTGCAATGCATTGATGCACATGTGCAGAGAGGTTGTTTATTCTCGGGGAAGAACTAACAAGAAGTTATATACACATTAGCTCCCATCACATATATACTCACCTTTCACGTTGCTCATGGGATTCTCAAGGAAACTGATCCAGAAGAGAGGCAGAGAGTTAGTGCTAATAGCAACAACAGAACCCGGGTCTACCGCATTGCAGGCAGATTCTCTACTGTCTGAGCCTCCAGGGAAGCCCCACAGCAACAAAGCAAATATCAATACTCACATTTTGCTTCTCTGGTTAGAGAGAGAAAGTACCCCTACTTCTCTCAGACATGGATGACATCCTTGATGAATTCCCACACTATGATTTATGACTATCACATTGTAGATGAGGGCTTCCCTGGTAGCTCAGATGGAAAAGAATCCGCATGCAATGAGGGAGACCTGGGTTCCATCCCTGGGTTGTAAAGATCCCCTGGAAGAAGGCATGGCAGCGCACTCCAGGATTCTTGCCTGGAGAATCCCCATGGACAAGGAACTTGGTGGGCTACGATCCATGGGCCGCAAAAAGAGTTGAACACGACTTAGTGATTAAGCAACAAGTTCAGTTCTGTCTACTGGGGAATTCGTTCACATGCTTACAGCAGACGATTCTCCTCCCTGCTCTGCCAAAAGTGAAAATAAAAACCATAGTGGACTAAACAGCATAGATACTTATTTTTTCCTCTAAAAGACATTTCAAGACGGTGAGGCAGGCTGGCATGGTGTTCACCACTGTCTGGTCAGGATTCTCCCGAGAAACAACCGCTAGGAACCACAGCAATTAGCTCGCGTGGTTATGGGGGTTGAGAGGTCCACGATCTGCTGTTTGCAAGTTGGAGAAATAGGAGAGCCAATAACACAATTCAGCACAAGTCTAGAGGTCTTGTAAATAATGTTTAGTGAATGTTTTTTGCATCACCAATAACTCAATGTTTCTGTCAAGCGAAAAGGACAACAATAACTGCATCTGCTATGTGGCAGGTACTTTTCTAAACTATTTATGTGAATAAACTCAAGTGTGTAAATGTAAAGATGTTGTCCCATGTTACAGAGTTGGGCATTGTGGAGATAAGTAACTTTCCCACATCCACACAGTGACTTCAGGGGGAGGAACAGGGTCTGAGGAGAAGAGTTCTGGGGTGCACAGCTCACGCTGCTGCCTGCCGCATAGTGCTGCCGAAGAATTTAGGCACACCTTATGTGTGGGTTTTTAAAGTAAAGTGCATAAATGACTAGATTTGCGAATAGATTGCATTAAAGAGAAGGACCGGCAGTTAGTTTATTTTCTTAATTTCTCACACACATGTTTTTGTGGATGGTGATGTTGATGGATATTTTCCTCTGATTATTTAGATACATACATGAGTAATTTGAATATATTTTTAGGGGATTCCCATATTGAAAAGATCACTAAAGGCCAAACTTTGAGGAGTGCTTTTAAAGTAAAGTTTCCATTTATTTGGTTTTTTCCAGTATAGGGAACAGACATCTGTATTTTGGTCAATGTAATGAATGTGGTGCCAAGAGCTGGCTGGCATTTTGCTTGCTGTTTTTAACCTGTTCCGTTCAGGAGCCCTTGTAGTATATTTTCTTCTAGAAAAAAACCTATAAATAATCTGGGATTTTGATATTTAGAGAATCTCTGATCATTTATTTGGGGGGAAAATGTTATGTTGTTGATATTTTGCACATTTATGTATAACATAAAGTGATGAATACCTGTACTTTTCTGTGAAATTGAGCTTCATAAATATTTTGAACAGTGTGGAGCCAACTTCCTCCCGCATGCATATATGTTCATACCTTACCAAGAGGCACCAGATGTGGTATAAGCATGTTTTAAAACTCTACATGTAACCATATAGAAGTTGCTTTGGTTGGGCCAGGTCTTGGCTGCAGCTGGAAGAAGCACAAGCTGGACTCAAGATTGCTGGGAGAAATATCAATAATCTCAGATATGCAGATGACACCACCCTTATGGCAGAAAGTGAAGAGGAACTAAAAAGCCTCTTGTTGAAAGTGAAAGAGGAGAGTGAAAAAGTTGGCTTAAA
>SJYF01000037.1:1053321-1074085 GCA_006410515.1 Procapra przewalskii | reverse complement strand
AATAAAGTCTGACACTGTTTCCACTGTTTCCCCATCTATTTGACATGAAGTGATGGGACCAGATGCCATGATCTTAGTTTTCTGAATGTTGAGCTTTAAGCCAACTTTTTCACTCTCGTCTTTCACTTTCATTAAGAGGCTTTTTAGTTCCTCTTCACTTTCTGCCATAAGGGTGGTGTCATCTGCATATCTGAGGTTATTAATATTTCTCCCAGCACTCTTGATTCCAGCTTGTGCTTCTTCCAGGCCAACGTTTCTCATGATGTACTCTGCATATAAGTTAAGTAAGCAGGGTGACAATATACAGCCTTGACGTACTCCTTTTCCTATTTGGAACCAGTCTGTCGTTCCATGTCCAGTTCTAAGTGTTGCTTCCTGATCTGCATACAGGCTTCTCAAGAGGCAGGTCAGGTGGTCTGGTATTCCCATCTCTTTCAGAACTTTCCACGTTATTGTGATCCACACAGTCAAAGGCTTTGGCATAGTCAGTAAAGCAGAAATAGGATTCGTTTTCCTGAAATTCTCTTGCTTTTTCCATGATCCAGCAGATGTTGGAAATTTGATCACTGGTTCTGCTTACTTTTCTAAAACAGCTTGAATATCTGGAAGTTCACAGTTCATGTACTGCTGAAGCCTGACTTGGAGAATTTTGAGCATGACTTTACTAGCATGTGAGATGTATGCAATTGTGTGGTAGTTTGAGCATTCTTTGGCATTGCCTTTCTTTGGGACTGGAATGAAAATTGACCTTTTCCAGTCCTGTGGCCACTGCTGAGTTTTCTAAATGTGCTGGCATTATGAATGCAGCACTTTCAAAGCGTCATCATTCAGGATTTGAAACAGCTCAACTGGAATTCTATCACCTCCACTCGCTTTGTTCATAGTGATGCTTTCTAAGGCCCACTTGACTTCACATTCTGGGATGTCTGGATCTAGGTGAGTGATCACACCATTGTGATTATCTGGGTCGAAAGATCTTTTTTGTACAATTCTTCTGTGTATTCTTGCCTCCTTTTCTTAATATCTTCTGCTTCTGTTAGGTCCAGACCATTTCTCTCCTTTATCGAGCCCATCTTTGCATGAAATGTTCCCTTGGTATCTCTAATTTTCTTGAAGAGATCTCTAGGCTTTCCCATTCTGTTCTTTTTCTCAATTTCTTTGCATTGATCGCTGAGGAAGGCTTTCTTATCTCTCCTTGTTATTCTTTGGAACTCTGCATTCAGATGCTTATATCTTTTCTCCTTTGCTTTTTGCTTCTCTTCTTTTCAGAGCTATTTGTAAGGCCTCCTCAGACAGCCATTTTGCTTTTATGCATTTCTTTTCCATGGGGATGGTCTTGAAAGCCTCTTTTAATTTCATTGCAGTCATCACCACCTGCAGTGATTTTGAGCCCCCAAAAGTAAAGTCAGCTGCTGTTTCCACTGTTTCCCCATCTATTTCCCATGAATTGAGGGGACCAGATGCCATGATCTTCGTTTTCTGAATGTTGTGTTTTAAGTCAACTTTTTCGCTCTTCTCTTTCACTTTCATCAAGAGTCTCTTTAGTTCTTCTTCACTTTCTGTCTTAAGAGTGGTGTCATCTGATTATCTGAGGTTACTGATATTTCTCCCGGCAGTCTTGATTCCAGCTTGTGCTTCTTCCAGCCCAGTGTTTCTCATGATGTACTCTGCATACAAGTTAAATAAGCAGGGTGACAATATACAGCCTTGATGTACTCCTTTTCCTATTTGGAACCAGTCTGTTGTTCCATGTCCAGTTCTCACTGTTGCTTCCTGACCTGCATATAGGTTTCTTAAGAGACGGGTCATGTGGTCTGGTATGCCCATCTGTTTCAGAATTGCAATATATTTAACTAGCTTAGAGGTGGCTTCATTAAAAACAGAAAATTTAGATCCACTACACCTTAAAACATTAAAAAAATAGTTACCTTAGACTAATTTTCAGCTATTCTTGTCTAAAAACTCATCATAAAGTAATATTTCCTGGGCTTTCCTGGTGGCTCAGTGGTAAAGTGTCTGCCTTATAGTGCAGGAGACCCAGGTTCAGTCCCTGATCCAGGAGGATCCCATGTGCCACACGGCTGCTGAGCCCAAGCGCCTCCACAGGGGACCCAGCAGAGTGAGCAGCCCAGGCCCATCAGCGAGACAGTCGCCCACACTCCCCACAGCCGGAGAGGAGCCCAGGCAACAGCAGAGACCCAGCACTGCCAGAGGTAACACATAAATTAAAACATGAAGCTTCTAAATGCTTGAAGTCTAGGTAATTTTCATGTTCTTTGCCACACGTGGGCGTGACAGTGTGTTCTAGAAGAGTGTTTCTCAAAGTATGTTCCATGGAACGTTACCCCAGGTGCGCTATGGAACTGAAGGATTCTGGAGAGAAACAAATTCTGGAAATAATGCAGACCACGTTCCTCAAATGGATGTTCTTATTTGCAGAGCTCTAGAGAAAACTTTACGTTTGACTTAATCTAGCATTTGGCCCTAGAGCTCAGGGACCACAGAGTGCCTACGTCCTTTAGAAGCAGTATTCTGCACAACAGCATTTGTAAAACCCATGTTGAGAGTTTAGATTAAGCACTGAAATTAATCCCATTATAATGTTTTTAAGGCTTGTCTTTCCTACCCTGGCTCAAAGAGAGAGAAGGTACATTGCTGTAGCTACTTAGCTATCTAAAACATTTAGACATTTTAAAAATGTGAGCCATTATATTAAAATTTGAGCCATTGAAAAGCTTCAGTAGAATTAGTTTCATAATTTCTAAGAGTGCCCTAAGTGCTGGAAATAAATGTTCCATATCCAACCTGCCTTTTTAAATGATGACAACAAATCCTTAAATGCCCAGAAAGACCCGCAGATTGAGAGGATGAGGCTGATGAAGAGGATGCGAGCGCCATTCCCAGCCTGGCTGTAGGGGAGCGTCTCGTTTGTGTGTTTTTGGGTCAGTGACACGCAGAGGTCCCAAGGGAACTCTCCAGACTTCGAGACTGTTGTAGAGGGACGGGCGTCTGGGGAGGCTTGGGTGCCAGATCCTACATTAGGTATATCTCAGTGCCAAGTCTGGCCAAGTCCCTCCTAGGCCAGTTGCCACACGCTCCTGATTCGTCGTCGTGGCCCCTCCTGCCCTTCCTGTAAAACTCCTTTCTCCGTCATCTGCCCGTGCAAGCTTAGCCGTGTCCGTTTCCTCGCTGCTGGGACTCTTCTCTAATGCAGCCTCCAGTTTCAATCTGCCTCTCCCTTTCACCTGAAGCCATGGCTAAAGTACACAGATGCTCCTTAGAGGTAATTGTGCCAGTTCCAGACTCCACAACTTCATTTTCATGTTGCAACACTGATTAGCTCTCTGTCTTGCCCTGCAGCGAATCAACCTAATTTCTCACCATTCCCCACACAGACCGCCCGCGTCTGCCCGCCTCGCCTCGCGCGCACACTGACCAGCCCCCAGGCTGTGCGGCCGCTGCTCTTTCTCGGTCAGATAGTCTGCTTGCCATTGTCACAGCGCTTGGCCCATCTCAGCGGCTGCGGTGCAGTGGGGCCCTATGCAGGATTCATCTCCTCTCTTCTGATCAAAGTGGTCCAGTTTTCTTTTGAGAAAACTTCTCTCCTTTTTCCCCTAAATCCTTTCTTCATTGTGTTTTAGGAGAGCAATCAGTCCCCAGGTCAAGCAGTGGTCATGGGATGATACTTGACTAGCGCTACCATGATTGGCTGATTTAACACGTGATGCTTCCGATCCAAAGAGACACAGTCTCCAGACTTTTTATGAAATTATAGGGAGAGGTACTGTCTCACCTGTCTTGACTCCCCCAAAAGGCTTTGCTAAACGACCCCACAGAATATAATGGGCTTCCCAAGCAGTGCAGTGGTAAAGAATTCGCCTGCCAGGGCAGGAGATGCAGGAGACTCAGATTTGATTTCTGGGCTGAGATGATCCCCTGAAGGATCACACACCCCAGTATTCTTGCCTGGAAAGTCCCAGGGACAGAGGAGCTTGCTGGGTTACTGTTCATGGGGTAGCAAAGAGTCAGACACGGCTGAGCAACTGAGCACTCACACGCTTACAGAGTATAAGGCTGTAGCTGCTGGTGAGCGACTTAGCACTGAATGAAGACATCTGTCCCTGGTGGCGCAGCTGGTAAAGAATCCGCCTGCAGTGCAGGAGATCCTGGTTTGATTCCTGGGTCAGGAAGATCTGCTAGAGAAGGGATAGGTTGCCCACTCCAGTATTTATGGGCTTCCCTGGTGGCGCAGCTGGTAAACAATCTGCCTGCAATGTGGGAGACCTGGGTTTGAAGATCCCCTTAAGGAGGGAACAGCTACCCACTCCAGTATTCTGGTCAGGAGAATTCCATGGACTGTAGAGTCCGTGGGGTTGCAAAGAGTCGGACACAACTGAGCAACTTTCACCTTCACTAAATAAAACCCTCACAGGGAAAAAGCAGAGTCAAGAGGTGGAGAAATATTTGGAATCTTGCATCCAAATACAAACTGTGCCCCAAAGTACCCCATTTACTTTTCCATAATTGAATGTTAGGTTTCTGCCATTTGCAAGTGAGGGGTACAAATTAATCCAAGGACCTGCTTTGTGACAGGCTCTATGCTAGTTTTTTTCATATCTGCAACTCACCCAAGTGCTGTATTTTTAGACTCAGCAACAGCCTCACGCAGCAAGCGTGACTGCCTATGGCTAGAGACTGAGTGTTTCGAGGTGTTTCTCTGCCATTTCCCCCCCCCCCGTGCCTAGTTTTTCTAGTCTTTTCATTGATAGATCCTTCTATCTTCCTTTAAAAATCTATTTTTTAAATTTTGTTTAACCTTCATATTTCTTAGTAACACAAAAAGACACAGACGTGGGAAGGATAAAAAGTGTGCAATGCACAACTCCCTTCATGGAGATGTTTTTGCTTTTGTTCTGGTTTGTGCATTTTGCCTTATGCACACACACACACACATGCACGCACGCACATACACGCACGCACGCACATACCAGACCCTGGTAACACGGTTTGCCTTGAGATGTCATAAGCCGGAGTCTAACCAGGTCAAAGCAGATCAGAGGCATCACAAATAGAAAAACTGCCATGCAAACAGTTTTGGCCGTTCTTAGCCCAGTGGAGGGAGCTGGCTCGACACTGGAGAGAGCCAGTCCCGCAGAGTGCAGCGCGTGAAAGCGCGTGTCTGCTCCTCCAGGCCTCATGCACGCCAGAGACTGGCTTCATTTTCAATTTGATAACGGAAAGGAACAAGGTGCTAATCTTTCAAATGAAGATGGAAATATTTTTCCTACAGACTGACTTTGAAACACTATTTCTAAGTGAACCGTCCTCAGGGCAGCAGCCCAGGATATAATTTTCCTGTCACATAAAACATTGCATTGTGTCTCCGTCAAATACATTTTATGCTTTGACACCCCTCTCTCTCTCTGTGTCTCTCTCTCTCTCTCTCCTGCCCTCTGTGTGTCTCTCAGTCTGTCTCAGCAATTGCAGTGAAAATAATTTCTTGGAGTGAAACAATCTCGGTAGGCGGTTCAGTGCTTCCTCTAACTGATAAACGCGTGCAGCTCGGCAGAAACCGAATGCTTATGGGCATTTAGCAGTCCCACCTCCTCCAGGCAAAGAGAACGGCCATGTGTTATGAAGAAGAGGGAAAAGTAGTAGGAACAAGTACAATAATAAAGAAAAGACCATCATTTTTTCCTTCCTCAAAGAGATTTTTCTAAAACAGCATATTAGGATGAACACCAGTTACATAATAAAACAGAGGCAGAAGAGGGGGGAAAGGGAAGATAGCTGCCTTCTTTGAAGTCATTTATCTTTTTTTTAATACAGGAAAATGATTCATCTGGGTTACTTTTTATTTTTAAGTGAAATGGAGAGGGAAAAGGAACTTTGATGTGATATATATTAAATAAGATTCTCTTAATTTTTGAAACTTCTGGGTGATTTTTTCTTTCCTCCTAGAGAAAAAAACTTGATCTGGGATAAAAGACCCAAATTGCTTTCCTTTCAGACTCACTTTTAATTTATGTCAACTTTCATTGGAAGTGAGCTGTCAGGAATAATGAAATTTGTGTTTTCTCCCATCATCCCCATATCTAAGTGTGTAATGATTATTATATTATGTTGTCCTGCAAATCTCTGTTCCAAGAAGTGATTACTGGATTACTGTCAGCTTATAAGTGTAATTCCGAATGTAGCACCTTATTTTTAGAGAAGGAAAATCACTTCTATATGAAACTATAATACGGGCAGAGATGTGGATGGTGAAATAATATTAAATGCATTATGGATAGGCTGGACTGTAATAAAGCCAAGGAGTCTTCTTATTCTGAAAAACAGTGGGAAGCCCAGCATAGATCAAAGCCTGGGTAATAGCAAACCCATTAATAGAGAAACCCACAGGGACCAGAGCATAATGTAAGCTGATGCCACTCAAAGGCCCAGTCCCCGCTTCTCTGCTGCCTCCGGAAGGAAGAGCTAAAAACGAGCTTTCCCTCCTCATTACCAGATCTGACATCCGGGCTAGACTCAAGAATCCTTCCAGTTTTACCAAACGTGGCATGCACAGTTTATCCCCATTTTCAGCTCCTTGAGGATTCAGAACTGTCGTCTGGGAAGAAGGAGTGAACCTCATTTGAGCTGGATATTAGATGATGTGCCTCTTGTCAACGACTGTCTCCATCTGACTTGACCCAGGGCAGATAACTGCACTTCGAGTTTCTTTCCATGTGAAGAGTTTAGAGGTCTTGCTTTCTAAGATTGTGAACCTTTGGGGCACACAGCCTAACAAGAAAAGCCCAGATCATTGAAAGGAATTGTCCAAAATAGCTACTTAGGAATTTACCTGCTGCAAAATTTCTCTTTCTCTTTCTTTTTTTTTTTTAAATAAACCATGTTGACTGTAGGAAGGGGTACAAAACATTTTCTAAGATGTGTGGCTACTAGTGGTCACCATTAAAAGACTCAGAATCCTCATTTCATCAACTTCCAGAGAGAAATCTTAATACATTTTACTTGTGTGAAGGTAACGATAGTTTACCTGGCAAATGACAATATTAATAAGAATAAGACTAATGACAGCAAGTATGTTTGGAATATTTATCATGATCCAGGTGTCGAGTTGTTAAGTCTTATCTTCGATGATTTTCTAACAACCCTATTAGGCAGTCTCGCCAGTTCTCCCCTTATTTAGGGAAAACGAGGCCTAAAGAAGTGACCCAGGATCTCACAGCTGGCGAGTGGTCGACAAGGATCAAACCCGCGTTGTCTGAGGATAAGTCCTTGTAGCTAATTCTTGTGTCGGTCTGGATGGCATCACCGCCTCGATGGACGTGAGTCTGGGTGAGCTCAAGGAGCTTGTGGTGGACAGGGAAGCCGGCGGCCTGCAGTGCGCGGGGCCGCAAGGAGTCGGACACGCCTGGGCTGCTGAACTGAACTGAACTATGTCAGTCTGCTCTAGCACATAGAAGGCACTAAACTGTCTGCTGAATGAATACATTGCGAGATATCTAATAATGAAAAGTGCTTACAGACAGAAGCCTTGGCTTTTTATGGGGCATGCTGAGGGTTGGCGAGGCAGCTCACGGAAGCTGCCCCAGGTGCGGGAGCGGCCCTCCTCTCGTCTCCGGTCCGCTGCAGCGGCGCGGCGGGCATCGGAAACGGGACCCAAAGCCTGCGGTGTGTGATTATACACGTTACCGTGCCGGCTTCGTTCTCTCTTTCCCCCCTTTGTTGTGGTTGTCGTTCAGTTGCCCAGTCGTGTCCGGCTCTGTGTGACCCGCGGACTGCAGCACGCCAGGCTTCCCGTCCTCTACACTCTCTCGGAGTTTGCTCAAACTCATGTCCATTGCGTCAGTGATGCCATCCAACCATCTCATCCTCTGCTGTCCCCTTCCCCGCCTGCCCCTTTATTAAACAGTCTCAAAAGTGCATCAAAAACCAAGGTTTGGGTTTTTTAATCATTCTGCAATATTTGATAGCAAAAATCTAATAGATGCGTGAATGCCTGCTGGGTGCTGAGCACTTCTGAGGTCTAGGAAGATGGGATCGGTCAGTAGTTAATGAACAAGACAGAAGAATCCCTGAGCTCCAGGAATTTACATGCTGATGCATGAATGGAACCACTTTTACAGACTCACCAGTGTGATGGGCAAATGTGTGAAAAAAAGACAAAACTCATTTTAAAGCTTTAGGTGAAAAAGAAATATATCTATTAAAAAATGCTTCTTCTCATTTCAAAATAAAGGCAATTAAAGATATAAATAGCTTCCCTGGTGGCACTAGTGGTAAAGACCCCGCCTGCCAATGTGCGAGACAAGAGAGACGTGGGTTCGAGCCCTGGGAGGAAATCCCCAGGAGGAGGGCCTGACAGCCCACTGCAGGGTTCTTGACTGGAGAACCCCATGGGCAGAGGGGCCCGGAGGGTGACAGCCCATGGGGTCGCTGAGAGTTGGACGTGACTTAGCGTCTAAACAACAACAAAGGAAATAAGATGCACTTTCCTCCTTAACACGCCTCCAGGCCTTGGTAGCTGGGCTCTCCTCTCCTTGAAACGGCGTTCCAAATGTTTTCCTGGGTTGCTTCTTCTTATTCTTCCCGTCCCTTTGGAAAGCTGTCCCCCACACTGGTCTTGCATTAGGCGATTTCTCCCTGACGCCAGTACCCACACCCACAACCACTGCCTCTCTCTTTCACACTAATCTGTGCATTTTTCTTCAAAACACTTACCGCTGTCTGAAGTTATTGTTTGGTCATCGATTTATTCCACGTGTTTGTCTTATTAATTGCTAGGATTTCAGTACGTCATACTCAATACATAATGATACATGGCAGGATGGATTTAAAATTTGAGAAGATGATGCATATTAACTTTTATGAAGTTAATGTTTTTGCACCCAATTATTTCAGAAGACCATTTGTTGTTTTTTGGTATGAATCCCTCATTCCTCTGTACGTGGACAGGGCCGTCTGTTAATTTGCAGTTGGAAGTGTGTCCACAGATGGGTGTTAAATTATAGACATGACCAAGGAAACACGGCAGAACCTGTTACCATCCTTTGCCAACGGCCTTATTAGCTTGCCTTTTAGAGACTGGACCAGTGATTCAGCTTAGAAGCCTCCACATAAATCAAATTAATTGTCTACAGTGGCTGTTTGAAAGCAGTTTTGTTATGCCAGGGAGGAGATTTTGTTTCAGAAAGTGAATTATCTTTGAGTTTTGAGGAAACCTGAATGTTCCCTGTGTGATCAGGTGTAGGTATCTTGAAACCAAGTGCTGGAGATTATAAAAGAGATTTCTGGAAGAGAAATTTATGTGTTCACTGAATACACCATGGCTGTGTTCTGGCTGCAAACCTGCAGTTTCAGGAAATTCGTTTGACTCTCTTTTGCACAGAACGGCTCCTCCAGCACATTGCAGGTTTTGCTCAGATTGTTTTTCACTGCCAGTCAGACGGCTGATAGGAATCAGATTAAGCAGTTTGTCCAATTTTTGGCATCTTGCATGTTGGAAATAAAAACCATGCCAGGCTGCACTTAGAATAGAAATTGCCATCTGTGACACATGTCCACCAATTATTTTTCTTAATTTGGAGTCGGTCTTCATTTTTAATAAATGGAAAGGCATCACAAAATTTTCAAACCTAATGGGGAGTTTAGAATACTTTATCAAAAATGGACACTGCTTACTGGAAGTTCCGGTTGGTGGGTAGTACCATGGGTGTCTGCTGCTTTTTCCTGCTCGTGTTTTATTTCCTATTCTGGAGCATCTCGTCCATTTTCTCTTGAAGGCCCACCAGTCCCCAGTCCCACCCTGTGAGCTTCAGGTGTGACCGAGTCTAGTATTCAGTCCTCCATCTCAAGGGGCAGGTCCATGACCAAGGCTGGCCAGTCAGCATGTTCTAACCCAGACCTACACCCTTTGATTCAGGGATGGACAAGCAACTCAGTCTGGTCCAGTGAATCTAAATCTCACAGTGCTTGCAGAAGCTACTGAGAGAAAGGCATGCTCACTTTATCAGACTCCCAGCTGTGAAGGTACGAGTCTGGAGCGTCAGTGGCCGTAAGATAGAGGCCCTGGCTTGAAAGCAAATACAACAGAACACCAAGGAGAATTAAAAGATGGAGAGAGAGGGAGCCAGAGTGAGGGAATCCGAGACACACATCTTTTGTTTTCCTCTTTTAATGGCACAACCCCTTTGGAAAACAGGGTGGCAATTTCTTTCCTCTTCTTTGTTTTAAAATCTGTATTTATTTATTTGGCTCTGGCGGGTCTTCACTGTGGCACGGGGGGCCCTTAGCTGCAGCAGGCGGGATCCAGTTCCCTGACTGGGGATTGATCCCGGCTCCCTGCACCCAGAGAGTGTGGCCTTAGCCACGGGACCCCGAGGACGTTACCCGAGATAAACTTCTGATCAAAGTGCTTGAATTATCTAGCCCCACTGAATGTGAGGCCCACCCTCCTATACGTCTTCAATTCTTTCATTTTATTTTTTGCTTAACCTAGTTTGATTTCTGTTCCTGTCGTTTGAACCCCCCGGGTTGCAACTGGTAGATTTGGGCTTGCTAAACCCAAAGATAGCTATGTAATTCTTTAGAAATGCGGCCTAAGTTCTTCCTAGAAGTCATAAGTCCCTGAGACCCAAATTTTAGTTTAATTACAAACTCTGTAAGATCAGTTAATGAATATAGCTTGTTAGAGCGAAGTTTGTCCATACTTTCTAAAGAAGAATCTAGGAGCCACATCTGCCAAGAGCTTTGTGACAGTTCTTGTTCAAAGGTGAGGTGAAACCAGTATTAGGGAAGCGGAAACCAAAAAGGAGGCTGGTATTTTCACATGCGTTTCTGATTTATTTCTAGCCGAACTCTGAAGGCGAGAAGAGGCCGATCGCGGTATAATCTATTCAATTTCAATTTCAAAAGATGCTGCTGCTGATCAAAGGATACCCGTGAGTAGCACATTTCCATAAAATGAATTTTGACAACTTTCTCCTAAATGTGTGTCTTACTTTAGCTTTTGATTTGAAAGGAAAAATGGGGGTTGGCCAGAAAGATAAATGAAAGTGGTACTGACAGTTTGGGGCTGCAGATAGTCTGTGTCTTAGAGCGGCCGTGTTCTTCTCCGGCAGGCCTGCGCCTGGCGGGTTCAGCCCGTGTTCTTCTCTGGCAGGCCTGCGCCTGGCGTTTTTAATCTGGCAAGCTCACCACTTCTCGTGGTTTCTCTAGAAGGCCTTTTACATTCCCTCTGAATGATGGATGTGTCAAAGAAACGCCCCCTCTGCCCCATCCCCAATTTAATCTCACAGAGGTCAAGGCAGCTGATCTTATTGTCTGGGGATCCTTTACATTTCTACAAAAATACATGAAACACTCTTACATGCGCTTACCTCGAGTGCCACATGGCTATTTGCTTCAGATAAGAGTCCTGAAGGCAACTGGGCTGCACAGTTCGCGGCGTTGCTGTTTCTATGCTGGCACCAAGGTCTGCTCCCTTGTCATTAAGTGACACTTCAAATAGCATAGTAATTTCTTGTTTTTTTAAAAAATGATCTCAATTAGCCCCTTGACAGCACCTGAAAGAACTGCTTGGTTAGCCGGCTTATTGTTTGTTACTTTCTCTCTGAAGTTCACAACACATTTGTCTTGATTATGTGAGAAGTCTGACTAGTTTGCGATCCAGCTTATGGAGACACTACAGTCGCAAAGCAGGACAGGACTAGGATCATAAATTAAAAAATTAAATAAGTGGGCTCTGAATCAAATATAATTTTAACTTTTGAATAGTTTACTTCTAGGTTGGCATCGAATGGGTTGTGAATTATTTATGATAAACCTGCTCAATAAATATTAAGTGTTAGTTGCACATCATAGAATCTGTCCTGTAGCACTTCATATTAATTTATTAACTTTAAATTTTCCAGTTTTTGACATCTTTCCAAAATTCAGAACCTCTGCTCTCTGAGGCTCAGTTCAGCTAAACATATAGAACTGATTAAAGTGATTGACTGGAGACCTTAACTCCTCCAAGGGGGTGGGAATCCTAATAGAAAACTGTGAACCCAAATGAGTGCACAGTGTTTATTCATTTGACTGTCGAGGGTCTTAGTCATTTAAAGCTGGTCTTGCTCCAGAAGGGATTTAAGACAGTGATTCCAGCAGAATCGATGAACACCGTCTAGAAGGCATCACTCTCCCAACTCTATCCTTCATCCACCCACCCCGACCCCTTGCATAAGCTATCACTGCATGTTGAGATACAGCAGCGTAACAACAACCGTGCGTTATTGTGCAGTTTCTCTGGGTCAGGAACCTAGGCACGGCCTTGCTGCTGGTCTGTCCTCCAGGATCTGCTAGGACAGGAATCGAGACGTGGGTGGGGGCTGCAGATTTCACACGGCGAGACTAGGAGAGCGTCTGCTGCGTATGTAAGCCTGCGCTGGGGCGCGGTGGCTTTGTGCGGCCTTCTCTGGCTGTGGCGCGCGGGCTCAGTACTTACGGCCTGAGGGCTCTAGAGCGCAGGCCCGGAGCTGGGGTGCTGGGGCTTAGTTGGCCCATGGCATGGGGGATCTTCCTGGACCGCGGATTGAACCCGCGTCCCCTGCATTGGCAGGCAGATTGTCATCCGCTGCTCCACCAGGGAAGTCCTTGGCAGGTCTTTGAAAATTCATCACCAAGCTGCCTCGGGGGGCTCTCGGCAGGTCCCAAGTCCTCTCTCGTCTGTCAGGTGGAGCCATTCATTCCAGCCATGTGAGCCTCTTCATAGACCTACTCACAACATGGGAACTTGGTTTTGCCAGGGTGAGGGCTGAGAGAGAGATGGATATCACCATCTTTCAGGAAGAAGCTGGTTTGGGCAGTGGCATCCCCTAACTTATTCCATGCTGTATGTTAGAAGTGAATCAGCAGGTCCAGTCCACACTGGAGATAAGAGAACCCCCAAGGGTATTCAGAGCAGGAGGCGGGAGAACCCTGGGCACCGTTTCAGAGGCCGCCAGGCTCACAGACCCAGGAGACCTGGGGTCGTCCCCAGGCTGGACAGATCCCCTGGAGAAGGAAATGGCAACCTACTCCAGTCTCCTTGTCTGGAACATCTCATGGACAGAGAAGCCTGGTGGGCTGTAGTCCATGGGGTTGCAAAGAGTCAGCCATGACTGAGTGATTAACACACACACACACACACACACACAGCCTCACAAACTAGTGAGAGGTGAGCCCTGAAATCAGACAGGTCTGGGTTTAGTTCTGCTCTTGTGCCGATTAGCTATGTGATTTGATCAAGGATTTCTCAGCCCCAGTTTCTTCATGTATTAAACATGGAGACAGAAATTCTCCCTCCTAAGCTTGTAATGGCAATTTTGTGCAGTAATATTACTAACAGCGCATCAGACGCCCCTTGCCCAGTGCCTAGTACATAGTGGTGAAAGTGAAAGCCGCTCAGTCGTGTCCGACTCTTTGCGGCCCTGTGGACTGTACAGTCCATGGAATTCTCCAGGCCAGAATACTGGAGTGCATAGCCGCTCCCTTCTCCAGGGGACCTTCCCAAACCAGGGATCGAACCCAGGTCTCCTACATTACAGGCAGATTCTTTACCAGCTGAGCCACACGGGAAGCTCAGTACACAGTAAGGACTCAGTAGAATACGTTTTTGCTGTGCTTCTCTGTCTTCCTTGGAGTCACAGAGCATCTGCCGCCCGTTTAGCCTTGCGAGGCCTTCTGTGTCCCATCGCTGAGAGCACAGAGGCTTCAGTGAGCCTGTCCAAGTTTGAATCCAGGTTTTCCTACCTCCCTGCTGTTTGAACAAGGGCAAACTGATGTCTTTAAGATGCTGTTTTCTCAATTATTACATGGAAAAAGTAAGGATTAGATAAAACAAAATGTGTAAAGGGTTTAGCATATACCTAGCAGATGATAATTAATCAATATGTGGCAACTCATATTTACATCAAAATTATTATGAAATCAGAGCTATTTTAAAAATAGTTTTTAAAATAATATGGTTGGAAAATATTGTTCAAGAAATAACGCGGGCAGAAAATGTTGCTCAGATCACATACCCCTATAGATCCTTGTAGGCTGGCCGGAGAGAGAGCATGCAATGGAAAGCTATCCACTCTTCTTGGTGAAACATAATTTATTTTGAATTTTATGTCTGTGTAGGATGAAAAAAACAAAACCCGTCTCTGCCATGGGAACAGTATTCCATCCCTATTCTCTGAGACAAAGACTGTGAAATAGTGATTTGGGAAAGAATTGTAAATTATGTTTCTTGTTTTATTGTTTTCCTCTTCACATTCTTATCTCTCAGCCTTTTGCCCCATTCCACTTTAAATCTGCCTACAAAAACATGGTTGTCTTAGAAAACACACTGATAAACGTGCACGCATCACCGAACAGTCTTGTTGCTTGTGGTGCCCTGTCAGGCTCGCCCAAGACCAGGGTGAGACCCAGTGCTGCTCTGAAAATGGACTCAGTTAAGCTGCCCTGGTTCCACCCACCTCCTGTAATGATCGCCTAGAAGCCAAGGTGTGGTCCAGAATTTTAAGGATGGTGATTCCTAGCCTCGTCTGTCTTCACTCAGGCTTGGCGATCAGGATGGGGTCACCTTTTGATTACCCAGATTCACTGTCCCCTTATACCCAGCAGGGGCTGAGCTATTGAAAATGGAGCTCAGGAGGAAAGAGAGAGACAGTGGATTTCTGTCCGCCACACTAGGGAATCACCTTAAATGCGGAAAAATGTGGGTTAGTGTGGACTCTTAAGATAGTCTGTAAGCGACTCGCACGTTTCTGGTTCATCACATAACTCTGGGCACTGTGGTGGGTGCAGGCAGGCTTGCAGTTTATTGCTGTGCCGAAATAACTTGTTTCTTTGAGTCTCTCTGTGGATGTGGAGCTTCTGAACTGAATCAAGAAAGGCAATTACTGATTCCATCCCACTCACCGATCCCTGTGTGGGGCAGCTGGCTTTGAACTCTCAGCAACGGCATAAAATAAAAGGAGGCAGGAGAGCAGAGGCGGTCTGCGCACAGCCTCGGGAGCCAGCCTGTGGGTTTAGAGCGGGCTCCGCAGCCCCCAGGCGTGAGCCGGGGTGCGTTTCCCCGTTGTGGTCTTATCTGTGATGTGTGCACGCTAGCCCCAGAGCTGTGAGATCCATGTTTCAGTCAAGCAGAGAATGGTGCTCTTCATGGGATTCCGTAGTTCTTTGCTATTCCATATGAAGGTCCAGTCGATGTTGCTGTCTGGTGTTGTATGGAACTTGAACCAGTTTTCATTTTGTGCCATCGGTAAGCACTTCAAAAGAATTTCTCCTTAGATTCCATAAGCCTTTGGCGGAATTGAGTTTTAATAATTGTCAAGGATTTGGGGCGCTTGCACCTGCTTCCTGAACATTCTGATGTATTTGGACGTGTTTCTGTCATAATGCTGTTGTGCCTCCCTCGGCCCCGAGTTTTATAAACGTCTACGTTTCCCTTCTCCCTTCGCCAGAACGTTTCATTATTCCTTTATTATTCCAATGCCTTTTGTTTCTTCCCTGCTGAACGTTACAGATTCTGTTCCTGTGCTAAATTTAATATTACAGCCATTTGCAAATAACTAAAGGAATTTATAATATTTAAACTGTGATTACAGCTTCACAAATACATGCCTTTGTTCAGTATGTTGTTCTCATCATTTAATCCAACAGATGAGACATCACTGTTGCTCAGCATTGACAGTGCTGGTTTAGCTATGCCTGTCTTTGTTGATGGTTCCGTTAATTCTTCATGCACATCAGGTCTTCCTTCTGGGAGACAGTTTAGAGCGTAGTTTAGTATTTTAAAGTATGCTCTTGAACGCTTCCGTCAGAAGCCTGTTGATGGTAAAAGTCCCTTCTTTTTGTTTACATAAAGATGGTTTTCTTTCAACTTCTGTTCCTGAAATATAATTTCAGTGGAATGAGCTACCCAGTGGAGAGCTGGCTTCTTTCAGCTTCTCCTGAGGTTCCTGTTGCTGCAGAGGAGCTGCCAGGACAGTTCTCTCCTTGGCTCGGATGTGCCTTCTGCTCTGACTGCCATAAAGACCCTCCCCCATCTACTGTGCTTTCTCAGCTCCACAACATGGTGTCTGTGTGAGATTTCTTTCCGCTTTTCTCTCATGTCTTTCATTGGTTCTGGAATACAGTCAATATTTTTTCAAAATATTTTTACATAACATTCTTCTGTCTTTTGGGGACTGTAATTTTTAAAATTAATTTATTTTAGTTGGAGGATAATTACTTTACAATATTGTAATGTTTATTGCTGTACATTGATGTGAATCGGCCACAGGTATACATGTGTGGAACTCTAATTAAATTTACATTAGATTCTCATTCTCCTTTCCACATCTCTCAACCTCTGTTTCATAATGTTCACCTGTGGCCTGCATTTTGAGTAATTATTTCAGATTTTCCTGTTCAATAGTCCCTTTTTCTTATATGCCTAATTTGCTGTGTAATCACCCTTTATTTACAATTTTAATCTTTTTTCTTCCCATTTTTGGAAACATGATTTTCTTCCTTTCTTTTCAGTATCTACTTAGCTATTTTTGATTCTCTTACTAAATGCCCCTTGTCTTTCTGTTATTCTCTAACTTTAATTTTTTGCTTTTTACAAAATTATTGGTCTAGTACATTTCAAAATCCCATTATGTGAAATTATTGGAGCCTGAATTTGATGTCTGTTGCTTCTAATGACATTCTTGTGGTTTGTTTCTTTCCATATTTGTCATCTTTGATTGTGAGCTCATGCATATTTGATCTTAAACTGTGGGAAACTTTGGACTTAAAGGGAGGATTTATTTTTCCATAGAGGATTTACATTTTTTTTTAAGAAAAAAACCAGGACTTTCTTCTCAGGTGAAACTTTAAAAACAAACCAGACCCTTTCTGGGTCCCCAGCTTAATCGAGGTTCGTGCGTGGCTTTATCCGTTCCTCGTGGCCGGACGCCCAGAGCTCCCATCACGCTTCTGTGCCCACGTGCCCACGGGCCGCCGCGCGTCTCGCTTCTGGCGTCGCCTTCGGCTTCTGGGCCGGGGGGCTGTGCGGCCTCACTGCCCAGAGGAGCCTCTGTGGTCTTCCCAGCCGCGACTCGGGCGCCTGCTCTGTGTGACTTCTCTGTCTCCGCTTTTGATATCAGTGCCTGAAAAGGGAATGAGAGTCAGGGAAAATTGAAATTAGTTTATATGAAGGTGAATATGGTTAATAACTTAAACATTTGCTAGCCAACCGTCATCTGTGCCTCAGGGCTTTGAGTAAACACTGGCTGAGTGTCTCCTTAGGAGGAAGCAGGCCTGGGCGCAGGACACGGCGGCAAAGGAAACAGATGCGGCCTGCGCGGAAAGGGGGCCGCGGGCGCGGGTGCCCAGCGTGCTCCTTCAGGGAGTGGGCAGCTCCACTCCGCAACTGCACGGTCAAGAATCCTTACTGTGCCCGTAAGTAGTAATCGCCACCGTTAGTGCAGAAAGTTATGGAGCAGAGCCAAGGCCCTGTCATAGTATTTTGAAGAAAGACTGCAAGTAATGGCTGTGAGCAGAGAAGCCCTTGCCCTCACCTACCGCTTCCTACTGCTGAGATCTTCAGTCTTTCTCAACCTCTCATTCTCTTTTCATAGATAAACAATGAAGAGAAACATCTATTTTACAAGGCTGTGCAAGAAATAGAATTAAACAAATAATGTGGCATAATGTAGTAGCAAGCGAAGGTTTGTGACATCACTTTATCTTGTCCCCGGAGTCCACATGCCTGAGACTTTTCATACAGATAATGTGGCATAATGTAGTAGATGACATCCCTTTATTTTGTCCTGAGCTGCTCACATGCCTGAGAATTCTCACGTAAGTGTTTGCCTCTAGGGCTTTCCTGGTGGCCCAGCTGTGGCGAATCTGCCTGCAACGAAGGCCGCCGCAGGAGGTGCAGCTTTAACCCCTGGTCGGGAAGATCCCCTGGAGGAGGGCGTGGCACCCACTCCAGTATTCCTGCTTGGCGAATGAATCCCCTGGACAGAGGAGCCTTGTGGGCTGCAGTCCACGGGGTTGAAAAGAGTCGGACACGACTAAAGCGGCTTAGCATACTTGCATATTTGGGTCTAAGCCCCCTCCATCTGTGGCGAACCCCAGCAAGAATATCTTAATGCTTTCATTGTAACAGTCAGGGTGATTCAGCAATCTTATCTCCTAATCAGAACCATCTGATCCACCCGAACTTTAAACTTGAATAAAGAGAGCAGTGTGCCTCCTGTTCAGTCTCTCCAGCCCCGTCCAGCTCTTTGAGAGTAACCTGTGGACGGTATCCCACGGGGTTCCTCTGTCCATGGGATTTCCCAAACAGGAACACTGGGTGGGGTGCCGTTTCCTCCTCCAGAGGACCTTCCCGACTCAGGGATCTAACCCACATCCTCTTCATTACAGGTGGATTCTTTACCTCTGATAAAGTTTTGATAATCTAAGATGAAGAAATAATTATTGATATCTGATTTTCACCATCTCCCTTTCCTTCTGCAAACAAACCAGTAGCAAGAACAACAAAATAAAAAAATTAATTCTACATAAGAAACAACATGGAATAATTTGTTACTTAAGCAAGACAGGAGAGCTGGAGAGAAGGAAATTGCATAAACAAGATCCAGATATTTTCTTTTTCAATTCCCAACACCTAGCTTAGTATCTGGCGTCTTAGAGGCGCACAGAATTTATTTATTGAGTAGAGTTAGAAGTGAAGCCAATGGAAAGGATTTACAGTGAACATCTTTTATTTTATTTTTAAGTGGTTTTTGCTTTTTAAGGAGTCAGCTTAACATGCAGTTTTGTTGATTGCCTGCCTGGGCTTTGGACAGGGCTACATATTAGATAAAACATTGCTGTGTGAGTTAGTACAAGTGATTTCATCTCTCTAAGCCTTTGTTTCTCCCTCAGGAGTTGGGGCAATGGCACCTCCTCACGTGCTTGTGAAGTGAAAGAAAGATGATTCCTGGGTCAAGCAGTGGCCTTCCTGTCTTTCTTCTTTATTTCTCACCAGCATCACCACCGTCCGCACCATTGTCACTAATACCGTACTTTCTATAGTTGTTAATAATAGCTGTTTTCTCTTTCTATATAAATAGTCAGGTTTGATTATGATAGTGTTTGTGAGTGAGAATCTTTTTTCTTTTGTAAGTATTCAAATTTCTGTGAACAAAGGAAAAAACACCTAGGATGGATGTTCCCTAAGAGCGAAGAATGAAGACATGTCAGTTCTGCACCTGAACAGCGAGGACAGCAGGGCCAGATATTCTTGCTGTGGTCGGAGCACCAAGTCATTATGCTTGAGGAAAGACGGAAGCCGTGCTTTCAGCCAATTATCAGATTGTGTTTCCCTGAACAGGGAACCAAAGAGCTGAGATTAAGAGATAGGTGTCTTTCCCCAGGTCAGGTTAGGAGGGAGACAGCTGAAGCGGCTGAAGAGGAGACAATCTTTGGGGAAAAGATACATTTCTATGAGGAATTCAATCATATATTTTTGCCTTGTTTTGCCTTTTGTATTGTAATTCTTTTCCCTGCCTCCTCATAGAATTTTAGTAAAATACTCGTTTCTGGCACCTTAGAGGTTCTTATACACCTTGATCCCTTTAATTTCCCAGTCTCTACTATAATATTTCAATGAAGAATATAAGAATCCAGCAAAGTTTTAAAATTAAGGCAATTTAAAATAATATTAAGAATGAGGCTTTAATGAGCTTTCAAGGGGAGGACATGGAAGGGGAGGTAGAGCCTGTAGGATCAGGGGACCCTCAAGCTCAGAGGAAAGTAGACTCTGCTGCCAGAATCCTGATGATGCTCCAGCAGAGCCTCCAGATGTGCAGCCCAACATTTTAGTGTTAAAAGGCCGCGTTCACCTCCTCTCACCCCTCTGACCTCCCGGGCCCCAGATGAAAATGTATTTCAAGACATTATCAGACATTATTTCTTGCATGTGTTTCTGCACTGTATTTAAAAACCATCATTACCCTCATACTGTAGATGAGAAAAGAAACTGGGTCTTAGAGAAAATAAGTAATTTTCGCAAATGCAGAGCTGGGATTCAAGCCAGGCCAGTCGTTTCCAACCTTTTAAATACCATATTTTAGAGTTCCTTGGTTTCTCCATTCAAACATAAAGCAAAAAGGATGAATTTAAAAGCAAACAGAAGAGAGGTTTTTAGTGCCAAGGTAAAGGAGTAGGCACAGATATCTGATGATTTTATAGTATGATTTTGTGGAATAGATGTAATTTGAAATGCAATTAAAAGAACCCGTGAATGAAATGAGAATGGAAAATGCTGCCTTCTGCAGAACACCAGTTGTGCATAACAATGTCATGGATAAATGCCCATCTGATAAAGAGGTTTTAATTAAACTAAATAATTTATTATCCATTATACTTCAATGAATTAAAAATAATATAAGATGCTTTATTTCTCTGAAGTAGGATTGTGTGCCATAAATTCAGCACACTGTGTGTTCTCAAGAGAGAAAAATGTCGAGGTGAATAAAATGTAGGAGAAATAATAACTAATTTTGTTATATTTTAACCTTCATCCAAATACATTCACCTGCGGTGGAGCTAGACTCCATTTTTTCTTGAAAGGGAATTACATGAAAACAAGTTATTTATAGGAAAAATTTAAAAATTAAATATGGGCTGGTAAAATAATTAATTCAATGAGATAGCTATCAACTCTGTATTAATATATATGCATGTGAACAGTCCCTTATATATATGAAATTTCCTGTAT
>SJYF01000037.1:1041543-1053003 GCA_006410515.1 Procapra przewalskii | reverse complement strand
GGATATGTGAAATTTTAATCATTATTTCCAACTTGCTATCCAGAAAATGTTTATCAGTTTACAGTCACTGACCCTATTTTCCTATATGTAACCAAACTGGGTATTTCATTACTATTTAACAAAACAATTTTTAAATCAAATAGAGTATTACAAACTTTTAGCATATTCACAACAGTTTCAAAAGTCACTTTTGAGTACTTGCAAGAAAAACAATTCAGAAATTCATTTTCTTAGTTTTTCAGGATTATAGGATTCTTATGGGAGAAGGCAATGGCAGCCCATTCCAGTACTCTTGCCTGGAAAGTCCTATGGAAGGAGACTGGAAGGCTGCAGGCCATGGGGTCGCTGAGGGTCGGACACGACTGAAAGACTTCACTTTCACTTTTCACTTTCATGCATTGGAGAAGGAAATGGCAACCCACCCCAGTGTTCTTGCCTGGAGAATCCCAGGGACGGGGGAACCTGGCGGGCTGCTGTCTATGGGGTCGCACTGAATCAGACACAACTGAAGCGACTTAGCAGCAGCAGCAGGATTCTTATGAGGTTAAGTATAAACATAAGTATAATTAGTCTTTCAGCTAGAAAAATAGCTAATTGAAGAAAAGATCATTTTAAAAAATATTTAAAGCATTATTTTCTGATAACGGATATCACTCTAGGACATTATTAAAATATAGAAAATATTTTTAAAAGCACAGCAAAACTGAGAAACATTCATAATTCTATCTTTTGAGAGAGTATATATTTTTTTACCATATACTTTTTATATTAAAGTGAAAGTGTTAGTCGCTCACTCATGTCTGACTCTTTGCAACCCCCTGGACTGTACCCTGCCAGGCTCCTCTGTCCATGGAATTCTCCAGGCAAGAATACTGGACTGGGTAGCCATTCATTCACTTCTCCAGGGGATCTTCCCAACCCAGGGATCGAACCCGGTCTCCCGCACTGCAGGCGGACTCTTTACCATCTGTTGCTGTTCTCATCATGCAGCTGCTCAGATGTGTCCGACTCTTTGCAGCCCTGTGGACTGCAGCACGCTAGGCTTCCCTGTCCGTCGCCATCTCCCGGAGCTTACTCAAACTTGTGTCCATCGAGTCGGTGATGTCACCCGACCGTCTCGTCCTCTGTTGCCCCCCCTCCTCCCCACACTTCTCCTCCCAATCTCTCCCAGCATCAGAGTTCTTCCAGTGAGTCGGCTCTTCACATCAGGTGGCCCAAGCATTGGAGCTTCAGCTTCAGCATCAGTCCTTCCAAGGACTGATTTCCTTTAGGATTCACTGATTTGATCTCCTTGCAGTCCAAGGGACTCTCAAGAGTCTTCTACAACACTACAGTTCAAAAGCATCAATTCTTTAGCACTCAGTTTTCTTTATAGTCCAACTCTCACATCCATACATGACTATTGGAAAAACCACGGCTTTGACTGTATAGACCTTTGTTGGCAAAGGAATGTCTCCGCTTTTTAATACACTGACTAGGTTGGTCATAGCTTTTCTTCCAAGGAGCAAGTATCTTTTAATTTTATGGCTGCGGTCACCACCTGCAGTGATTTTGGAGGCCAAGTCTCTGGCCGTTTCCATTGTTTCCCCATCTATTTGCCATGAAGTGATGGGAGCAGATGCCATGATCTTAGTGTTTTGAATGTTTGAATTTTAAGCCAGCTTTTTCACTTTCCTCTTTCACTGTCACCAAGAGGCGCTTTAGCTCCTCTTCACTTTCTGCCATAAGGGTGGTGTCATCTGCATATCTGAGGTTATTGATATTTCTCCTGGGAAGCTTGATTCCAGCTTGTGCTTCTTCCAGCACAAGCCCAGCATTTCTTATGATGTACTCTGCATATTAGTTAAATGGGCAGGGTGACGATACACGGCCTTGAAGCACCCCCTTTCCCGTCTGGAACCAGTCTCTCTTCCACGTCTGGTTCTAACTGTTGCTTCTTGACCTGCATACAGTCTTCTCAGGAGACAGGTCAGGTGGTCTGGATTCCCATCTTTTTAGGAATTTTCCAGTTTGTTGGGAGCCACACAGTAAAAGACTATAGTGTACTTGATGAAGCAGAAGTAGATGTTTTTCTGAAATTCTCTTGCTTTTTCTGTGACCCAGCAGATGTTGGCAACTTGATCTCTGGTTCCTCTGCCTTTTCTAAATCCAGCTTGAACATCTGGAAGTTCTCGGATCATGTAAAATTGAAGCCTAGCTTGGAGACCATTCTAATGGAGATGACCATCATATCTACTACTGTGGGCAAGAATCCCTTAGAAGAAATGGAGTAGCCCTCACAGTCAACAAAAGAGTCTGAAATGCAGTACTTGGATTCAGTCTCAAAAATGCCAGAACGATCTCTGTTTGTTTCCACGGCAAACCATTCAATATCATGGTGATCCACGTCTATGCTTTAACCACTAATGCCGAAGAAACTGAAGCTGAGGAGTTCTGTGAAGACCTATGACACCAAAAAAAAAAAAAAAATGTCCTTTTCATCACAGGGGACAGGAATGCCAAAGTAGGGAGTCAAGACATACCTGGAGTAACAGGCAAGTTTGGTCTTGGAGTACAAGATGAAGCAGGGAAAAGGCTAACAGGTTTTTCCCAAGAGAATGCACTGGTCGTAGCAAGCCCCCTCTTCCAACAACACAAGAGACAGCTCTGCACATGGACATCACCAGGTGGTCAGTACTGAAAGCAGACTGATTATATTCTTTGCAACGGAAAATGGAGGAGCTCTATAGTCATCAAAAGCAAGCCCAGGAGCTGATCGTGGACTCCTGTTCCCTAATTCAGACTGAAATGAAGGAAGTGGGGGCACCATGCGACCGTTCAGGTGTGACCTAAATCAAACCCCTTATGGTTAGACGGTGGAAGAGACCAATAGACTTAACAGACTCGATCTGATAGACAGTGCCTGAAGAGCTATGGGCAGAGGCTCGTAACAGTGTTCAGGAGGCAGTGATCAAAACCATCCCCAGGAAAAGGAAATGAAAAAAGGCAAATGGCTGTCTGGGGAGGCCTCACAAATAGCTGAGAAAAGAAGAGAAGCGAAAGGCAAAGGAGAAAAGGAAAGATATACCAATCTGAATGCAGAGTTCCAAAACACAGCAAGGAGAGATAAGAAAGCCTTCCTCAGTGATCAGTGCAAAGAAATAAAGGAAAACAATAGAATGGGAAAGAGTAGAGATCTCTTCAAGAAAATTAGCAATACCAAGGGAACTTTTCATGCAAATATGGGCACAATAAAGGACAGAAATGGTATGGGACCTAACATAAGTAGAGGATAATGAGAGGAGGTGGCAAGAATACACAGAAGAACTGTACAAAAAGGATCTTAATGGCCCAGATATCCACAACATTGTGATCACTCACCTAGAGCCAGACATTTTGGGGTGCTGAGTCAAGTGGACCATTGGAAGCATCACTACAAACAAAGCTAGTGGAGGTGATGGAATTCCAGCTGAGCTATTTCAAATCCTAAAAGATGATGCGATGAAAGTGCTACACTCAATATGCCAGCAAATTTGGAAAACTCAGCAGTGGCCACAGGACTGGAAATGGTCAGTTTCATTCCAATCCAAAAGAAAGGCAATGCCAAAGAATGTTCAAAGTAAAGTCACTCAGTCGTGTCTGACTCTTTGTGACCCCACGGACTGTAGCCTACCAGGCTTCTCCATCTGTGGAATTTTCCAGGCAAGGGTACTGGAGTGGGCTGCCATTTCCTTCTCAAACTACTGCACAATTGCACTCATCTCACACCCTTGACCAGTAGTGCTCAAACTTCTCCAAGCTAGGCTTCAGCAGTATGAGAACTGAGAAATTTAGCATCTGAGCCACCAGGGAGAACTGCTGTTTATATCTTGTTCTTTATTCTGACTGTACTGGGTCCTTGTTGCTGTGTGGGCTTTTCTCTAGTTGCATCAAGTGGGCGCTGCTCTCTGGCTCTGGTGTGACGACTCCTTACTGCACTGGCTGCTCTTGCTGAATTCAGGCTCGAGCAGATGTGGGCTCAGCAGCTGGGGTTCCCAGGCTTAGCTGCTCTGCGGCGTGTGGCATCCTCCCAGACCAGGGGTCAAACCTGTGTCTCCGGTGTCAGGCGGATTCTTTACCACCGGGCCACCAAGGGAGCCTGAAGGTGTGTATTGTTTTAAAGAATTAAGTATATCCTTTCTTTGCTTCATGATTGTGTATGTTTTTTCTGTTTTTCTTTTTCCCTATTTCAGATCCTATCTATCTCTCTGCATATCTAGCCAAACAACAGACATGTAACACTCATCCATGTGTGTGTACACGTGTGTGTGATACCCGTTTCCATAGATGAAAGGATGAGTGAGACGGGAAGCTCTGAATTTTCTCCTGAATCATCATTTCCAAGTGCAGTTTGTTTCCTCTGGTTCATACAGACATCCAGGACTTCAGGCTGTATCTTAGAATTTCAGATCCAGTTCAGGTAGAATGAAGGGTTGCGGTTGCTGTTCAGTTAGTCAGTCCCATTCAGCTCTTTTGGAACAGCCCATGGACTCAGCACGCAGGCCTCCCTGTCCTTCACCGTCTCCCAGAGTTTGCTCAGACTCGTTTCCATTGAGTCGATGATGTCACCCACCCACCTCATCCTTCTCCCCCGCCTTCCCTTTCCCTGTATCAGGGCCTTCTCCAGTGAGCGGCTCTCTGCATCAGATAGTCAAAGTTTAGGGCCTTCGACTTCAGCCTCAGCCCTCCCAATGAATATTCATGGTTGATTCTTTAGGACTGACTGGTCTGATCTTCTTGCAGTCCCAGGGCCTCTCAAGAATCTTCTCCAGCACCACAGCTCAAAAGCATCAATAAGACCTGAAGACCGTCCTCAGCCTTCTTCATGGTCCAGTTCTCACATGTGTAGTTGACTGCTGGAAAACCCAAGGTTTTAACTACACAGACCTTTGTCAGCAAAACGATGGCTCTGCTTTTTCATATGCTCTCTGGTTTGTCGTGGCTTTTCTTCCAAGGAGTGAGCGTCTTGTGGTTTCATGCTCACTTCCGAGCAGTCCTCTGCGGACTCTCTGTCCCTGCTCCCTTGGCGTTTGTTTTGGGAGCATGCTCTTCTCCAGCCCTCACTCCCTATGCACTGGGAGTTACAGGGTGTCTTCATGAAAGAAAAGATCTGCTCAAATAAGGACCCTGCAAAGCCTGTTTATGTCAGTTAATGTGGCATTTACGAGCTTATAGCATGTAAAGGAATACTCCTTAAAATACAGTGCCTGCCCCTCATCTCCAGTCCCCTCTCCTTCCCTTGCCTGATGGTGGACACGCCATAAAGAAGGATCTCGGGACTCTTTATGCTTATTTTCTCACTTCTCTACACAGTCTCAGCTTTTCCCATTCACTTCACAGCTGTGCGGCTACCGTGGTGATGAAGCCCGTTTAGCCTCTGTTCTAAAGCTTTTTGTTTCACTTTGTTCAAAATGTCTTGCTCTGGGGAGCCAGGCTTAGAAAATTCTCAAGACTATTCCATGATAACCTGCTGCTTTGACTTGTCATGCTTGTTGCTAAATATAAGGTAGAAATACTCTTTGCCACAGAGAGGGAACCAGGGGAAGGGCGACCGTTTAACATTCATGGAAAGTTCCTTTTCAGATTTGTAGTTCGTGAGCTGGAACAATGCATAAGCAGGGCTCCACAGGTGAGTGGTGAAATATGTCATTTGTAAACAGGAATGATTATTTCTGAGAGTAAACGAGACTTGTGCCCCAGCAGATGTTGTAGGACCAGACTGGCAGATGGTCCAGAAGCAGGAAGGAGCTTTGCTACTGGGGGATCGGGGTCACGTGATCCCCAAGCTGAGGTGCCCCCTGCCCTTTTCCTGATTCACAGATGGAAGGAAAGAGGTGAAAAGAGGGTCTGTGTTCTGTCTTGTTTATCCATCCCTTGGTTGCCCAGAATGTCAGAGAGTTTACTTCAAAGACTGAAGACGCAAACATGGGGGATTCCGAATTGCACGTGAGGAAGAACAGATTGCACCTTCAAAGAACAGTGTATTCAGAATCTCTGCAAACAATGGATTTAGGCTTAGAGGATAAGAAACATGAAAAAGATACCACAATTTAACTTAGATTTGTTTTCCTTTATTTTTACCTCAATGTAAAAGTTATAAATAAATGCAGTTCTATCATTAAATTAAGACTGCAACATTGCTGTATATGGATATAGTCAAACAGGTGGTCTCCCATCCAAAGGTCACTCTTCTGCATTCTCCCTCCACCCCAAATAACCACGGTTATTGTCTCTGAAGTGCCCGCCACATCTCCTGTGTGTGCACGCTGAGGGTGGAGATGGAGATACACACACACAGGTCAGACACGAGGCGGTATTATAAGCAAGTCTCTGCGGCCTGTCTTGTGTTGAGAATCTGTCCCAGTTAGTTCCTCTAGGTCAGGCTCACCAGCTGTAAAAGCTCTGTGGCATGCTGGAGGAGATGCTGTTTAACCACGTCTCTGTAAATGGACCTTTAGCGTCTTTGCAGCATTTCGGTATTGTATTTTATTTTTAAACCTCCTTTCTCCCCTCGCTCCTCTTGTTGCCGAGCCTGGGCTCTCGACGCACAGGCGCCAGTAGTTGCAGCACACGGGCTCTAGGGTGCTTGGGCTCAGTAGTTGCAGTGCACGGGCTCTAGGGTGCTTGGGCTCAGTAGTTGTAGCACACGGACCTAGCTTCTCTGTGGCACATGGAGTCTTCCTGGACCAGGAATCGAACTCGTGTCCCCTGCCTTGGTAGACAGACTCTCACCCCCTGTGCCACCAGGAGGGCACTGCCCCAGTGTTTGGAGTGCTGCTGTGATAATCCCTGTCAAGCCTAAGACGAGCTACTTCGTGCCTCTGTGCCCACGTCCCTTGCCTGCACCATGCGGGTGGGGCAGTGCCCGCCTCACTCATGGCAACATCTGCGGTGTGTTTTTGTTCCCATGAAGCTGGTGGTGGTGACCTCTCTTTGCACACCTGTACTGTGTGCCTCAGAGGTGATTTTCAGAAAGAGTTTCATTGTGGAAAGAGCTTCATACAGATTTTGTCAGTTACTGTGTGTGTGTTGCTAAGTTGCTTCAGTCGTGTCCAACTCTTTGTGACCCCGTGGACTGTAGGCCACCAGGCTCCTCTGTCCGTGGGATTTCCCAGACAAGAGCACTGGAGTGGGGTGCTGTGCCCTCCTCCAGCAGCTCTTCTGGATAAGGGGATCGAACCCAAGCCTCTTGCGTCTCCTGCACTGACAGGTGGGCTCTTTGCCACTGGGCCTCCTGGGAAGCCTGTTCCCTACTTCACGTTGCCTTCCGAGATGGCTTTGCTGTCTGCAGCGGTTCTTTTGTATCAGAATAGCCAGTTTACACAGCTTTGCTAACGCTGAGCATTTTTGACCTTTTTTTTTTTTTTGCTAGCTTGATGGCACAATATCCCAATTATTACTTATTTTATATTCTTTTAATTGTATAAGGAAATAGTTTGTTTATTTCACACTTTCAGTTTCTTCAGTAAATAAATATGAAATTAAAGTAGTGAGTGGATCTTGGAAGTGGACTCTTCAGAAACTTGAGGAGCGAGAGGCAGAGCTGTTGTTGGAAGGCACCTGTGGCCTCGCTGTCTGGCACTAGATGAGGAGGAGGGCGTGTTGTATTTGCGGGAAGTACCATGAAAGCATTGGTATTTCTGGCTGGTAGGATGAGGATGGAGGGTCTGGGCTGAAGTTTTTACCAGACTCCAAAGCCCTGTGGCTCAGGGGTAAAGAATCCGCCTACAGTGCAGGAGTCGCGGGAGACCCAGTTTTGATCCCTGAGTTGAGAAGATCCCTGGAGAAGGGAATGGCAGCCCACTCCAGTGTTCTTGCCTGGAGAGTCCCGTGGACAGAGGAAGCCAGCAAGCTCCAGCCCATGGGCCCTCAAAAGACTCCCACACGACTTAGCAGCTAAACGGCAGCAACAGGATACGGATCTGTTCCGGTTCGGTGGACGGTGCAGAGGCATTCTGCGTCTTCCCGTATTTAGTGTCTGCACCTTGACAAGTCTGGAGGGAAGCATACATCCCCGAGGGCTTCCTGGAGGCTCCGCTGGTAAGGAATCCGCCTGCAGTGAGGGAGACCTGGGCTGGGGAGATCTCCTGGAGAAGGGAAGGGCTGCCCACTCCAGTGCTCTGGCCTGGGGAGCTGCAAGGACTGCACATCCCAGGGTCGCAAAGAGCCGGGCGCGGGGCGTGTGAGAGTCGGGCGACTCTCACGCGCACATGCCCGCAGCCAGGGTCAGTGGCGCGCCGCCTCCTCTTCCTGTCCAAGCTTCCTTGCTCCCTGTTTATTATTCACTTTTTTGTGACAAGAATGCTCAGGTGAGATCGACACTCAGAGACTGTCAAGGGCGCGGGGCAGCGTCCTGGCCGTGGGCGCCGCGCTGTGCGGCCGGCTCTCCCCGGCCTGGCTAAGCCGCGCCGGGGCAGCGCGCTCCGTTCTCACGGGGCCTTCGTGCTGCAGCTCCTCCGCGTCCGTGCGCGCCTGCGGGCCGCTCCTGGCCGTGCGCGGCCAGACCGCCGCAGGACTGGGAAGACGCCATCCTCCAGCTGAAGTCAATTAGCTGATCTTAAAAGCTCACTTGTTGACTGTTAACTGTGTATATGCATGGCACTTTTCTCTCTCTCTTTGTTTTTTTGTTTGTTTGTTTGTTTTTGGCCATTTTGAGTTCCTCTGTTTTTGAACTGTTTCTCCCTCCCATGTGTCTGCCGGGTTGTCTTCTTACTTATCGGTTTGTAGGAGGTTTTTTTCATGGAACCTGGATATGAACCCTTTTCCAGTTCTATAAATCGCCAGTAACTCTGCCCTCTCTATAGACTGATTTTTAGATGATGTGCCTTTTCATGAATGCACATCCTTAATTTTCCCTTGCTGGTTGGCGCTTGTTGTTTCCCTTTAAGAAATGTATTCCCAATCGAAACAGGAAATCTGAGTGAAAGCTGATCCCGGAGTGTGGGAAATCAGTGGCATGTGATTAGTGGATTTCAGAGTTGCTATGGATTTGTAACTACTGTCCATTCACCATCTTGCCCCGTTTTCAATGAGAATATATACTGTTGTCTTGTCACATCATTGTATTTTAAGTGTGTGAGACACGGTCTATGTTTAGTTAACAGATCTCTGGATCAAGAGAATCTGCGCCTCTGGAAATTCATTCCTACCTGTACTTAATTTAGATGACAACCCGGACCTCACGACTGAGCCTGAGACTAATTCTGTAACAGAGATGAGAGTGTTGGAAGTTCTGGGTCATGGGCATAGCTTGGTTTTGGAAGGCGTGTGAGTGATTTTTAGTCAAAGGAGCCACCATGCCAGATTGCTTAGTGCCCATGAGCCCCTCCTGAATCTCTGTGCTCAGATGTGACGTGACCTTACCACTCTTTTTCTCAAGGCATCCTTCTGTCCATCACCTTGGCCTGGAGTTTGGTCACGTGGCATGATTTGGCCAATGAGCTGGCGGGAAGCTTGACACTGATGCAATGTTTGTGCATTCGGGCTTGTCCTCTTGCAAGCCAGCTGCTGGATAACAACGTCTGTGCTGTGTTTTGGTGAGGACATGTGGAGAAGGGGTGCCGGGCACTGAAGAACCTTCTGGAGAATGACCTGAGTTTCTAGCTGAGAGCCATCATTAAGTGGCAGAGACAGCAGTGATGTGAAGCTTCCTGCTGAACACAGGCTGGGAGAAACCCCAGAAGATGCTGCATGGAAACAAATAACCACCCAGCTGTGCTCATCCGAGACATAGTTATGGGAAATAAGGTACTATTTTTGTTTAAAGTCACTGATTTTGGATTGACCTGTTACACAGCTGTAGCTACTGATACACATACCAGTTTTGAAGTTGAGAAGTCTCAGTATCATGACTAATAATTCTCTTTAATCAATTAACAAATCAATTTCAGTCCAAAACAACTTTTCAAAGGAACATTTGACACTCAAGGAAAATTTTCTAAACTCTATCTGAGACAGTGGACATATGTAAAAACTAAGGATGTATAATTATATTGCATGAAGTTATGCTGATGTTCCTTTTAATCATATGTACAAGGCTTTATTTATGTCCTAAAGCATATAAAACATGACAAACTTTCCAATTTCAGAAGTGTACCATAATTTTCAACTTTAAACAACTCATTCAGCAAATATATATTGAACATTTACTACTGTAATATAATTAAAATTATGTTAAAAAATTTAAATTTTGATCCAATTTGGAGGCTGTGGCTAGACGCTGTTCAGTTTTCTTCCTTGAGCAGCTGATTAAGGAGACATAACACCCTCTTGTCTTATTGAGCTCCCACCTTCCCCAGGCACTCTGCCCCAGCCCTAATCTCCCCAGGGGAACAACTGGGGACAGGCCCTCTGCCTCAGAGCCTTTAAAATTATCCAGAGAAGCCAGTCCACAGGGCAGCCACAGAGCCTGGCTGGCCTCACCCTGCTTGTTATAAGGAAGCCGTCTGCTGCAGCTCCAGTCTCTAGCTCCCAGCCCCAGGGGAACTCCTTGCATGGCCCTGCCTGGAAGGCTCATCTGCTTTAGCTGCAGGTAGCGGAGTCCTGATTTCATCCACCCCAGTGTTAGTGTGCCGTGTCCCTCCCTCAAAAGGATCTTTAAATCTTAGAAAACAAGTACTGGCTAGGAATTTTTCTATGTGCTAGAGATAATATAGATTAAGTGAATAAAAAATGTAGTTTTCCTTCTCATGGATTTGTGAGCGAGACATAAACCCGGGGTTGGGTGTTTGTAATACACTGGGCTGCCTTGGGGGCTCAGATGGTGGAGAGCACACCTGCAATGTAGGGGACTTGGATTTGATCCCTGGGTCGGGAGGATCCCCTGGAGGAGGGAATGCCAACCCACACCAGTATTCTTGCATATATATATATATGTGTGTGTGTGTGTGTGTGTCTGTATATATACTATTTCATCCTTTATATATATACACACATATATATGTATACTATTAAATATTGATCAGAAAAAATCTAGACATTTTAAAGGAAAACTGAAGATGGCAATGACATGATAGACATGATAATCAATAAAGGAAATTTTAAAGATTCACAAATCACAGGGAAAAATAATAAAAACAAATGGAAATTTACAGTATATTTTTAAAAGATAAATTGACCATTATTATAAAGAATGATACAAACCATGTGCAATTTTTTAAATTTCAAAACTATTAACATATAACACAAGAGTACATTTTAAGCAGTTAACTGAGTCCTTTTTACTGAAAGTGGAAGAATGATAAAAATTACATAAAGTAGAATTGGGACTTTGGATCATAGAAGTTAAGATATAAAGGATTAGGTAAGATGTTCTATCTACATTTTCTCTGACAGGTGAATAGATGTAGTTCTGAGCCTCACTATGAAACTTAACTTGAATTTATATGCACCAATTGATATTCTTTTTTCCCACTGTTCATTATCCTGGTAATTACAGTATTG